>KI915056.1:526669-737309 GCA_000473445.2 Anopheles farauti | reverse complement strand
GGGGGAGGGAGGGGAAGGGGATGGGCGGTTCGCCGCTCGAATTCGCAACCCACGGGCTGGGCGGCGCGAGACGTCGACCATGTATGAAATTTTCGACCATTCCAACAGTCGTGGTTGATTAACTTCCAAATTGGAACTAATGTCTTTTTCTTCCTGCCATTGCCCTTTACCGGCTGTGTTCATAGTGTGTGAGTGTATGTGTGTGTGTGTGTTTGTTGTGAGGTTCGAGGTTGATTCATTCCGTTGCCATCCTTCTATGTTGTTGTGTCTGTCACCCTCCACCCGTTTTGCCGGTCGGTCGGTCGGTCCAGCGGCGAATATATCCGTCATCTCCAGCTGGTTCATCCCAGCAGAGGCAAACCGAGGCCACGACAGTCGCGTATCGATCAATTAAATCAGCGTACTCCGGCCCTGCCCTGCCTCACCACCGTTGACGCCGGATGCCCGCACACTCACCACCTCACAGAACAGAACGAATGGAAAGAGAGCGAACCGACCGACAGTGGACAGTTTCGGGGCACGAGAAGCAGAACAAAAGAGCAAAAAACTTCAGGTTGACTGCTGAACATACTAATGAACTAGACCGGAGGCAGAGGGCCGCCTCGGCGCTGTAACCTTCCCCTCGTGGCAGTCAAACCGCGGGCGGGATCTTTCCTAGATCCACCGTTCTTTTCCGTCACGGGCCAATAAGAGCTGCAGCTAAGTCATTTTCGTTGCAATTTCCCACTTATTCTGCGATAGGAAGAATCTGTGCAAGCATGCTTACGGACATCTTTAATTTCGAATCTCGGATGTTTTGTTGGACCGAGGCACCTGAGGGCAGAGGGACAAAAGGCTGTCCAGACATCCGTGAAGATTACTCAATCGGCCACAAGCTGTCAAACGATGCACATTAAATTTATCGCTTCATTCGAAATGTTTTACTGCGTTTTACTTAAGAAGATTTGTGCTGCACATCATCTCTCCAGACGCACGGCAATGTCTAAGCACGTCGTCGGAGATACATAGCTGCCGGACAACGGTTTAGTAAAGTCAATCGTATGCCAAAAGTGTACGTCCAATCGTGTCCAATGGTCCAACAAAACGCTCCATTAAGCCACGGTGCTTTTATCGGGCCGATAAAATGGAAAACCGGGCTCACCTTTATCGTATCTCTCGCCAATCCTGATTGAAAGCAGCTCATCCAACTTGCCCCTGTTGCCCATCTCATCAACTAACGAAGCTTAAGCGAAGCTACCGGCATGGTTATCTACATACAAAAAAAGAAAACATAAGCAATTACAATTGCCGTACTTGCGAATCATCACCCTCCCGTGGGTGGCGAGATTTATCGAGAAGTCGGCTCGAGGCGGGAGGTGTTTAGGAAGAACCCGCAAAGCTGGGGCTAAAAATACGTACCCCTATTGCGCTAGCTCCAATGATTGAAACATCCAACCGAGCCCGACCTATCAGTCCAATGTTTGGGAATAAAATTAACTCTCCGTTGCAATATCCATTTTTCCGACCGCCGACGGACAAAATTGTTGCATCAATCACACGACCGTACCGCTGGAGGAGATGCAGTGCCATTTCGATGCTGCAGGCTCCATTGTCATGCGCTGGTATGGGTGTTTTGTGAGGGAGGAACACTCGTAATTTATCGTATTTGTTGTGGGGCAAGAAACGAGAGCAAACCCGAATCGGGCGGTGGTCTAAAATTAGTTTGTATCTCGCGCGTTTCCTGGCCAGCGGCAATGCAGCTGCAGGATTTGGTGCGGACTCAATCGGTCCGCCGCCGGGATTTCGTTGCTTGCCGCGCTGTAATGGCGATAACAATTAGGCGGAAAAACGCAGTCAAACATAAGCTCGGACGGCACTAGCTGGAAGCGGCCGGTACTGAAGTTGGTTTGTTTTAATTAGCGGCCGGCGGGAGTGTGTTGCGTGTGTGATGGGATGTATTTTCGGGGTATTAATTTTCGGGGTATTAAGCAGCGCTGTGTTAAGTGCCAATTAAATAAGCCTTTTTAGACGGTCTCTAGCAGTGTTTGACGGGAGTCGAAAATATTCCTTCCCAATCCGGTGCCGCGTGCGTTCGAAGAGGATTTCCCGGATATTGCCTTTTTAGCAGTACGATGTTTTTTTTTGTGTTTTTTTTTTAAACGAACTTCTAAACCTTTTTTTTAGCGCACGATACATACCTTCGCAATCGCTCGAAACGTCTTCTCGAATGTCCTCGGGCGATCGAAAACACCGGCGGTGGACGTAATAATTATTCCGGTCACAGCGTGCGAGCGCGCACGTTCGTTGGAAAGTTTGCGACCCGAAATCTCTGGACGGGATTTTCCGCCCGCCTCCGCCCCGTCGACCTATCCCGCGGGAAAGGAGACTCCAATCGCCGACCAGATGACAAGAGAAATCAATCACAATTCAAACAGCTCATGCCTAGCGCGTGGGGCACAACGCAACAACGCTACACACAAAGGCTAGCAAATCCCATCGGTCAAACGGGGTTCGAAATTCGGACGATGGCGGGAACAACGAACTTCCCGGGCGAAACGCGTCGCACCGCCGGTGTGGAAAACAGATTCTTTGCGAAGAACTTTACGAATAACTTCGTGCCCCGTGGGGAGGGGGGGGGGGATAGCGCGAAGGAGGAAAAGCGTTGTACTATTGCTGATATGGCTGTAACGAAGCAGAGTGCACTAACTGAGCGCAAGAAGTCGTACCGAGGTTTGTGGATGACTTTCGGAACAAAGGAAGATATATCTGAGAGGCTTCCCGAACGGGCGAGAGTTGAGATGTTTTCGGAGATACTGTTTGGGAGATATATATTTTTTTCCTGGGGAAGCAACTTACTGTGCACCTCTATTTTAAACACGTTAATGTATAGCTACACGGTACGGCGGCTTGAGCGAGTCCGTAACCTCAATCGGAGTTCCACATGAGGCGCGTGTCGTCTGTGTCGTCGGTGCGACGCAACACGACCGGTTTGATCGCACCTTGAGCGGTGAGCGGTTGCGTGGGCGTACGGTTTACGGCCTGTCATGTTGGTTAGCGCCATCTCGGGTCGCTGATGCAACCGTTCGGCGCGAACGGCCGTCCTGCAGCGAACGTCCACTACAACCGGTTTGGCAGCTACCCACGCGGTAGCGATGCAGTGGATGACATTCGGATGGTTTGCCCCACTTGCCGCACTTTACGCAACACCCCGGCCGCCCGAAGGTTCGCAACAATGTGTGCGTGTGTTACTATTTTTCAGATTGGGACTTTGCTTCTTCTCCGTTTCCCAACAGCTGTCAGCTGTTGGCGAGAGTACATGGTCCAAACTTTGGGCCGCGTGCCTAGATCAACTCGTGCTTGCGTCCAACCGTGCGGAACCGTGTTCAAAAACGATTCTCCATCCGCTTGCAACAGTGGCAAGCACTGGTCCGGCCCGATCAGGTGATTTCCCGCAGGTACCTGCGTACCCGGAGGCACCTAACTTCGCCACTAAACGAGCAGACCGCAAGCCGATATTCAATAAAAGAGATTATAAACCGAACAGCACTTGCAGGCGTCTAATCCGCGTTCGCGGCAAGGTCACACAGCCGCGACCGGGAGTTTATGGCTCGGTCCGACGTCGGCGTCGTAAACTACTAAATGAATCACTTAGTGCGCGAGGAGCGAGGGAAGGCGTCTTCCATATATCCCGCACGGCGTCGCTGGCCCAGTGTCGCGAGCAAGTGCTTAATTAGTGTTAATTGACATGCAGCTCTCTTCTTTTCCATCTCCCTTATCCACCCCCTTCCCCACCCTCCCACTCTCCACCCTCCTCAAAACGAACGGAAGGCAATCAACAGTTGGGCTCCCGGACACCTCGGCGGTTGCCAAAGGGGCGACTCCGTTGGCTTGACCTTTTTCCCCCATCCCCCCCACACCCCCTCCATCGCCTCCCCCTTCCCACACCTGACGCACACACGCCCAAGGGCGGAACTGCAACAGCATCTGTTCCCGAAAGTACCGCGAACCAGGTTACGTTCGTTTGTTCAGTAAAGAATCGAAAGCCCGGCACGGCTGGAAACGACTGCAGCGTGTGCAGCGCGGAATTAATACTGGCAATTAGCGGCCCTTGTGCTTCCCCGAAACGCGCTCCACCCACAGCCAAGTGCGTCACTAAGCTCCCCTCTTTTAGCCAACGGTACGGCAAAGGGTCAAAAGCAAGCGGTCAAACGTTTAGCAGCAGAAGGTTTTTTTTCGTTCTTCGCTGCTCGCTGCCCGCATGGGACAAACATTAAATTAGTCATTTTTAAAAACTGCTAGTGCGGCGGTCACTTTCCAGCGCGCACACACACACGCACGCACACATACACATATAACGGTGAAAAAGAAGAAATATAAGAAAAAACTTTACGCGGAACAGCAAAAATACCATGAAAAGATTGTTCAAGCAATATTAGTTCATTGTGCGGCCGGGATGTTTCCCTCTTTCTCTCTCTACCGATCTCTCTCTTTCTCCCTAACGTTGAAAACGGAACGAACTAAAGAGTGTAGTCCATGCTGGAAGTTATGATAAAAAATGCACAGATGTCCTTTTCTCCGTCACGCTCTCCAACTCGGTTTAAAACTTCCTTTTTTAGCAGAAAAAAAAGAAAAAAAGAGAGAGAACGAGAGAGCACGAATGTATGCGGCCGGTTTGGCGGTATCTTTTACGTATCATAATAGGCTCTTCTGGACCTATATCATCTTTCTTAACGGTCTCCAAAGCCACCGCTACACCTAGGAATTGTATGCAAATTTTATGGCATTGCAGTTTGATGGCGCCGGCTTCGGTTGCTCGGATTAGCGGTGGGGTAAAAATAAAAAATAAAAATAGAAAATAAATTCCTTCCCTGGCTGTTTGTTCGCTCGCGAAGCTGCACCAGCCTGTCGGCTCGATCAGGTATCGTTTCGAAGTGCACGGTTTGCTTTCGCTTATACTAAGGTGTAAAGTAAATGTCTAATGTATGTAGCTGAAACTTTAGTAAATGATAATAAAAAGCAAAGCGATTAAAAACACGGAAAATTGCTTTGTTTAACCATCCTAATGCGTCTTTCAGTTTCGTGCGTTCAATTAGAAATAATTCCCAATCGCAGTGCGTGACAGGAGCCTAAAAAGGCTGGAAAATAGCACCTAGTATCGATTTAAAGCTCCACTTTTTTTCAACGGGAAATGTGTCTCTCCCCGCTTTCCCCCGTCCTGAAAAGAGTATCGCTTTACCCCAAGCCGAAGGCTCCATTCCACTATTCCAAACCATCCGAGGGTCCTCTTTTGCCCTGGCAAGTGCGTGCTGTGGCTGGCTTGCAAGTAGTGGTAGTAGTGGTGTTTGTACCACTACCAACGCGATTAACTTCTCGACTTCCTTTCGCTTCCTCCTGGCGTGTAAAGCGATTCCTCTGCGGCAATTGTTTTGCTGCCACTGTTTCCAAGGGTGACTGGTAAGGTCTCAACCGCCTTTTTTTGCACCTTCCACAAAGCGCTCAGCTACCAACACACACACACAAACTCGCAGAGAAGGAATGGCGCGCACGTGTGTACAATTAATGCCTCGCGGTGCCTGCGGTACGATTTTCCGTTGGCTTTCTTTCGGTTTGTTTTCTTTTCGCCCACTAACACACATACCCCAGCGCCGGGTGGGCTTCTCACTCCCAGTACATACACACACACACGCATGTGCAACTACATACTATTCTTCGATTATTAGTTCCTTTCGTGGGGTCCAGTTTTGCTCTCCAAAGCAAGCTTTTACGCGAGCAAGTTTTATAGGGCGCGTTTAAAAATGGGAGAGCAACGCAGAATAAACAACACACAGCATAAGCCCACAACATACCCAAACATCCACCCTTCCCTCTCCCCAATCCGCACACACAGAGGGCGAAATAAATCTTTCGCATTGCATTGTTTACCTGCGCCTACATTCGGTAGGTGTGTTTTTTCAACACGGCGCGGGAGGATACATTTTTTCCATTTTTTTCCTTTTTTCCCCATGAAAGGACATCGCGCGGAATGCACCGAACCGCGACGGGTACGGCGGGTTCCGCAACAGTTGGAATGGTGCTGGGAGCGAACAATTCTAGCCCGCGACGGTCCAGCGCAATTTCGAGTGAAATATTTCAACACCTCCACCGGATGTTGTGCCAAATTCGTTGGAGTTTCGAATTGAAGCGTGAGTTGAGGTGGAGCGGCGGTTCAGAGGATCAGAGCGTTACTAGAAAAGAGTAGCTCCTCTAGTAATAGCAACTTCTTTAGCGAAACTTGCACTTTTAGCGACAGCAGTTCCTTCGCAGTGCCTATCTTCGCTTTCCACCTTTCCGCTCGCCCGAATGGAAGCCGGAAAAATCGCAAATCGCAAACGTTCGCAACCCGATGCACGTGTGTGCCGGTTGGTCCTGGTTCCTTGACCCTGGAACGTGCGCCCGGAGGCAATCGTCACCGATTTAATAAGCTGCTCGCGAAGCCGTACAACGTTCCGGAACGCGCCAGTTGTGGCCGGGGACGACGGCAAATCTCGACGCGCGTGACAGTACGAAGACGCCTGCAGCGGTAAGACGTTTGGAGGTACGCGAAACTTACCTGCGCTGGAAGCGGTGCCGGAGAGGAGCCGGACGTTTGCACGCTGCACTTGAGTCTGCGTTTATGCTTTGAGTTTGTTTGATTGCTGTGGATGTTGTTTGCTGCCACCGTAGGGTGCGCTTGCCGCACTAAATTCTGCTTGCCGCTTCACGCGAGATCACCGTTCACTTCGGCCACGTAAACACACGCACGCACGCACACACCTTCCCATAACCTTACCTAACCTTGCGGTCCGCTTCACCGCTCAACCTCCTTGTTGGAGGTCCTGCAACAAGGTTCGCGATTTGTTGAAGCCTAGCACCTGACACTCGACATCCTGGTAGCCTCAGCTACAGGACGGCCGCACACGCACAGACACACACCCGCTCACGACACGCTCCCTCGCCACACACACACACACACACACACACGCACACACTGAATCGAACCCACCAGCGCAGGGCGCGGGGACGCCAAGTGGAGACGCTCTGCGGTGGGAGGCAACGGCGGGGACACGGAGAACAGCGCCAAAAACAACCGCGTCGACCGCGTCGGGAACACCTAGACCAGCCGCGACCGGGCACCGGTGACGGGACAAAATTTCATTGCATCCGACCGTCGTATGCTAACTAAATTATGCCTGCCGAGCGCGGACTGCGTCAACCTGACGTTTTTGGGGGCGCTCGGACGGTTCCGCTTCGGTCAGGACTCGTCCGAACTTCGTACCGAAAGCTTTCTTCGTCCTGGCAGGCAGCCGTTGCTTTTGCCGTTGTTGTTGTTGCTGTTGCTGTTGCTGTTGCTCTGGTGAGTAGGTGAAAATAGGTGACGAAGCAGCCGAACGATACCCGAACGCCGACGGTGCTGGTGACGGTGCGCGTGCTCCACAACGCACCAACACTGGCTCGTGGACAGCGGAGGGAGGGTCGAACAGTACGAAGGGTGGCAAGGGAGGTGGTGGGGGGGGGGGGGGGGGGGGTAGGTCGGTGGTGGTTCAACATGCAGCACGCAGCGTGGTGCTCGCCTGGATCCCACGTGTATGTGGCGAAATGATTTTGGCCACCGAAAACGGCCACTGTGCGGGCGACACGACGCACGCGACATTGGGTCGTGTCGCGCGACATTTCAAAACGTACGTGCGTTTCTCACCGGGAATGGGTTTGGGGGTTAGTTCGCGAGCGATTTGGGAGGTTGAAAGAGGGAGGGGATGGGAGGGCACGGTGCAGGTTGTTTGGGTTTCACCTTTCTGCTGCTGCTGCTGCTGCCGTTTCCGCCACTCGCCTGCCTTCTTTCGCTTTATTTTAATATATTTTTGATTTCAACGGGCGAGAAAAGCCCGCAAACCGGTTTGCAACGGAAGCGCGTGTGTGGCGCGTTCTGCGCGTTCCAGCGTCACAACTTTGCGGCGGTGGTGGCTGCGGGGAAAGAGCGCTCGGAAGAGCCCAAGGAGCGAAAGAGACGTTAAAGGAAGCAACGGCGATCTCGCATCATCTTCGAGCGCTTCGCAGCTTCCCAGACCGTTGGTCGTGTGCCGTTGCGTGTGCCGGTTTTCGGGACCATTTTTCCTTTTACCTGGTTGGGAGTGCGCTGGTGGTGGTGGGCAACGGGGTGGCAAGCAAAACCCACCCCGTGTGACCGTGGACGAGTCGGTTGTGATCGCGCTCGCGCTCGCGCGCGCGCGAGCTGATTTTAATCTTTTGCTTCCCCACGGCCCGTAACTTTATTGCCGATCGCGAAGGGAGCTAGCCACGTTGCTTCGTTTTCGTCGCGTTTTTAATCGTATTATTATGACTTCTCCACGCTCCCTTTCTGGCTGAATTGTTGGCTGCTGGATGCGCACCGGCAGTCGTAATTGACTCGTTCAAATCAACGAGCGCTAATCGACACAGCGTCTCGGTTCGGCATTGGGTTCGAGTGAGTTTGCTCTAAGCCGTGCGAGGGCACGACGGGGCTCTAGAAAGGGCGAACGAAATTCAACCCTTACCAGGGTAAAACACTTGTTAACGCGAAGAAATCGCTACCCAAGCGTTGCTGAGGGCTTTCCGATCCGTATTGCGATGCAACGTAGATTAGAGCTCTTGCGTCATGTTGCAAGCAGACACGGCATTGAAACGACATTGTTCGTTGGTCCAAATGTCAATTGGGTCAATAAATTATGAAATTATCAAATGAAATGGTCCAACAACTAGTTGTTTTTCTTTTACTTGCTTCTAAGATGTTTGATTGTTTATATCATTGTTTTTGTTTAGATCTCAAGAACTAATTTACTTCAAACCATCTCTAACTAAGATAACAATCAAAAATTTGTATTAAAATTAACTACCATTGTCTCTGTTTATGGAGTAGGTCCATAAATCATGCGACCTGTAGTCAACAACGACGTGTTAAAATTCTATTAAGATGCTTAATGTTATTAAATATACTTACTTAAGAATGATACAAAAATGTTGGACAGTAAGTATACTAAATTTTATTTGCAACTATTTTGTAACAAGAAGTTCAATGTTCGATTGAAATTATTGCCCTTTTTACAACTCAAATTGTAGTTGAATTTAGCTTAATCAAAACATATATTCTTACTCTTCAACGCTTATATTTATGTTCATGATCAATTGTTCTGTAAATCTTTTATTAAAGGGAGTATGTTTTTTACCATCCAGCCTACGGAGGCAGCACAACAAAAGAAAGAAAAGTCATCCATGGACGTACGCTTCTTCCACTGCTCCAGAAGACATCGGCGTGCTACCTTCGCTGTACGAATACCGCCTTGCCACCGCCCATAATTACACCGTGTGGATCAAATCGTACACCGATCGGGTCATCAACGCGCCCTGTAACCTGTTTCTCCCTCGCCAGATCGGTAGCTGATCAGCATCCAGCTCGCACGAACGGATGGGCACAGCGGATTCGAGAAGCAAATATACACCTTCCGAAGACGCTGTCGGTTGGAGAAGCCAACCCGAGGAAGGAGGAAAACAGCAAACAAGAGCAAGATGAAGACGCAAGGCTGTGTGCTTTAGCTGCTGCGGGAGACGGCAGAGGAGTGGCTAAACGAAGAGGGACAAGGCAAAAGAAAGAAAAAAAATCCTACCAGAACCGCTCTCATTAATATAAAGTTTGAACCGGTTCTACTACCTGTCCCTGATGGTTGTCGCTTAACTCCCGTGTACACCGTAACCACAAACCATTCAGCCCATTTCCTGTCCAATTCTTACGTGCGTTCTCTTTCTGTGCTTTCTGCGCTTCGTTCAGGCCGTTCGAGCCGTACTGAGAGCGTGCTCTTCATTGACAAACTACGTGCGGGTTGCGGTGGCTACCCAACGGCTCTCTTCCCAGGGTTGTATCTAATCGAGACGGTGCGGGCTGTGAAATTATTGTGTTCTAATGATATGCAGAAAGACCTGATTGAAGATGTCTTCGACGCACCCTGTAGCCTGCAAGGAATGGGTGCGTGTTGAGCGCACGAGCAGGTGAACATTGCATGAAGTTGTTCCCGTTGCAGGAGGCTCTAGAATTCTTCAGATGTATGTAGCTGGTGGCTGCAATCGCGATGCTTACCGCAGGAAGATGTCTGTCGAGAATATCTCATCTTCATCTTCACCTTCAGCCAAAGATTACTCTCGATCATGTCTGATTTCGTGTTGTTTCCTTCCGCCAGAAGTCAGAAGCCGATTGGCTAACGAAGAACATGGTTTTATCCCAGGCGATCGATTATTTCGTTGTTCGTTTTTTTTTTTTGAAACCCACAAAACCCTAACCTCAAACGCAACAGACGCCGAATGAAGAGGGCAAACTTTGTAAACCGGACGACGCGGACCGTTGTTGTGAATAGTTTATCTCATCGGCATCGGCGCCTGGCACCCGGGTTAAGGGTTGCCAGGGCCAGGATTGGTTCCGGGCAATGGTGCGAGCGTGCTCGCGCGCCATTTGAGAAATGATACTGCAGCAATTTCGATGATAAATTTATTGCGCCCGAAATTGAGCTGTCCGGCAAATGTGGCGTGCGCCGGTACGGCGTTACACATACACACACTCTCACACCTTTGCGTCAAAATCTCACGCCCGAGCTCGTGCGATGACCAGACGACGGTTTATCTCCGCGGGCTCGCTTCTTGACGCTACGATCGAAGCTGGCAAATCGAATATTCTTTCTTTTTTTTTCGCTGTGGCTCTCTTTCTGCTCGTGTCGAATCGATCCGCAAAGTGTTTTGGGATTGTAATGCGACGGCCACGATTACACGTACCGGGGACGTATATGTGTCGCTTTAGCTGCAGAAGCATTGAGGAAACACATACACTAAAACCGGCGAAGCGTAAACAGCAGGAGTTGACATGTCGCTTTAAAATCCCCGTCCGTGCGAAATTGGCATGATGCAACAATAAAACAAAAAACATTACTTCACAACAAGCTCAATATTAATCTGTGGTTGTATCATTTCTGTTGAAATAAATACATACCAAATTGTGAAATAACAATTCATTGAAAAATACTCCAAAAACAGTGGGCCCAGAGTCCAGCAAGGGAAGGATCTGAGCCCCTGAAGTCTAGCTATTTGAAAAGTACCATGGTTTTACTTGATTATATCCATTACATCATTTGACGTGAGATAGACATGCCTTATTCACTGGAACGATTAAATATGTATGCTCCTTAAAGGACGCTTAAATTCAGAGAAACCACGGGCATATTTAGAACTCCAGAGGCGTTAGGGGCATCATTGAACAAACAGCTTTGGAGTCTAAGTTTTTACAATTTTTTTTTCTAATTTAAGGCCGAATAAAAATAACTACACTTGAAATAATTATGTCCATGAAATATAAATTTTAAAATAAAATAGCTCTGTTGAAGAGGGAGTACATCAGGCAACATTGCGAAGGACAACTGGAAATTCATAAAAGTTTCTTTTTTACTAAAACCTTTCAATACGTCGCGTCATGCAGACTGATGAGAACCGTCCAAAGTATTATCTATATATTGATTGTTGAAAAACTGAATGTTTCGATGGCGTTTTGTGTAAATATAACGCTTAAACCCATCACTTCATTGGGGATCCACTTTCATAGGTTTGTAACACTATTTCACGACTGCTTACCCTTCAAAACCGATAATGAATGGCTGGGAAAACTGGTTCCCCATGTGTACGGCTCCACGGATATAGATTTCCAATAACTGCCGCTGCTAATAGGCCGCTTCTATAAGTCATCCCAGCTGTACTGTCCCATTTGTTGCGATAAACCATTCAAATCGTACACGGCGCTCGAGCCACCAGCTTCCTTTTTCCGTCTTGATAGCTGCAACTTGCAAAGCGTGTAAATTCTAATACCCCGGACACACCTCGATGAGGAATCGTGACCGCACGAAACGCACTATCAACCGCATAACTCATGTGGACGTATACGGGACGTTCGTGCAGCGCACGCTTCCCTTGGCAAGAACACCGATAATCATTGCAAATAGCTGGACCTCATCTCAAGCCAGGGTGCTAGTCGCATCGTCTTGGGTGCACCGAGAAGATGCTGCAAACGCAAGCGTGAACCGGTTGGCACCAGCGGGTGTGTGATTACTTATTTTAAAGTGGAAGACTTCAGGGCTATTTTTTTGTTTTCCTACAACAAAATGCGAGCAGAAGGTCGATCCATGACGCATCTGCTAGAGCGGCCCTCAAGACAAAAAGGCACCGCTTGCTGTGATTTGATAATAAAAAAACACTCTTTGACAGTACTTTTCCAGCAACCGAAGACGCTCCGGGCGCAGGATTCACGAATCCAGCGCTGGGTTATGGAACGCTTCCGGTTCATCCCGGAAGCAGACTTACATCGTGCCTCGGGAGAGAACCGAACGACTTAGGCTGCACTTGCGACTAATTAATTCATATTTAAACGTTTTCTAATTATTATTACTATTTACCAACACCCGGTTTCGCCTTCCCGGGAAAGGTTCTGGAGAACGGAGCGACTGTGGAGCATGGTTAAGCATGAAGTTGGGAGAAACCTATCCACACTCCTAGCTCCCATATCCCAAGATTGGTCGATGTCGTCGTCTTGCGGTTTGTCGATGTTTGCACGCTCATCTCTGCTCGCAGCTGCTGGAGAAAGAGAACATAAATGAAATGATTGTGTGGAGGATTTTATTACCTTTTCTTCATTATAAGCATAAACTTTTGGGTAACAAAAATAGAAAAAAAATTAAATTGAGAACAGAAATTGCAAACAAGGAATAAACACAAATTTAAAACCCAATTTTGACTCCCAAAGCGGTTGATAAATAAATCTTCCAAATTTTACGGTAAGTTTTTGGAAGCTTAGAATTCTCAATTACAATTTTATAATTTACGCAAGAACACATAATCCGTGGTGGTAATGTAAAATCTAGTCGTTATCTTCCCAGAAAAATAGTCAAAATTCGCAATAGAAATTGAGTTTATAGTTTATCTCCAACGCTTAGTTTGAGCAATTAAATATGCGGCAGGAACAACCCAACCCAGTAAAAGCAATAAAAACATCGCTAGAAGAAAAATCGCTCAAACGATTGGAAACGCATTCGATCGGTTTCGGAAAACGCTTATCTTTCGTTTCGGTCGCTGTTTGTTGGAGAGAGAAAAGCCGGCTACCTAAGGCTGTTCATAATTCGCACGCAAATTATTGCCCACCTTTTGGCCGAGAATGAACTTCGTACCTGAGAAGACGCTAAAACTTCCTTCCAGTCGATAAGCGATTGCGATAGGAGTGTTGTTTGCGGGTTAATATTTTGTTGACTTGTGTGTGTGTGTGTTTTTTAATAATAATTTATTTCATTTGTACTTATTTTGTCGCTCGCCAGTCGAACCAACTTCAGCTCGAAATGCGGGCAACAAAATTTATCGCCCTTGTCACCTGAATGTTCAAGCAGTGGCACGTTTGCTAGGAAAGATTATTTATGGACAACATTCGCCGGATTTTGATGTGCGTTTTCACACTTATCGGCTTATAAATTTTGGGCTGATTTGTTGTGACGTTTATTCCGTTCGCTTTATCTGGAAAGTTCTTTCTGTCATCTCGGAGGGCTATTTGGATTTATTTTACTTTCGAGTAATCAAACCAAAAACCAAAACCAAAAATAATACAAGCGATACCTTCCCCGGGCAAGAATAATGGGTTGTTCCAGTAAAAGCCGAGAAGTTCAAATGAAAAGTAATTACTTTCTTCCGGAAAGGGATGGAAGGAGCGGAATGCCCGGCGTCCTTTTCGGTTCGGTGGCCGCTCGGCCGCTCCGGGAGCGGATACGGTAGGCATCCATCCCGGTCGACGGTTTTTACGACGTCGAAAGGGCGAGAAAAATTGGATATGAGACGTCTAAATTGGAACCGACTCCGGCGACCGGGCGAACGCGGCCAGAGAAGAAGGCCTGATTGCTTCTTTGGCGACGCCGGTGCACACAGATATCACAGATGATTACACCGGAAACAGTAACATTTATACTTTCCTTCGCCCTTCCCGTCGGGTCCCTTCCCTCCCCGCGCATACCGCACCACTAATTGTCCCGGACGGACAGGTGGGAAATGAACCATCCACTTTCCCAGCGTCTCCGGTTGTTTGTCAAGATTTGTCACACACACACACTCACACACACATACACACACACACACATACACACACACACACACACACACACACACACACACACACACACTCGCATGCCCTCAAGGGCCCGCATCACTGTTGGTTTCTGTCGGGGCCGATTAACCTCACCCGGTTCATTTAGCGCGTCCGTGTGATGGTGTGGCCGTGAGTGAATGAAATTAGCTCGGCTCGACAAAACCTTACCCGGAGGCTGGTTGCACCCGAAGCCGGTAGTGATGCATTCGGGTGAGAAGCTGGCCGGGCCCGGACTATGGCAGATAATTCGATTCGCAGCGCTCCCCCTCAGGCGGGCTCTGCTTCTTGGCGGGACGGAGTGAATTGGGACGTTAAAAATCTAAACAGATACGGTCGGTTTGCTGGATGGATGCGAACGGTTTGTTTTGCAGCCGCGTGGCAGTGCATGGGACTTGTGGAAATATTCGGTTGATTTAAAAAATGCTGACATGCTCCAAATTATTTAAAAAAATGCAATAAACATAACAAATTAAGAAAATACAAATATTTCGTACCAGTAATCCCTATAAAACGCGTACTTATAGGAAAAAGAGAAAAACTTCTTAAATAATTGAAATATGAAAGAAGAAAATTAAACTCACATGGAATGAATGACACAAACAGAAATAAAGGAGGTAAACAATAAGTGACTGATGTTAAAATTAAAGGTGGACTCTTGAATTTTACACCGCTTGACGGTTTTCAAGAGCATTTATGAAGTTCGCGTAATTTTTTTTTTTTAAAGATTAGATGTTACGCTTGGATACAAGAATCTTTCGGCAAGTGCAAAATAATGTTATGTTTTTCAATCTTGAAGTAGAACAGATATTAAAGCATTTAATTCCTTTCTGATTAACATTAATGTTAAACAATAGTATGTTCATAAACAAATCTATTGTATTTGTTGTATGCCTGTTTATCTACCACTTCAATATCTTTTAAGTTGTTGTTTTCATGGTTAGTTGAACGTTTGGAGATAATTCTGGGTGTCAATACTCATGAACATTTTTGTCGGGAAGTTGAGATAAAGCGTCTGAAGTTGAACCAGTGTGGAAAATAATTTAAAAAATAAGCTTTAGCGAATTTAATTTTAGCGAAATCATTGTAAGGTGGTAAGTTTGTTTACACAAGAAATAATTATATTTCTAGTATTTATTATGTTTTTATTATCTAAACTAGTTTTCATTATGTTAGAAAATAAAAACTAGTTTAGATACTTAAAAAATCGTTTATTTATGTGAACATGGTTAGACCATATAGAATTCATGTTTTTCTTTCCATTTTAGCTCATCTTTTAGATCTTTTTTCATAGTTCGTCTCTCCAAATGCGTTTGAACAAATTAAAATTGGAAAACTATTACAAGGACTAAAGGGAGATAGGTTTTTTGTACTCAAAGGAATAAAATACAGCGTTAAATTGTTTCCACATTGGTTTGAGTATCCGTTGCTACTTGTTCCAGAGTGTAATGCTTTGGGTACATAGTATTTAGGAAATTTCAAGATTGCATTGACTTATGCGGTAAGTGAGCCGAAAGAAAACAGGTCCAAGAGACGAAAGAATCGGGCAACATGCACCGAAGTGAAATATTGTGTTAGAAACAGGGCTTAGTCTTTGATAAGTTACACCTGAAACTCAAATGTCTCTTACTAACGATTGTAATTGAGCTTCATCCAGAATGGTTTCGACATTCTGCACTTTGCGATTAAGAGCTAAAACAATGTCTTTATTGCCTGTTTTTTGGTATAATGAGTTGATGTTGTGTTTAAAACTATTACCATATCATTTGTTTAATTTGTAGTACCATCAATATTTTCAAATTTATTAGCAATATTATTAAAGATTGTATAAATTATAAAAAGGATTTTGATACATTTTTATTCAAGTAAATTTTTAGACTGATATAATAACAAAAAAAGAAGGTCAAAATGGAAACAAATGACATTTTGGATTTTAGACCTAAATAGTCCTAAAAAGAAGAGTCTTAGTACCTCGTATAATTTTAGGTTTATAGCTAAATTAGAAATCTTCGACAATGAGTTTGTGTTTGTACTACAGTAAGGAAGAAAAGAGATAAAAAAAGATAAAAATGACCCCGTAGGACCGATCTCGAGTCCAATGTGAGCCGACAAAGTGTTACAAGCTAAAGACACTTTCGAGAACTTACCAAGCGATGGAGAATCATTCCCTACCGTCCATTGCTCGCTCGATTACCTCCTCGATCACCGTTTTGAAGTTGTTGACAAACCGAACTTCCCGCCCTGCGTACACCACCCAAAAACGTCTCCCGAACGTCCCCCTCCTGAGCCCGGCTGCCAAATGTCCCCTTCGGAAGGGATAATTAATTGCACAACCACCTGAGTACGTTCCCGGACTTGCCCTCGGACTTGGGTGAATCATACCCGGTCCCGGCGCTGGTTGGGTGCAGTCTGCAGCCATCATAATCTGCCAAAAAGTTTCGTCGCCCTCCACCGGTTGCCATGGGGGTGTGGGGAGTGAGAAGGGGAGGGAGAGGGTGGGTGAAGGGAAGGCAAGTGCACGATAAACAAGGGGCGTAGGCGGCGTTTCGATGCACGCAAACCCGACCCCGGCGCAATGAGTCATGAGAACTTCCACTTAGTCTGAGTCTGTGTGTGTCTGTATGTGTGTGTGTGGCGACCTGTCGGACTTGACTTCGTTTGACCCCTCCCGGTGACGGTGGCGAAGAAGCCAGGTTCCTAATGAGTTGAATGAGTGGACGATAGTGGACATTTTCAAGGAACGGCCCATTACGGCCCTCCCACCGATAATTTCCGGTGTTGCCAGGCAGGCGGGAAAGGCAAAACACAACACCCTCGCTATCTTTAACTTTAACCCTCCACCTCCCTCCCAGCTCCCTCGTACCGCACTGTCACTCACCTTGCCATTCGCCACCGATTAGTCATGCGGTGAAAAATACTTTCGTGCACGTGTCCGAACGGGGGATGAGGGCGGTGAGGGCGGTTCGGTTGCCTTTGTTTTCCTGCAACTCATGAATATTTGCTCCTTTCACACTGCGCCGATGACAAACAACTATTCTTCACGAGCCGGCCCGCGAGCCGACGGTGAAGCTGACGAGGGTAAAATCGCGCTTTTTGGAAGCATTTAACTTTTCGAACCGAATGCCGACAACCTCCCTCCCAGGCTGCAGGCACTGATTGGAGGGTGGACGTGGGTTCGGTTTTTGCGTGGCTTTGATTGCGCTGGCCGGTCGGACGATGCAGCTAGGTAAGATCCTATTGTGTCCTGATACACGAAACGCACGTAATAAAATCCATTTAAATCATCCGAAAAGCAATCACCACGACCCCTTTGCCGCTGGTTAAAAGGGACTTTAATGCTCTCTCTCTCTCTCCCTTTCCTTCTCCCTCCGATGAAAAACACAACAGGACGACATGACGGATTGGTTCCGATCGCTCATATGCTACAAATAAAAAGCATCCGACAGGGGGGTCCGAATTACATCCAGGTGTAATTTGAATACGAACCAACCAGTTCACGCTCCGGCTCTTTCAACATAATCCCCTCGTTCACCAACTTCACCGGGCGCGTGCTGTGTCTGGGCTCAAATTTGAATAATTATGGTCCGGAAGGGAGCAGACGAGAGGGGGGAGGGGGAGGGAGAGTGCGGTGGAAGATGAAGGGGGAGTTCAAAATACTTTCATTGAATAATAATTACTTACCGGCCAAATGGCGTATGAAAATGTACCCGAAACTCTCGTACTTCCGGCGTTCCTCCGGTGCGGCTTGCGAGAGTAAATCCGATGAAAAAAAAAACAACAACAAAAAACCCGGTCGCCCTTAAAGCCGATGGGTTTTCCGGGTTAATTAGAATTTATTTTCGTTTTATTTGGCCGGGTTGTGATTTCTGTTTTGTTTTGTGTGCTGCGCGAGAGCGGGGGGCAGATCTTTTAGTCGTAATTGCTTTTTTATATGCATATCTTCCGCCAGTTGGTGTGTTTCGCAAGTAGATGCGATCTTTTGTTGCGTGTGGGTAGATTTTGTTGGAGAATTCATACTCACAAAAGAAGGCTCTGACGGGTTGAGCCTAGACTGAACCGTAGAGGGATCCTTGTCTGGAGTTCGGAAATGGAATGCCTCAGATATTGGAGCGTTTGTAGTACTCGTGCGTTCCTAGATAGCCCACAACACGCGCGAATGTGAAACCACCGTGACCGACAAGAGGCAACAGGCTAAACCTGATCGGTTCCGAGCGAACACTCGACCCGGACTGACGCATCAACGTCCAGGATTCGCGCGCGATTCGCAGTGGACACCTCCACAGCAAGAAATTCGTCGCGCATTCCTTTGGGAGTAATTCGATTTCGTGAGTTTCTCGGCAGTATTTGGAAGGGACTTGGGATGAGAGGAGGGTAGGTTAGGGGGAGGGCCTCCCGTTGGGGCGCACCCATACACCCACGCACTTTTCCGCCCCGGGGATTTACGGCATTCCAATCGAATCGGGCAGGGATTGGACCAGCGGGGAGGGCGCTGATGCTGGTGATGATGATGATGCCGCGCGAAATCGCACGGTTTTATGACGAGATCCTGTCACGCGCCGCAGCCGGGCTGAAGATCAGAAATATTTACGATATTTGCCTAACGAACGGTGGGTTCCGAAGCGGGACCGATGCCGATTGTTTTATTAGCTCGAGCGCCGCACCGGTTTTGTTTTATTTTTTTTTTTGCGCGCGCGCACGCTGTTCTTAAGCAAACTGGCATGGACGGAACCAGAAATTCTTGTTTACCGGTGCGCCGGTGGACTTTTAGCTACAGGCAGGGCCGTAAGTGAAGATGAGCCGGCCGAGATATGATGAGGCCCCTGGCTGGAGAAAGCTCATTTGTCATTCTATTAATATGGATCATTCCGTTGCTAGGTGGGGCCGGATTTTTTTTTCGTTTTCCTTTTTTTTCCGTTCTGCCATGACAGCGAGTGACAGAAGTTGACAGCGAGCGTGGCGTAGCATCCAGACGGCTTCCCGGGCACGCCTGGACTTGCTCAGGTCTGGTTCGGAGCGACTTGCAAGGCTTCTGAACGCTCGGTGGAGGCATATACATCTCGCAGCAACCGATTCCGTGTTTCGCTTCGCGAAAGGTTTCCAGCTAGAACGCTTTTCACGAGTCTGGTTTTGTGTTTTTTCCCTGTCCCACTGTCTCTCTCACTCGCTCCTAGAGTCAGCGATAAAACCAGTCCGATAATTATCGTACTTCACCGAGGCTGCCTCCAAACATGGCGTGACAACGTCCGAATGTGCAAATATCCACCTGCCCGAATAAACAAACACGCACACGCCCAAATACTGGCAGGAAGCAAAGTTCAAGTCGATGGTCCCTGGACGCTGCCGCATCCATCATTGATGAGCATCGATTCGGATCGTTGTTTTTTGTTTTTTTTTTTGTTGTTGTTTTTTTGTAATGTTTTTGGTCAATGTACCGTGGGTCATCGATCACCGCAAAACCGTGCCCGTGTGACCTAGTTGGGCCGCGTGGTGCATTACAATTCCAGTCCAATTTTGACCACATATGGTCATACCGAGCGGTGAGGAGACGACAGGTCGGTACGATACCTTCGCCGAGGGGTCTTCGATTACCGGTCGGTGCTCCGAAAAAGGAAAAACTGGGCCCCTCCTGCCGCAGGGAAAAGTGTACTTGCTGGCGCCTACCTGCCCTGACCATAGCGAGCGATGTAGGTGACGACCGCCTTTTTGTGCCATTTCTGATTGTGCCGCAATCCGTCGCAACATATTTGTCGCATACTTTCTCACGCATCCCACACATCTCCCGGCAAGGTTCGTTTCCGCCGTCCGCTGCCCTTCCGGTGCCGTTTGCCAGGGAAGTAACTGTTGTTTACATCGTGCCCGGTTACGTTTATTTTTTATTATTATTATTTTTCCCCGGGCGTTCGCATCAGCGCGCGCTGTCAAGGCAAATGACATTCAGCTCGCCCCGCGCGCTCAATCGAGCGAAGCGAATTGACGCTTTCGGAACCGGCTTCCCGGCTTCGCTGTCACTGCCAGTGCGCCTGGTGTCTGTGTCCGTCGTCCACCGAGTGGCAAGAGATAAACGATTAAAACAACACTAACAAGTAAAAAACACACACAAAGGCTCACCAGCCTGGGCCCTGCCAGCTGATCCGAGCTGGAGTTCGCCACGCGGTAGGCGGACGGCGACGCTGCCCACAATTGAAGCGCACTTGAGCGCAGAGCCAGAATGGGGCTGCAAAATGTGAGCAGCTTAGTTACAAACTATTAAGCCACTAACCGGGTGGAAAAGTGTCGCCTAAACGATGTGATCCGTACTCGAGCCAACGGCGCCCAGAAACACGGCACGGCGCTTGCCTTCGGTTGGTTTTCGATCCGGCGCACTATAGGGCCGCTCCAGCTCTTGCTCTGGACAAAATGTGATGTTAACCAATGGCAGAAATGCTCTCACGCACAATTAAATGTTTAAATTTAGCTCATTAAGTATATAAAAGTTAAAGGAGAGGTTTAAAAATGTATTTTATTCGTTTTTGAATCACGTCTGCCAATATTTCATAGTGATAGTTTACAGCACAAGATGTTTAAAGTACTAGGTCCAACATATTGACAGTTAAGTAGAAGTAGTAATAGTAGAAGAAGAAAACGTTTGACATTTGAACGATAGTTTGACAGATTAAAACGACTTAACCAGAATACATGGAAGATTTTTAATTATTCCATTCGATTGTCCAGCTTCTTTGAATATCCATTATAAACATTGTTTCATTTGTTTAATCAATGGCGATATAAAAATAAAACAAAGCTGGACTTGTCCTAAAAATTCGAACTAATATTGAGAAAATGTATGATTAATACTAAAATTACAAATAATGTAGTGAAAATAATCTATCATCACTACAACAATCAGCGAGTTGAACAATACGTATATTTAATGTTAGACTCGTCCATTGGTGCGTATTGGTTGTAGGCTTTTTTATTTTACTATACCGACCAGTCGAGCCGTTAGAGTAGTTAGTTAGAGATTTTAGCTTTTTCCGTTGCTAAACTGTAAAATTAAATTAACAAATTATTCACACTGCAAATAATGTTACTGTGCCCATGAAAATCAATCAAAAGTAACTTTCATGCATAGATATTTGCTTAAATAACCGTAATACGGCCAGCCCGTGATTAATATTGAAAAAAAAAATATGTATAGTGTATAACCTTCATTTTTCCATACATGTTTATCAAATACATACATGTTTATCAATATACCAATATGAAAGTAATAGAAATTCCAAAATGCTTTGAAAATATGAAAATGCAATTAAAATCAAATCTAATTGAAAACTTTTAGAAGAAAATTATACAACATTAATACTAAAATGGTTTATAAAATAAATTTTTAGATTTTCGTAATAAAACGCTCCAAACTTACATCACAGTTTCGAAATGCGATAGCAACGTTGAAGTAATATTCAGAGGCTAATGTCAAAAGCATCATGTTACTTTGTGAATTCTGAATAGGATAAAAATAATTCACAAACAAAGGGGCATTCTTCAAAGCTCAAATTTCACATTGATGAACGTCTGCAGAAGAGGTGATGAAATGTTTGAAGCAGCTTACAGTTTGTTCCAAAGCATGCGCCGAAATATAATTGGCACCGTGAATGGCCGTGAAATGCTGTAGATCCTGCAGTAGTACTTGCGATTTTTGGGAACCGCGTGTCGTCTGGCAAGTAACCGACACGGCGAGCCATCGATTTATCTCGACGCTGTCGGTTTTTTCGTCACCTTCCGGCTGTTACATCTGTCCATCCCCGGGGTGGTTGGCTCCGGTTGCCTTGGGATCTAGTGTATGTAGATATTTCTATCACGGGTAAAAGAGGAAAATTTCCCCTCCAGCCGGGGAGATTTACGACGCACGACGAAGACGACGACGCACCGCATTAGGGAAATGTTTATTTATAGAGCAATAATCATTTTAGGCTACTTTTACGTCGCGTGCGCGTCCCGTTGAAGTTATGTCTCTTTCTCTCTCTCTCTCTCCCTCGCACTGTCTGAATTTCTGGTAGGCTTTCTCCACGTAATTGCAAAGTCACATTTAGCCCGTAAACGGAGTGCGAACGAACAAACACCAAATGCACATCACACGTACGCACCACACGCCGGCTTACCCTCGGTTATTTAATTCCGGTTACGGATTTGGCAATTGATCACTGGAGTCTGACTCGAGTGGAACTGGAACAGGGGAGTCAAACTGTTCTAAGGTTTATTTTTTAAAAGGAAACCCATTTTATAAAACCGATTTGCCTCATTTTAATAGAAAATGTAATGAAACATAAAAAAATACTTCGGATTTTGTTTTACAAGCACTTTGTTTTTTTTGGCACTTCAAATTAAGTTTTTTTTAATAAAAAGCGCTTAGTTGGATGATGGAGGCATTAATATGCTAAATAATTGCAGCTAGCTAGCAAGTATCGTATTTTTCATAGTTTTTTCAAACATTTTATGTGTTAGTACAGTTAAAATATTCAATAGTTTTAAAAGACTAAAATGTTGCAACTCTATTCTCAGTTGCTCATAACTCATCAAACATATTTTTTTCGCCACTCGGCAGATGGCAGACAAAGTTTAATATTTAATATTTTGTTTGATTTTTCTTTTCTCAATAAGCCTAAACGGATTTTTGGTAATCTAGATTGTATACTGCCGTTGAACTCCATACAAAGTTGAATCCTGACCCGATGTCGGTTTTTATCACGATGAAACGTGATGGCAAACTGCCGAGGAACTACTATGTTTATTTCAGGTGCTGTCTAAAAAAAGAATGTCAACAAAAATCCCGCTTCACTAAAGTAAAATTTGCATACAGTAACAGATGAAACTAACCAGATTGATTTTTTCGGTAAATCATTTCGAAAGCTAGATGGAGAAAACTGTACGAGATTTTTTTTTTTTATGTGCACCTAGTAAAACCTCTTACAAGCATGGGTAAATTAACCCGTGTTTGACACCACTGTTTAGAATAATCGTACCGAAAACAGAAAATCGCGTGGGGTAAGAGACAAATTCTTTCCAGAGCCATTCCGCCAGGGCGTCTGCGAGCGTGACGTTTTGTTCCAAAAATAAGTTTTTCTTCACGAAATGCATGGACCGTGGATGGGTAGTTTTGTTGCTTTTATTTTCGCTCCCAGGGAGTGTCACTGGATGCGTTTGATCTCCGGCGCATCCGTCGCATCGAGTTAGACAAATTGTGTCGAGCGATTTTGTGGTCGATTGTTGGTCGCTCTCGTTCGCTGTCAAATTTGGTCGCCAGTTGCCCGGCTGGCTAACCGCATTTTGGGCCACATTCGAAACGACCTGGACGCCGAAGGACCTATCGGGAGCGCAATAGTGACCGTTCATGGTAAGGAGGCGGCATTAGGGCACAGGTGTGTGTACGAATTTGCCTGCCACGTAAGCGCATTTTAATTTCCAGCCCCATTTTGCATCCCCCAGAACGTCTGGGCGTGATGATCCTGGTCTCCTCTCGGGATGGATAAGGGGGACAGGGGTGGCGAAGGGTGAATGGGGGAAGAGTCCGATGTCATCCGAATTTCCAATTTCCTCGCGCGAAGATCCCACCGGGGATCGAGGCAATTGATTCTCTGGCTGCAGAGACAGCCGAATGCTAATTTATCCCACCCCGAAATTGTTGGTCCGTCGAGCCGGATCTCGGTCTTTTCCGAAGCAAAGATGCGCTGGACGTTTTAATGGATTTTTGCTACGCCGGACACGGCTGGAAGAATCTCGCTTGGGTTGCACTGAAACCGAGTGCAGGGCATCCGCTAATTGTGCCCAGAAGGAGCGACCGGAGCACTCGATCGATTCTCCCTTTAGTACGCACGCATACCGGAAACGTACGTCAGAGCTGTAGATTGATAGAGTGAGAGAGAGAGAAAAAAGCGAGGGAGAGAGAGAAAGAGAGGGAGATAGAAAGAGAACAAGCCCGGTGAACTGTCTGTTTTAAAATAATGAAAACTTTATTTCGTTTGATTGAAGTTCTATGAATATGGAATGTTAGTTTATGATGCTACGAAATATTCATCGAAACTAGACTAGACCGCACCGCACCGTCCGGGGCCTCCCCCAGCCCACCCAACCCGGGCATGCATGCCAACAACTGCATTTTCGTTTTCGAGGCGATAAAAAAGCGCACTCGCGGAATTGATCGTCCCTTGTGTTCGTTTTTGGTGCGATTTTTTTTATTGTTGTTTTTTTTATTTTGTTTATTTACGAGTTTTCTTTCTCCTTATTACTGGTTTTAGTTATGTGCAGCTCATCTCACTCGCGCACCCGGCTTAGGAACGAACGTTTGCATGCAACGCGCTGCCTTCACCAAAACACCAACGGCTTGGTGTGAATATTTAAATTAAATTATGCCTCACCGTTTGCGGTGCCCGTGTGACTATTGTATTGTTTTTATTTGTTTATTTTTTGTTTTATATTTCCTCCTGCGCTCTATGTTTCCTATCGCTGTTTTTTGCACTAAGGACACGAAACTAGCACACGACAAAACATATAATGCACAATAATCAGTGCGAACCCAACGGGAGGCGTTGCATGTGCGTTGTTTTGTGGACGAACAAAAAAAAATAGTATAACCTGCATGCGGTTTTTCCTTTCCGTTCTGCGCACCTAGCCTGCCCGATCGCTGGCCGATCGCAAAAATAAATGATGGTTTTGTCACTGCCGCCGGTTTGGGTTGCCACTTATTTTTCCGCGACGTCAGCGTTCGCGGTTCGCTGGTTTCGCCTTTGATGGTTTTGTGCCTGTTTTGCATATGTTTTTTTTTTATGTCGTTCCATTTACTGCGTGGAGGAATGCGCAAATAAAAGTGATTTGTAAATTGTAATCTGTTCATTTCTAGCTCATCAATCTGGTCTGATAGAGTGGTTAATAAAAAAAAAAATACCAACTATGCACACATTCTAACCGTCCTGGTTCTAGTGGTGTTCAGGCGCATAGGTGTGAGGCGAAAATAAAAATGTCCTCCCTCACAAACCCACTCACCTTCCCATGGTGAGTACAAAACGAGATTGAAAATTAATTTCGAAAATAAAAACGTCCCGCCAACGATGCGCGGCGGTTTCATTTGCAGTGTCCGCAAATTTTTAGCTTTCTCACCCATCCTTTCTCTGTGCACACGAAGGCAACAATGCAAATTAAAAAAAAAAACTAGCTCTGGAAAAGTAACCAACCAGAAACCAGAAATGTGTTGTGGTACAAACACCCAAGCGTAGCTTTGCAGCTCGGTTTCGAGATCAATGTATTTTCCGTTTTGATTTCCAGCCTTATGAAGCACTGATAAAATTAAAGCATGTTAGTTTGGTTATTTTTTTTTAATATAACATATTTATTGATAAAAAATTATTCGATATATTTGATAGCACAAATCAAATTAATATTGAAAAACTATTTTATTAAATTATGAAAATTCGAAAAGTATTTACTTTCACTTGGCGAAATTTGGGCATTGCAAAAGAGGTAGCAATTTGGCCATCATAGATCGTAATGATACCTATAAGATCCTTTTAGAAATTCTTCGGTCTCACAGACTTCGTCGGGAGCTACCAAGTATAGCTTTGTTGAAAGAAAGATGACGATCGACCAATTATTTGCTCAGCAGCAGATCTTTCAGAATTCAACTCCTTAGACTCTTCCTTAAGACGTCGATCCCTTAATGGTCTTCTACGGGCTAGAGCCCTTGCTCACCCTGTTACGATTTATGTTATAAGCGTGCGAGCAATGGAAATGAAATGAGTGAGCTGAGGAAATGAGCTGAGATTCTTGCGGAGTCACATTATGTCAATGGCCTGGACCCGTTTATCACCAAGAATGTTCTAGACTTTCACTTGGTCGGTACGAGATGTATAACACCTAGCTAAAATAAATGTATTTATATCTATGCCAGGCTAGTACAGCAGATCTTGTATGAAATAGACCTAAATACTTTTATCATCATTTGCTTGGCTAAAAATAACGTTCAAACTATTGAATTTGATAGTGGTTTCATATAATGTTGTGTATGGTTCGTCCAATTAATTTCAAATTTAATTAATTTCACATCTGAAAAGAATTTTGAGTATTATTCTTCCGATTCTAATAACAATATTTTGTAACCATTATTACTTATTTCAATGTTTGTTTGAAGACATGGAAAATGAGTTAAAAAATACCCCAAAAGAATATAAAACACGGCATGCTTGCATTCACAAACCTATTCGTAGTGATTGAACCGTTTTCTGCATTCCACAGACATCAAAAAAACTACCGCATGCAAAGCCGACACGACACAAGTCGATTCTTGCGCATAAATGAGTAAAGCGGATGTGAACAAAACAAGAAAAACAAAACTGTCCCAACGACTGGGCGGCTGAACATTCTTACGCGCGAGATGCTGCTTCTTCCGCTTGCGACGAATCCCGAACACAAGTAAAAATAGTAATAAAATAAAGAAAGAGAAGCAAAAGGGAGGATCAAGTGCTGCAAATATAATAGAAAAAAGAAAACAAATACAAAAAAAAATATTACAAATGTTGCACCACATGTAGTGGCTCTTTAGCGGTGGTGCTTTATTTTTAACCGTATTTTACTCATCTTTCAAGCCGAGTAAGCGTGTGTAGATTTTTCTGTTTATGTGTGTGTGTTTTTTTTTTTCGAGCACTCTCTTTCGGTATTTCACTTCCGCTCGAACGCCCGCAACGAAACGAGTGGGGATGGGATTTTTGTTTTTATTTTTCGCTCGCAAAGGATCAAAGAGACTCTTCGCCAAAAAGGGGTGGAACATGGCTCCCTCTTCGCGTTTCGTCATCCGGCAGCGACGTGCTGGGAGTAAAAGTGGAAAACATTCCGCCCCGTGACTCATTTTCCGCGACTTTGCATTCCGCGTTATTTTATTTTTTTTCCGGTTGTGCCGAATGGTGCCGGGCGTGTGTTTGAATGCACACAGCGCACAAAACTTGTGTCTTTTATCGATTCCACACACCTCCCACCATCCCTTCCACCCATTTCACTTCACTCATTCCGGCCGAACATTTATGCTGGCCGTCGGGATCACTCCGCCCGGGGGAAAGGGGGAAAAAGCTGGCGGTAACCTACCCGAAAAGGGGATGGAGGATAAAAAAAAACATAACACAAAACACCATTCTCAACATCGCACCGAAACTCACGAAAAGCGGCTCGAGCGGCTAACGCCACCTCGCGCGCTCATCATGCATATTCACACACACTCACATACACAAACACACACACACGTAATGGGGAGGCAAATGGTGGGGTACCAATTTTTCGCCACGGGAAGGAAGCAGAAAAGGACCATCGCGCCCATTTTTCGAGGCTCCCTCCCTTCTTCGGGGACGAGTGGGGAAGTGTGCGAGGATGGGTGAAAAATAACTCCACTCGCGGTATGTCAAAGTGGCACACAGACAGACCCACATACACTTACACACTCGTATCACACCGGGCGGGCTGGTTTATGATGGCTCCGTGCATGCAAAGATTAAATTAGAAATGATAATTTCCACTCTAACAAGAATTTAATTAGGATAAATTTCAAAGAAACGGTAATCAGGCTTTTAGCAAGCGTTTCTTCGGCTTGACGGGATGGTTTGTAGTGTTCGGAGGGTTGAGAAGGTTTGGTGGGGTGCCAAGATAACCTTCTTCCCTGGTGCCACCACGCAACCAGAAACGATTCACCCGGGAGGCAAAAAAGGGAAGGCGAGGAATGGAATAAAATAAAATAAAATAAAATAAAATACACAAACACAAGCACGAGGTAACGCAAAACAAAAAACTCCCCCGGAATGATGGTTTTGGGAAGCGGAAGCGGGCGGAATTGGTGAGCGGAAATGTAAAACCGCCTCCACCTTTAACTTCCCTTCCCTCACGCCGCCAACCCTCCCCGCGCAATCCACAATTTACAATGGTCGATTTTCATTTTCCCGGCTACAGCAGCAAGCATTTCGCCGTGACATTCCACCGGAGGGCCGGAGTCGAAATGGGCATGAAAATTCAAGGGAACCGTAAACCGGAAGCACGTTCGGCCGCGGCGACCCCACCCATCGGCAAAGAAAGGGAAAGCATCATTGTCACCATGTCCATCCGGCCGTGCTTGGTGTGCCTTTTTTGTTCCGACAAGCAAACTTCCCGCACTTGGTGAGACAGTTTGATCGGCAAAGGATCAAACCTTTCCTCCCTGCCCTGGACGGCTCCATCTTGAACGTTCGCCTAAGGATGGCCCCAAGCCTAATGGCACTAAATTTTTATTTTGCGTGCGATGTTTTTATTTTGTCTTAGATAGTGAAGCGAAATCCGACCGAGAGCAAAAACATTTATTTTCCTCACTGAGAATAAATATTTGAAAATAATTACAGTACTTTATGAGTTAAAGTGCAAACGTAATATTTTTATACATTTTTGATAAACATTTTATCGTTCCAAATTTGTTGATCCCATTTTAGGTTAGCTATATTTAATCTGCTTTTAATTTCAATCTTTTCACGATTTTTTGGGCATAAATGTACCTTAAGCAATGTTTGGTACACATTTTCAGAATCAAAATGGACTTTAAAAAATCGAGAAATTGCTGGAAGAGAAATAAAGCGTTAGCCAATCGCATGCCACAGACGGACGAATTTCCCGCGAAATAGCTTAAACATCTTTCACCACGAGCCGTTTAATTCGCGAAAGCAGGACGTTCCAACACAACCGAACAAATTATCCGCTGAACAGTTGTTGGAAAAAGGATTTAAAAGTGGATTAGCTCAGCGAAGATCGTTTTTGCGAAAAACCAACCGATTTGTTCGTTTCGTATTAAATATTACAGTCAAACTATTATATTGGTAATAAACAATATAGTATCAAGCGTTTGAATGTTACCCGACAATTGGCTGACAAGCGATTACGTACAGGTTAAATTCAGCGACGAGAGCGA
Organism: Anopheles farauti; assembly: GCA_000473445.2. Taxonomy (NCBI): domain Eukaryota; kingdom Metazoa; phylum Arthropoda; class Insecta; order Diptera; family Culicidae; genus Anopheles; species Anopheles farauti. The sequence continues at coordinate 708,195 of KI915056.1, read as the reverse complement.
AATTTATTGACAAAAATTAACAATAAAAATTACGTGAAGCGAGGTGGTCGATATCATAGTGTAGGATTGCTTTGTGTTGTATGAATTTCGTAATCCTAACTGAATAGAAGGAATACTTGCAGCAAATTCGTAGATCCGCATTTTGGAATTATTTTCTAGTAACTACAACCTCCACAAGATTACCGCGCACAAAACTACTGCGTACTATTTTATATTTCATTAATAGGAATCGAATTTATATTTATCTTTAAACTTGTGCCACGACCTTTGAATATGGTTCTTAAAATTGTATGAAAGTGATAAGTTTTTGGTACAGTGCACATCTGTTTTGTCCATGCGAAAAATTTTGTTTCGAAAAAAAATCATCAGGCAATTCATGTTTTTTATAGTTTAGTTACATGCAAACGATTCAGTATTGCAGTGTTAAGCTAGAGCAACCTATCGACATTAGCTGCAAAGAATTGAGCTATTTTTTTCTATGCGCTCCGCCTCTTTTTCAATGAAGCAGCAGATCTGAACGCAATAAATAAAAAAAAATCGCCACACACAAAAATTTAATGATTTTTTTTTGTTGCCTTTTCTCGTACACTACGTGCAGTAGTATTGGTGATGGTTTATCACTAAACCTGATAGCTAGTTACATCTAGTACTCACTCAATCACTGACGATATGATAGCTTCGCTGATCAATTGAAGTTCACGTACTCAATGGAGGCTCATCTACTCAATTGATGACCAGCAATTATAGATAAATCCAAGCGTGTATTGCACTTGATCTATTTGCAATTATTATTCACATTTTTTCTAGTATTTTTCTCGAAATAGTACGATTTTGTTTATAAAAATATATCAGAAAATTACATTGAAATCATAAAGTTCATGCTTGCTTCTAACTGACCTACTTTCTGAGTGCGAAGTACTTGAATTACCTGATGCATAAATACATGGAACGAAAGTCAATCAAACCTTTTTATGAAAAGTGTAGAGTTAATCTTGGAATCTTTTTATTTATTTTCAAAATCAATGATTTGCGTAACATTGTTTAATTTACATCTCACCGCAGATGAAAAACTCCACGAGAAGTCAAACAAACTGAGTTTTCAAGCGTTAAACAGAGTCAATAATCTTTGTTGAACTGATCCTGGTAGCTTTTGTTCCCAAAATTCTTCTCCCCGAACGATAACCTGTCGATACCCCGTGCGGCGCAGCCAGAAACATTCCTACCATTGCACAGATATTCCCCTGGCGAGCGAAATAATTGCGGGAGACACAAATTACCCGGTACAGATACCTGCCCTTCCTCCATGTGCTTTTAATCGCACCCGGAATGTGCAGCACGCGGGGTTGACACACGGTGGCATCTCCCACCGTATCTACCACATGCGGGTGCCTTATGTCATACGGGACGCAGCGGGCCGAATTCCGACAAGACACGATAAGACCGGGCGGTTTTTCTGACTTACGGCTCCACGGCTGGCATCTCCGGGCGCCTTTCCGGCTGTTCGTTTTATCTTCCATCGCTGGAGTTTATCACTCATCGCACGCGGTGACAGGAAATGCCAGCGTTGTGACGTGAGCGCTTCAGGTGATTATCGCCCGGCCGAGACTTCTCAGAAGTTCTAGGTTGAGTGTAACGTCCGGATGTCCGGGCGAAATATAAGTGACCGGGCTTTGTGGCGGTAATTTCTGTACTGAGCGTGTAAGATTTTATGTCGTCCCAGCACGGCGAGCTGCTTATCGAAGTGTTTTTAAATAATTAAATAAAATCTCGTCTCTTCCACATGCCACAGGCTGTGGGAAACAATTCTTCATGAGCAGTTCTTCCGTTGCTCCGTTTCGCGAACAATCGTGCTCGTGCGTGTTGTGACGTGTTTGGCATTGGAAACATATGTTCCCATATGTTCGTATGAAACATAACCGCCTTTGTGAACGTCCGACGGCGAGACGACTCGTCCAGAAATAGTGTCATAGCGTCATGGCTAAACTTGCTTCCGGTGTCGTTAATCGAATCAGATCAGTAAGTCGCTAAAAAGATCGCACTCGCGAGATACCGTCGATACGGGCAATTAGAGCGATTAGGGACATTGGTTAGGCCAACGCGTCCGAAGGACGCCCGACCGAAAATAGACCACCAGCGGCGAGAAAAAAATACGATGTCGGCCGGTTTTCCAAATTCGGGTTTCTTCCCGCTGCCCTACAAAGCGAAGGCTGTTACGGCGTCATATTTATAGCCCTTGCTTCCCTGCTGTATGTAGGCGATCGTGTTTCGTGCGACCTTCCAATGCATCTCACGGCCCCCATATGGGTTGCGGTGCGCTTCTTCCACCGACGTGTTTCTCTTTCGCTCTTTTTGGTCATAAATCTTAGGCGCCTGGAACGTTTGACAGACGTTCGTTTGTTCCTGCGCTCCGTTTGCTTCGCCGTGTCAAATTAGAGCGTGGATGATGGAACGTCGCGGCGGCCAGATCGTTGAACTGATGATGTCATATCGGGTGTGATTTTCTTTACTTTGAACTTTCATTTATATTGTCATTAAGAAGTCGCGCTGTTGGGAGTTCGTTCCTCAGTAAATGTGCGCCATATGGCTGCTTTGCCCTAATGAGCGAGAGTGGCTTAACGATTTTATGACCGACTAGGTGTTGCTGTAGTCTCTGCAATAAAATTATCTAAAAATATACCCCCTTCGGGTATGCAACAGTTCTGTACCGCTTCTGTCCGTGATCTTCAAATAGGTTAGAAAAAGTTCACATAAAGGAAATCAATGAAATGATTGCAATTGGAGCTCGAAGCGGATTATGTGGACATAACCTATTTTAGGTGCTGAGGTAAACAAGCAATTTATCCTTACCAAAGTAACAAAAAGTACAAAAAGTATCGCGAAGACTCATGCATGTAAACGTCGGTTGTTATCGTCTCCGTTGACCCAAAAGACTTTGAAAAGCATATCACATTTTCTATTGGCTTGGTAAACCGAAGTCTTCTATTATTTCGGTCATTACGTTTTTCTTGACTTTTGACTGCAAGACGTTAGGTTCGCTATGTTATGGCATGATTTCTTTGCATGATTTTATGATCCAAACGACTTTGAAGAGAATCGACTCTGAAGCTTGCAGCTTTCAATATATTATTGAATTTTGTTAGAACTACTTTCCTTAAATCTGTTCCTATCACCTAGTGATATACGAAACTATAAGATGAAATGCAAACTGTATCAGCATGGTGGTCAATCTCTAAGAAATAGCTATAGCAAATAGCTTAGACATCGTGGAGCAAATTACACGTCAAATATTTATTTAAAAAAATGGCTTCTGATTCGATTGCAATCGATAAGAATTTGAAGTACAGGTCTCCCGTACACAAAAAAACATCTTTCTTAGAATTATAACTCTCGCCTTCACCCAATGTCTTGATTTGTAATGACTTGGTTCCAGCAACTGTCACTCATCCAAACGTCCCAGCTGACATACCGAAAAACCATGCCAAACTTCATCACAATGCACAGAACATACCCGCGCCGGGTGCAGTAATGTGTTCCAAACGCGAATTGCTTCACTCGAACGAAAGATTTCCAGATTTTCGCTCGTTTGCTGGCGGAAACGTCCGTCCCGGTAACCGTCACGTTATAAAAAAGCTAACAAAAAAAAAAAAAAAAAATGCGCAAATAATTATTAGCGCAAAATTGTCAAATGGGAAGCAGCGACACAGAAGCACAATCACAAACAAAGCAGCACCGATACGCAGAAGTCGCGATCGGGTCGCAAGGGCTGCCAGGAAAGATGGCGAACCGCCGGGACCACCGGGTTCTTCGTACGAATTTCGAGTGTTTTGATTTGCGTAGGGCATGAGAGTGGGAGGACAAAAAATAAAAGCTGCTACCATATTCATCAATAAAACCCAGGGACCGTCTGACGCGCTTCCGCTAGAATTGAGTTTATCATCAATTTCCTTCTCCATTATCTTTGTTTTCTCTCACTCACACTCTTTCGGTGAGCTGCTGCTGTTTCCCTGTTGGTGTTGGTCGTCTCCTTCCGATGTGACTTCGGAACGGCTATCAGTGGTTTTTTGGCGTCTTCATCTCCGGCGCGGAAATCGAAGCGTCGAGGAACTAAGGCAAAGACGGAAGTGATGCCTTCGGTGGTTGTGGACGCTGTGGACACACACAGCATGGAGGGTAGGGAATCATCCCTCCCGCCTTACATGATGCCCCCGGACAGCGTGGGGTGGGGTGATGTAGAAAATCTGTTTTTGTCTAAACATTCCGACGAAGTAGCGTAGAGAAGCAATCTTAAAAGGGAGAAAAAAAAACCCCAGAAGACTAGGGATCCCTTCCTAATAAATTTAGCTATTAAACAGGCGCGCGCTCGCTGCTGTTTGCTGGCAAACAATTTCGGTGGTCATAATTCCATTAACGACACCGAACGATGACAAGCCTGAAGGAGGACCCGGCCCTGTTCTCGTACGTTCCGATCGCTGCTGGTACCTGTGCTGGATGGATATGCGTACTTATTTTCCCGCTGTCTGCAAACTACGAGCGAGCAGAGCTGTTTCGTTTATTTTTTTTCGGTATCTCCATCGAATTTCGTCGCACCGCTTCGGTTCCCTATTTTTTATTATATCTTTCGAGCGCTCGTTTCTGTATTTATTTGAGCGTTTTCTTTCCCAACCACGCGCGGTAAGCTTCTTGCCCGTCAAGCGGGTCTTGATTTCTCGGTGCCTGCCGGTGTCCTGCCCGACATCGCGCTGGCAAATCCTGTGCCACTTCATTCCGTTTGAGCGACTCGGCAACACATTTTGCACAAACGCACCCGCCCGGGGTATGCCAAACATGCAGTGGCAATAATTTCTTCAGGTAATTTAATTATTTTCCCATTCGCAAAAAAGCGAAAATCATTTCGCGGTGCAGTTTTGGGTGGACGCGAGCACCAACACTAATCGCCCCCTGTGATGGTTGTGCGAAATATAAAACCGAAGGACGCCGTGTTTTCCTTGGCACTTTTTTAAGTTTATTCCACGTTTCGGTTTTAGTATTCGTAGCGCGCTAGGCGTTCGGTAGCTTATTAATTAATAAATAACTCATTATTGTTCGTTTGTTTTTTGTTTAATAAGCATGCGGTACGTACGTGCAAAGTGTCCACTTTGCATAATGAATTAAGGGAAGGGGAGTTTCAAGAAAGCGTACCAAATACGGCAAATGCGCTGGGCTAAACAAATTGAAATCACATGGTGTGCTGATCACATCTGTACGCGATAGAAAATATAAATGTTGAAGAATAATTATTTGATTTGATAAATGAACCATTTTTTCTGAAAAATAAGCGTGTTGAAATTGAAACAGATCATTATGTGCTAAAAAAAATGTATTTCACAAAAGTACAACAATGTCGCCTTTTATTGATTGTTTGGGCATTTTAATCAATTTTTTGAGTATTATGGCGATGGTACCTGAAATATTACTGTTTGCACTGATAAAATAACTCTCAAGATCTTTTAAAGATATAAAAAATTGTATTGGTATTATGGTATGTATACAGTATTCTTATAAAAAAAAATAAAATTTCGATAATAACACGGAAGATTTTACAAAATAATATTATTGTAAAAGAATGCATGTTATCTAAATTAAATTTTCATAACAACTTTATATTATACAATCAAAATAAAATAAACAATTATAAATGAAAAACAAGGAAAGAAATTTGATCATTACAGAGATAAGATTAGCAGCAAAAACTGAAAACATCTGAAATTTTCGATCTCGGTTCTGGAGATTCGTTCTTAGCACAAGCTCGGCATGAAGTCTTTAGATCGAAAATTGTTTAACCCTGAACATAACTCAGACTTGGAAGCGATCCAGTGCTATGTCGGATGTAAGGCTGTAGACAAAAACTGAGAGTTTGAAGTAGCAATTAGACATCTGGTATTGTCAGTGAGACGTGAGCTTATTACAAGAGTAAGAAGAATTCTGGTGTTAGAATAGTTATTGCTAGTAAAATTATATATTTACTATTATTGTAATTGTTTCTATTCAATCACACCCCAAATAAACTCTTTTTGCATCTATTGGTATCCTCAGCTACAGATTCCAAACGAGTTCATTCTCTTGGGAGATACCAATGGCTGCATATATGTTAGGGTTTTCTGACGTCCTCTTAAGTTTTGTTTTAGGACTTTCACAAAATCGAAGCATCCGACGAGCGAAGACACAAGTGTCTGTGGAAGAGACCTTGCAAGACATCCTGAGAATTTTGTTGCGAATGGTCAACAACTCTTACAGTAGTAACGGAGAGAGGAAAAAGAGCTAGGAGCTGGTTAGAAGATCTGACATCATGTGCCAACAAGGAAGGAGCTCGTCAGTGACCTGTTCGGTTTGGGATGTAAAGGAACGCTGTAAGCTCGTTAGCTGGATCAAGTGGAACTCGATCCAAGGGAGATCCGATGTAGATTTCACATTCATATTGTTGACACTGAATTCGGGCACTATCTCTTTTCCGCTCTATGAGGCAACATAAAGAATGTTTCGGAATGTGAACCTCCAAACCCGCTGGTACAAACCGATTGCGATCACCGCTTGACCTTCCGCCATTCGTCAAAAAACTCTCCATCGCATCGAGCTGCCAGCTTCCTGTCTTGAGCAGCGGGTTTTTGATTTTTCGTTCGCGTTCGTGGCGAGCTACTTTATGTTTTATATGTTGATCCGTTCCCACCACTGAGCGGGAAGGGGAGTAGGAAAATATACGGTTCTTACCCTTTTCAGGTTTGCGCTTGTTTCGGCCGGTGGATAAGAACTCAACGCACATCCTGGGCATTGAGTCTGGCTTGGAAAAAAACCCAGCCCGGGTAATGGTTTCCACTCCCTTAATCACCAATTATATTTCACGACTCGCTCGCCCGCTCGCTCGGTTCCATTTTCAAAGGGGTTACGCGCGTACGCAACCGATCGTCCGGCTGAGATAACCGCGTGGCGGCAGCCGTTGTGATAATACGAGCGGTGGCTAATTAGAGAGAAGACCAGAAGGGGAAAAAAACGCCAAAAACAATATTCCAAAGACGCGCCCAAAGACGAAATATCCGTCCGGCCGTGATGCATGGGTTTCTTTTTTCCTGCATTTGTATTATTATTTGCTCACCCCTGGCGCTGAGGACGAGGGGCTTTGTTTTAATATGCGCCCCCGTGCGGTGGGCCCTGCGGACTGCTGGGTTGGGCAAATTAATAGATAAACAAATGAAAAACCAGTTAAGGCGACATAAAAGATCACCCAAGTGGTCGACAGGCCGCCGCCGCCTGCGGGCCGCTCGCGAGATCTGAAATCGCTCGTACTGGTTTCGAGGCGTTCGGCTGTGTCGTGGCCGGTTTTGTTTGCTTCAAAAACGGCTCGGGAGGATTCTTTTCTCCGTACGCCGTGGTTCACCTGCGCCGGGCCAGTTCCGCTTCGGGCAGCTATTTCTGCCCCAAACGAAGACGTCCAACTGCTTCCGGTGTTGATGGCTTGCCTTTCCGACCTTCAGGTAGGGGGAGCCAAGTGTATCTTACAGCTGATTAATTCCCGAACGAGAAAACTCCATTTTGTCATAAATTAGGGGTGATAATTTGTAATGTCATCATTTTTCATCGCCTTCCATGAGTGTATGAGGTTCACCCAAACGGGGAACTGAGCCGAGAGAATGAGGAAGATGGGTTTACACTAACGAAGAACCTCCATCCTTCACCCTATAAGTACGGAACTGATAAGTTAAGGTTCAACAAAATACGATATTGGGAAGGTTTAGCGGAATTGCAGGAAAAGATAACTCGTAGCACAAATCATTTAAAATATCATTAGTGTAATTTTTACTTAATGTGTCACATAATTCCACAGTTATCTCGATACAGTACTTATAATAAGTTTTATTATAATTGAGTTATTTTATTTCTGATACACGAAATTACTGGTAGTACCGAAAATTAAAGAAAAATGTTTTTTTAATAACCTTTTCTAACACTTTATGAACTATTGCAATTTTAAATGGACTTAAATTTTGTAAATTATTCAAACGATTCCTGAGAAATTTCGCAGTTTTAAATATAAAGAATTTCAAATATGTATATTTTTAATCGTCTTTAGGTATCATCTATTGCTCGAAATAAATTTTATGACAATCTAAAAAAAATGTTCTTTCGAAACATGCCAGAAAATATATGTCGAAATTTTAAGTCGATTGCAAATTCGAAAACATTCGCTGGTATTTGTAAGTAAAGGGTCATATTTATTTATAATCATCTGACTAATATTTTCATCTGACTCATCTGAAAACTTACAAGCTTTGTGGATCAGCACAAGAACTTCATGTTTTAAAATCATTAAAAAATAAGTTGAAGAAGTTTATATTGAAAATGGGCAAAAATAATAAAAAGGTTATTTTTGCCTTTGTTTCAACATAGACAAGTGTTCATTTATGCTTTTTTTCAAATATTTGATTTATTCACGAAAAAAATACATATGTGTTCGCATAATTGTGTTATGCACTGTATGAACGACTAACACACATTTGGAAGGATAGCAGTTGTTTTTTTTTGCGGTCAGACCGACATAAATTATCTCCGTATCTGGACAGATATTGTTCAATTTGAATCATTTTGAAATTAATTGGAAACTATTTAAATTAAGGAATCAAAATCAATAAGTTTACTATGCTGAAACCATCGTACGGATAGCTTTTAAAAACCAAGGAAATACTCGCTCTAAAGTATTTGTTTTTATTTTTGAATCTTGATTTTACGTGTCAATTAAACAAATAAAATGTATAAAAATTTGTGTTAGCATTATAAAAATATTGCAAAATAGTTTAAACTGAAAAAACATCGTTGGTTTCTAAAACAGTGCAAACAGTTTTCGAGGCTTTAGGCGACCGTCTTCAATGCCCAAATTACTGTCAAGTATCTAATTTGTCTATGGTCGGCGAAGACGTTTGGTTCATTTTTTGATCGCGTGCAAGACCATCGCTAACCGTAGCAGCCCTGTGGCCTGTGTCTCAACGTTTCGGGCTCGCAATCTTCCGAAAATCATCATACCATCCAAGCAGCCGCGTACGCAAACCATCCACGTTCGCGCCAGGGCCGGAGCCATTAAGACGAGCGGAAAATTGTCACCTTTTATTGGCACCGGTAGCACAAACGTGTCCTACGCAACGTCGTGTGCAAAGGGGCAACTGGTTTGTTTCGGATTTTTTTCTCTTCTCTTTTGCTTCATTTTCAGAGGTCACCATATCATTTGTGCCGGTGCCGCGGAGCATAACATCGTGTCGTGTTTGTGCCGTAAGCTGGCAACAAAATAAAACATTAAGCGAGAAGAAAAAAAAACCCATTGGCGTTTGCGAAAGAAGTAGAGTAATAAATAAATAACATGAGCTAACCAGAGGTAATTGTGCACAGGGAAAAAACAACACACAACAACAAACCCGTTCTTTTAATGCATACTCACTACATCGAAATCGGGCACTCTTCGATGAAGTTTTTTATTTATTTTTCTTTTTTTTTCAAGGGCCACTTTCGCGCTTTTTGGTGCTACTTTTTAGCGTCTCTCTTCTTAATCCATCGGTTTGCGCAGGGAAAAGGGAAGATGGGGTTGAGAGGGAGCAGCGAACCGGTTCCGTAACCGCGCTGACTCGTCATTGAGATGCATACACGTCCGTCAATGGCAGCGTGGACACTTAAATTGAACCCCAAGGCAACGCAAGACCCCGGACGAGACATTATTGCCACGGCCTCAGGGACGCTCGGAACGGAGACTGTCGCTTTGGTAGTAGATTTTTACGAGTGAAACACATTCGTCCGAGTAGAATACATTTTTACATGAAATATTTAATAATATTGCAATATTTCTAGATAAAAAAATGTGTATTTAAATAGCCATATTAAACACAAATTTTTTTTTAACTTTCTCCTACTGTTAGGTCTACCACAGGCTGACTTAAAAAGAATTGGAAATAGAAATGTGTGAACACTATATCACTATCGTAGTCAGAAGTAGGTAATTTCAAAAGAAATTTTGAAAAACATGTTGCCGAAATGTGACATTTATTTCAAGAATGTACAATTTACTTCAATAAAAATTGCTAATTAACTTGAAACTATTATGCTTTATTCACTAATTCCTTCCTCCAATGGAGAATAGCATCTTCAAATCAACTCATAGTCCCAAAACTAGTATGATATATCACACAAAAACATGAAAAGATTATCCGATTTCGCCCCTACGCGCGACGGCTGCCATGGAGGAAAAGCCATTGTTTGCTCACAACTTGTGCGCGCCTGCTCGCATACGTTTGCATAAAGACACTGTTTCAATACCTCGCACCCGGCCACGTTCGGTGATCGATATGCTGCGCCCGTGCTGATTTCGATGCGATTTTCCTTTCCCGACCATCCGTTGCCTCGCGGCCTCCCTGTGGGGCAGGTTCTGTTTTGTGGCGCTTTTTTTTGTCGCTCTCGTTCTTGTGTGTACTTGTTTCCCTTTTCGATCCGCATGACACACGAGGTGCATAAATTACCTGCAACCGATCAGCCGCGTGCTCTCGTACGCTCACTCTTCCCGTAGTTGTTTTATATTGCAAAAATAGTAATATTTTTCATCGTCAGTCGCTAACGCCTGACGCGGCGGGTGCACGGCGCTGGGAAACGGATTTTCGTTGGATACTATTTTCCATAATATGCAAACATGCACCCCCTCCCACACACACACACATATACAGGTGCAGATCGTGCAAAAATTTGCATTTTCGAGCAAGCAATCGGCGAAAGATTCATAAATTAATTTATTTCGTGCATTCGCATTCGGTGCACAGGGGTGAGATTTCCGGAGTTTTTTTTTATCGCACATTCACGTCTCATGCGCGCAAGGATTGCGCGCTTGATAATGTTACCCCATTGTGTGAGTGTTTGTTCCTTTTTTATACCCTTTGGTTTTGCGGAACAACCACAAAGAAAGTGGTGAATTTGTTTTATTTATTTTTTATTTATTTCATTCTCGTCCTTGCCTTCCATCAGCCTCTTTTATTATCGTGCGGCCGTGGCCAACCATTTTATTTGTATTTTTAAGGGGGTAGTTTCGGTGGAAATTAGCAGCTGCCGCCGCTGGGGATTACTTTCCTTGCTTGCGTATCATGAGTGTGGCGGAAACGGGTTTTCAGTTGCTAAGATATAGCTTTTCACTCAATCATGTGCAATCGATTCGGGCAATGGTTTCGTGCTGTGAAATTGTATTCGGTATTGTGCTTTTGTACGGTTGCTAGTGGACATAATGATAAGATTGATACTATTCAGCGAGTCAAATGGTCTAGTTCAACCTCAATTATATGATTATTGATATCGATTAATTTATGCCGCTATACCATCTCAGCTTCGATTGGAAAAGCTCGACGATATTCAATTCTATTCGAAAGCTAGAATTAAATTAAATTTGGAAAGTCTTGTACTTGCTAAAACGCAATTTGTAGAATGAATTTCCAAACAAAAGTAACTATTTTTAAATTATGTTTGAAAACAAATAATGATGATGGTCTTCAACGAAAAGTCAATAAAAGCACAAATATTTTAAACAATGTTTTTTAAGTGTCCTGAAGGATATAGCACCATGAAAAAGAATGATGATTGAGTGAGTTGACAAGCAAATTGAAACAAGTCAGCAATAAATTTTCGCAACTCTCCTTTCCTCTTTCTAATTTTCATTAGATAGGCCCATATGTATTTGTCAAAATACTTTAACAAGCTAAATTTTAGACAAGTTTAATTTGACTACTGTTTGGAGTAGATAATACTGTCCAGTTATTATAAACTTGGTTTGATTAACAATATGTCCAACAGGACATATCTAGGCTTACCGAGGCCATATGGATGGAACATGACTGACTGACACAGAAATTGCCCCAATTATACTTTGTTTTAAGGAAGGTATATCGTGAAACTTATTTCCTGTAATATTTTTTAGATATGCACGAATGAGGATCTGAACATATGCCCTGTGCATACAGTCAAGATCTCGCTCATGAACTTTATGTCATCTGTGAATTCTATTAATTTTTTCAACAGCTTGCTCTATCAGGTATCGACTTATCCAATTCCTAAAATCCATCAATTTAATCCCTGAAATTTAACCCATCCAGAGAAAAGAGGCGAAAGATCTATTAGATCAAAGTCTCTATAATATATGTAAAAAATTAAAAAAAAAAAACAAAATAATACTTTACCACTTAACCGTTGGGGACAAATATTGCTCACCAAAAGATACACGACGCAGCAGGTGTATCTTCGACCACAGTACATTGCAGAATATCTCCCGACTAACGATGAGCAGTGAGCTCCTCAGTGAATTGGGAGCTCTTTTTTGAGCTCAGTATCAGTTTGATTTATCGTCACTCTCCAAACTAAGAAATAAATCGGCACACACACTTATCTCTTACTCAAGAAGTAACGGCAAACACATACAGCCTTTTTTCGACCCTGCTCTATTTCGCTTCTACAATTGTGCGCTTCATTGTATGAGTGATACCTTATTGCTATGATTTCTTTTTCACTCTTCCACTAACTGCTGGTTGTATCACGTTCTCACTTGATCACTTGATTCCTATCATCACCAGGCTGAAATCAGGAAAACTGAAAAAATAAGAAAAATGTTTGTTAGGTATAGTTCTGCTATAGGACCAGACTGATCCTTCAATATTTTTCAACAAATCTAAACGCATATTGTTTTCCTAAGTAAACCTTGCTTTTATATGAAAAAGTACGTGTTTAATATCTAATAATCAAAATACAAATACTTACAAAAATACTAAATAATATAACTAAAATCATTTATCGATTATTATAATATATTTTTCCATCTCAAATGATCGTCAACCAAACAATGAGGGTGCTCTCATTTTACCTTCTGGTAAGCACCACATCATTTGCCGCAGGAACGAAACCATCCCATAATAGCCAACAGCAGCAGCAAAAACCAACAAAAAACCTACACTCACACAAAACGCCGTGATTGGCTCCATAAAGTTGATCCAATCAAAATTACCACTACAACACCACCACACGAAAACCACACTTGTTGCAAAAACCGACCGATTTTAAAAATCCCCCTCCCCTCCCCACACACCTCTCCTCGGGGCCGAACAAACGATAAACAGCGTCCGAGCGCATCCAGCGTGTCAAAACTGTCGTTAAAGCCGTTGCAGCAGCGGCCGGCTCTAGGGCGGGCATAAAATCAAAAACGCACCGCCAGCTGGCCCGGTACTACCGTGTTTGCCACCGTCCGGTTGGCATCGAAATTTTCCGACAGCCATAAAACACGGCCGGTGATGGAACATGGTGTCCCATAAAATGTAATTATGATATACCGACATCCCTCCCAGCTTCGTTGGTGTGTTGTAAGAAACAAACAAAAAAAAAACATGAACACGATGCAATCGAACGTATCAAGAATGTCGTCAAAATCGCGCCAACGGGCGTCCGATCTTTGGGTCTGCCGAAGAATTTTCCAAACCCTCCACCCCCGCCAGCGGAGCTGGAAATGAAAATCAACTTTATTGCCTCGTTATAACGATAATTCTTTTGCCACACTTCTTCGAATATTTATCTATCGTCAAAAAAAAACCAAAATAAAGGGATCAGATAGTGCCCGGAAAATACAACCACTCGCCGCATATGTATGAGATGACAAGAGGGAGATAGTAAGCTCATATTCAACACACGCTTAACCTTGACGTGACAAAATAGAAGAAGCGAGAAGTAAAAACAGAGATACTCTAAGCTTAGTGATCACTGGCAGACGAAAAGGTGACGAAATAAATTTTTAATTGTCAAAACAAGCACATCATCCATACAGAACATATTATTTTATTGCCACATGCAAAATTTTACACTTTATTGAAGCTGCATCGAAGTGTCGAAGTTGTGAAGAATATATCACAGGACGGTATGAAGAGAGAGAGAGAGAGAGAAAGAGAGAGAGAGAGAGATAACTAAACACCCAAATTGCTGTTCCATCTGAAACATATTGAATAAAGTTGATCCAGATTTTAACGATCGACTTGATCGAAATCAGGTGAAACGGTTCGCTATTGTAAGAATATGAAATATCTCTTTGAGCTTTCCAAAAAAACATGCGTTTTCGTATTAATATCAGAATTGTGTTTAATATAACTTTCTCCAGTTTGGCAGGTTCCAGGATTTTCGTCGTTCAATCCGCTCCGGTCCGACAGATTAGTGTTTAGTCTTCTTTCGTGTCGAGTAGTCTTTTACAAAGACCTAACAGGGTAAAAGCTTAGAAAAATATTTTTTATTAAAGTTTTTTTCGAATGTATTTTGCTTTTGCTACTACCAGTTTGTTGCCGCTGTTAGCCCTGTGCCGTGCCGAGTGTTTCGAGGCTTTCATTACGTCATACAACTCTTTTTTTCGCTTCTCTCTGTTTCTATTCCCGTGCTTCACTTTCTTGTGCGGTTCTTAGTTTTGCGCAACTTTTGTGTGTTATAGTCTCCTTTCTCTGCCCAATCCTCTCCTACCCTCTCCTCAGCACACACATACACACACAATCTCGCATACGTGCGGCCGCACTAGATAACGGTAGCAATAAAGTTGTCTTACTCCATTCAACAGGATGCCGCGCATTTTATGTCATCCATGATCTCCGGTTTTATTTATTTTTTCTCACGAATGCGAAAACCCGAAAGCCATTTTGACGGCGAATTTTGCGCGGCCCGCCCGAAGGAGCCTCCCGGACCCGGACTGAAGGTTGTGCAGGAAGAGGTTGTGGAGAGGAAGGAAGACAGCGCACGGCACAATGGGTTAACAAGCAAAATGGCGTACTCATTTCGTTTAATTTGCCGCGGCAGGAAAGCCCCGTAACGACATTCCGAAACAAGCGCCATAACAGCTGCATGGCGCTTATGGCGGCGAGAGTACTTAAAGCTCGGGATAAAACTCTCGCATAATACGATTGACTATTGTGGCACACTTCCGGAGTGATTTCGACTACGGTCGGTGCCTACCACGCAAGGACGGTGCACGAGGCGACGAGGGTTGGTGAAAGTTTTATTAATAACTCTCGAGCGGCTAGGGGGAGGCCGCGGGAAAGGAGAAACCGGAGCGGGAGCTAAAACACCAGCCTGTTCTGCACGGGCACTCATCGGCAAGTCGCCGATACTTTGCCGCAGATGTGTGTCTGGCAAAGTTCTCGTGGCTTCTAGTTTGTAGGCAAGCATTATGTTTACCGGGAGTGTGCAGATGTATTTATCTGTGTTCTTCGAGCTTCAAAGTAAGTTCAAACTAGCTACTACCACCTCCGCCATCGTATCATCAACATCATCGAATAATAACGACAAAAAAACTCTCATAAATGGAGTTAATATCAAATCTCTGGTGCAATAATTTGAGCCATCGTTCTCGGGGCGGAGAACGATCGAGATCGGTTCGATCGGTTCACGCCCGCAACCATCCAGCGGGAGACGTCTCAATTTTATTCAATAATCAACTCTCCCTCCACCCGAACCGAACCGCATTCCTGCGACAGCCGGCGCCCAGCCCCAACCTGCCCGTCCCAAAACCGGCACCGTTTTCCCCACATAAACATAATAACCGGACCGGCAGTAAAATTATTAAAAATATTACCATAAAACCTGCAAATATTAAAAATGCAAAAAACCGCCTGCTGTCCGATGTGTTCCACGGGCTCGGCACCAGGCAAAGTGCCACCACGACAGAAAGTTTCACCGGCCAGCTATTAAGAATTACCGCTGCTGCTGCTGGTGATGGCGCTCCGGCAATAGATTTGTGTGTTTGGTTCTTTATGGCACTCCCGTCATTCCCCGCGGGAGCAACCAAGGGGATAGCAGCAGCGGGGAGCGGGGAGGGATCGTAAATTATTATTTACGGCCAAAGATCTTATCAGGCGGATTATTTCGATCGTGCACGCCCCTACCATCCCTGCCCCACCAAAACACCTATGGAGGCGTCTGTTTGTTTTTTTTTTCGTTTAAATTTTGACAGCTGTTTTTGTCGAGCGAGCGAGCGCACGCGCGTGTTTACATGTCAGTGATTTGGTGCGCACGCTGTCATAACTTGAAGCTTTCAGTTCGGGCCGGATCAGCGCTTTGTTGGCGGGAGAAGATGCTCCACAACGTTCTAAACAGAAGGAGGACTGCAAGGAGAGGTCCTGTGGCTCACTGGAAGCTTCTGAAGTCCGGTAAGTTATTCTAGCTTAAGTTACTGCCAACACGACACGACAGGACCGGTACCATGATCCCATTCGGACCGTCTCCCCCTAGCGAGGAGTGACTAACCAGCTATGGTGGTAAAAAATCAGTCTAGAAAGCCGGTAAAACGGCAGGCATGACTTCGGTTGTTACGCCAATAAGAAGAAGAAGTTACTGCCAACAGAGCCTTTGAAATAGGATGACCCACATGTATCTTTTGGAACATCAGCTGTGACGTTGAGTTGTGGTCCTGAATTCACTAATCTCTGAGTCTCTCATCTGTTGATAAATACTTTTTTTAAATTCCAATATATCAAAACATTTGTTGGGAACTCAAAAGCGATTACGTTCGAAAATCTTAAAGCTGAACCACAACTTAAATCTTCTTTCAGACCAAGCAGTTTAATTTAGAAGTTAATGGCGATTATCTGTTACTAAAATTGGATAAATTCTTTATTCTAAAGAAAACTAGTAACAACCACCACGAACTATAAACAGCAGCTGGTCGCCCGAAGCCCCATTCGCTTCTTTGGAATGGCGGCTACACTTGAAGTGCAGATTTAAATCCCAACCCAGACCGTCCAGCGTGCGGCTGTCTGCGGCAACTGTTTATACCTTCTTGGGACGTTAAAAATTGGCGACTCGGCGAGCTCTAATATTAACGACTGCTGTGACCTGATCCGTGTGCGTGTCTCTTCCACCTCGACACACGGCGCAGCGATCGCGCTGAATAAATTACGCTTCATCTCTTGCGTCTTCTTCTCGCTGCTGCTGCGTCGTCGCTGTCGTTTTCCTAGCGCTCAGCGAGCAGCCAAGCTATAGAGCAATAAAAAATGGCCAAACGGCGCTAAAAAAAAGCCACAACAACAAAACAAATATTGAGCCGTCCTTCAGGTCGCCTAACCGGCTTTGGAGCCTACAGCTCGCGCCCGGGACATCGGGCTAGTCCTCGGTATCTTCCAACACGTACGCGAAAGAGCACGCATGTGCTGCCGCCTGCTCGTCAAGCTCTCAATAATACGAGTGCCTTCCGCCCACGCGCAGCTTCCCATACGCGGGCGCAAAACGATTTCGAGAACACCTTGACCCAACGTTCGGCGTTGTATAGCGCCTGCTTAACGTGCCTAAAGTTGTATGTTCTCGGACCGCGCTCGATTCGCCCAGAGCCACCACGCCAAAAATGTCTTCAAGATGTCGGCTCATTATTATACGCTGCCCTGTGGTGCGAATACTCCATGGTGTTGGTGCCGCGGCGGAATCTTGGCGTCGCACGAGCCTCACACTCGACTGTCGACAGGCGCACTCAGGAATGGGACAGGGAGGAAAATCCAGCAAAAAAACAACCCACCGCAACAGCTTTCAACGAGCAAAACAAGAAAAAACCCAGCCCAAAATCAAGGTCGGAAGATGAGCGCCCTAGATCGCCCCACACGACCTGAGGGTGTGGAGATGTTGAGACAAACAGAAAAAAAAACCAATTTAACATTCGACAACCTAGCCGGATCTCGTCTTAGCGCTCGTTAATAATCGGTTGGTGCTTTTTTTCTCTTGTGCTTTCGTCGAGCAGCGACACGCGCGCGCGTCTACACCGGTTGGGTTGAGTGCTTCAGCGGGCTCCAGTGGGCAGCGGTAAAAAATGAGCGTTTGTCACGTCGATGTCTTCCCTCCCTGCGTGGCGGAACCTTGTGGAATTCCACTTTATCGCGCACCAGCGGGAGGTGATCTACTCACAACGATGCTCTCGATCTTCCCCCTAGCCTAGGCGCTTGTACGGCAGAAATCTGCCTCGCTTTCCATCGCGAGCTCCACACGAAATTGGGCAAACCGTTGATCTACTTTGCCTGCGCGGTCCGCGATTATGCGCCAGTGCCGCCCGGTCCGGTTTCTTTTAGTGGAATTTTAGCTTTTCTTCTTCTTTTCAGAATTGCCTATTCAGCTGATTACCATACACGCGTGCGTCGCACTTCATACCAGCGTCGTTTAGGCGACCGAGGACATGTGAGATTTGTTGGTCGCGTTTGTTAGGGGCACCCTTGTGGTTGAGTTATTTCGTGCAGTTTCCAAAACAGAGATATTCCGATTTACTTCAGGTCAAACAAATCTATGCGGAGGGGTAGGACGTGGCCCGAATCGAAGGGACGAGTTTTAGAAAACAAAAGTGATCCACTTTCCAGAGATCTTCTTATCCTCCAACTTAATGTCTTGAACACAAAATTGTAAGCTTTAGGTGCGACCAAGCTGTCATGGCTATTAATGACAAAATTTTGAGCTTTTTTTGAGGCATTTGAAGCCTTTGGCGGAGACTTTGTAGTCCTCCTGAACGCCGAGGAGATCGTCTCTATCGCCACCGGATGGACTTAGTCCAGGTTTTAGCTCCCATAACTTCAGACTCAGGCTCTGATTTTAGAAATTTTGCAGATCCAGCATAATCTTAAACGCGATGAATCTTCAATGCTAAAACCAACGTTAGTCCTGGAAACTCCATCAGAGATATGGTGGAAGACACGACAAAAGATGTTTTCGTCCAAATTATTGTCCCTGCAGCATAGGAGCTTCTTCATGGTAGTCAACAGATAGATCGAGCATCGAGAGCTGCGGCACCGCATTAAATTCTAAGTCCTGTATCTCTCAGGGTACTGCATTTTAAAATTAAGTTTTTGTCCCATAACTGAAGCACATGTTAATAAATGTTTAAAAATGGATGATTCTCTTGGGTTACGTATTTTATAAATAAAATGTATGCCATCAAAATCCTTGGGCTTTCTTTCTTTAGAGGCCAACACCTATGCTGACTACTTCGTCAACGTTTGAATTTGGTTTTGGATCGGAAACTTTGGTTGGGTTTTAAATCTGAAAATTTCTAAATTCTATAAAGACCGAAAGAAGGTTCTTTTCTATTTGCGACATTTTTTCTAGATTTAAATCTCTTTAGGATTCATTAAAATAAATGACGGTTGCAACTTTAAGTGAGCTCGTAAGGAGTAACGAGAGTCCGGGTTAATGTAGGAATCTCAATTCTAAGTAAATGGTGCGCAAAGCACATCACTAACGGGGTAGGCTTCAAGGACCATCTTATTTAAATTCGATCAATCAAAGACGCCAATAATCGTTGGAAAACTACGCGGACACATCGTTTAGACATTCATACTGCCAGTCGTGCTTCGTGATTGGAACCGGCGGGAACGGTTCGCAACATCTGTCCGGTCGCGAGAACCGGGAGGATAAAAAAAAAACAAAGAAAAGGTTCAAGCAATTAACTCGCCTTCGGTAAAAGGTCATTTCAGGCGGTTTGGCTCGTTAGTAGTGCGAAACGGTGTAATAAATTTATGCAAATTAGCACATTAAACAGTGCCGGGTTGCGTCTTCCGCGCCGGTTCGCGTCTTGCCGAACGGGGTAATGAATAAATAAGTTTGCATTAGGAATGTGTTAATCAGTGCCGGTGACGGGCGACTGTTGTCATTTCGGGTAATAAGCCGCGAAGATTCGCTTCACCCGGTCGATGTGAATCGATTCCGGATCGAGTCGGGGTGTGATTTATTGCCCATCATGCCGCCGCCTGCTGGGCTGGTAAAGACGAGCTGCAACTGCAATACTATCAGCGTTCGAACTGTATCCGATCGAGCTAGCTAACAATACGAAAGGCAAACCGACTCTCGAATGGCTACTGTATTTCCAAGACACCTGAGGGCCGGTTCCAATCACGTCAACGGGTTTAATCTTCCAGACCAGATTAAGATGTAAGGGTTAGCGGAAGAAAAAGGCATCCCTTAATTGGGACTGGGTCCAGTTCGAAGCGACCGCGAATCCGATCACCGACGTTTGATTGATTCAATCGAGAGCACGGCTTAAACCGTGCGGGCTTATTGATCTCTTCCGTCTAATGGGAAGCGCTCCTACACGGCCCTTTAAACAAACAGCCAATCAAGCTGGCGGTGTTTGCATGTATGCGTGCTATAAAAGATCTACCTCCCCCCTCCCCCGCCCCCGTCGCACAGTTTTTACAACACCACACCCCCCGGTTTCAATTGAAATTGGGATCCGCGCGTTACCTAAGCTGCTTAAGCGTTGCGGCATCCGCGCACGCTGCGGATGGGATTGAAACGTTTACATCCTGCACCACGATCGGATTTGGAGCTAGCCGGATAAAAACACCTCGCCACCGGCGATTCCGTACCGGATTACCGGGAAGGTCGAATTTCATTGGCGACCGACGGTAAGGAAAAAACACATCAATATTTGGTCAAAAATTCACCGGCAATGTCCAAGACCAGATCTTATGGGACGGAGCTGATAGAATTGTGTCAAGGAATTGAACAAAATTGAAAACAACTCAAAGCGACTACCCGAAAATGTTGACCGAGCAAACCGTTTGGAAGCCCCAAACGAGAAGATGTAATTGGTTTCGATTAATAAAGTTTAATGTCTGGCGAACTTCGTCTGCGTTACAGCTGGTGATGGAGCTGGGAAAAGTCCGGCTAGGTAGCAACTTTTCCAAAGCATACATCATTACAGTCAGCATTTCTCTCGCTTGGAGAGCGTCCAAGTCAAAAGTGATTCGTCGCTACCGTCGCAAACGAACGAACTATCCTCCATCTCGAGTCGAAAGGTACTAGTACAGGTGCAAAACACCTTTCCCTTTATCAACGCCCTCACACCCGATAAGCCCGGGTAGCGGTCGAGTTTTGTGTATTAATTTCACCCGAGCACCCGAAGGCCGAAATATTTCCAGCTCCCGGAGGCGTTTATTTACCTTCGCACCAGAAGGGACCGGTGTCGCACCTCTCCACGAGCAGAAGGATGTGGTCTCCTGTGTGATACAGTTTGAGTTTTTTTTTTTAATGTGTGCGTCCTTGTTGATGTTTGAGCTGCTGGTTGCTCCACTGCTGCTACTGCGTTGCGTCAGGAGTCCGGCCGAGTGCTGGGGCTGGCAAGGGCAGATGTGGTAAATTTAAATGAATTAAATTCACCTGAAATTTGTTTAATTGAATCCAACAGCAGCAGCAGCAGGAGCAGCAGCAGCCGCCACATGAATGCAAAGGCATTAATGGAGCATGTAGTGGAGGGGCTCTCGTCTCGCTCACACCTTGGTTAAGCTTGAACTTTCCCATGGTGTCATGGCGGTACGGGCGGAGGGGTAGCACCGAGTGTGGGAAAAGTGCATCGACTTGAGGTGACTCCTTGCCGGTTTTTGCTGGCGCGAACGAACGCTCGAGGTGGGTGAATGCGTATCCGTACGCTGAGGGAACGTCGAGCGGAGTGGACAGAAAGATGTGCAGATGAGCCCCCATCCCCCCACCCCCTTTCCACCTACACCCCAGCGTGGAGCATGCAGAGGTAGGAGCTCACATTATTTTGCACAGGGTTAGATTATGGTTATACCTTTTTGATGAGGAAACACAAACTCCCGCATTGCAGATGCAATTCAGCTTTGCATCTTTCAGGAAAAATCGTTCGAACGCGCTGCTGCTTCTGCTGCTGCATGGCCTGCCCTACCTGGCCCGGGCCAAGCTTGCGTTTTCCGAAGTTTATTTTCCGGCTGGGGAAAGCCTCGGAAAACGGCGAGCGTCGAAGTTTTGGCCGTGTGCGTTTTGTAAAGCTTTTTTGGGGGGAAGACTCCCCCGGGGCGGGCGGGGAGCTAGGGGTGGAGAGAGGGGAAAAGAAACTGAAACTGAAACTCCGGTTGCTACCCCTAGCTGGCGACGCAAGCACTGAAGTAGAAGAGAGAGGAAAAGAAAGCGCAAATGCACACAAATTAAATGAAACTAAGAGGTCCAGCGTGAGGAGCAAAAATTGTGCAAGATGTAAGAAGCACGCGAAGAAAGGAAACAATTATTGTTGAATGTTTTTGTAATCTGTGCGTGTGCGTGTGTGTGTGTGTGTGTGTGTCACAACGGATATTTGGTGAGCGAATAGGCAATTTTCAGTAAAAAGACACACTCACTGACACAAACAGATAGCAGGAGGTTGCCAAGAGCCTCTTCTGCTACTTCATCTCGGCGTCTCGGCAGGGTTCTAAAGTCGGTAAATGAAGACTAATTTCTCGTGCCGTAGTGTGCCTCGCCAAGTGTGTGTGAGTATGTATGTATGGCCCGCTCTGAGGAATCTGCGTGGCTGTAGCAAATATAATAAAATCAAATGCGGAACTACAAAAGACTCCAGGTCCGGTTCGGTTCGCTCGCCTGGCAAGCGTAATTATGTCATCACAAGCTCCAAACTTGGTGGGAGTTGGGGAAGTGGGAGGAATCAAATGAGAAAGCACGTACAGTATAGTGCAAAATATATGCAACTTTTATCGATCAAAAGCATTTCTTACAACGCATTTCTAAAAACCAATATCAATCTCTCACAGAAAACAGCCAACAGTCAGGTCAAAAAATTATAGCACACATATCACACATAACAGCAACACGATGCCATTAGCAATCAGATGAAAGAAGACATATGACAGGTGTCATTTTGTAGTGGACATAACACGAGAGATATTTCGTCATCTACTAACAAGGTAAACATTTGAATGGAGCTTAGCATGACAATTATTGACGACCACACGAGTGAGATGTCATAGGAAAAGTATTTGTGATAAATATCAACACGGAGGAAGACGCTGTATCGAGGACTCTAACACCTTCGGAACCTTTAGGAATACTGGTAATCTTCAATCGATTCACAAAAAGAATTGATGTTGATGTAAAAAAACTTTTAAATATCTTGATAAGATAAGTAAAATTGTTCAGTTTAATAAGCATTTTATTCGATGGCATTTAACATTTCAGCCAGATTTCAGACGACTTCAAGAGCACTCCCTTTTTTCTCGTGAGCTAAAAAACAATTAAATGATATGGAGATAATGTTCGGTTAATAATTTTGTTCCGATGAAAATAATTAAGAAATAATTGAGAGTTATGTCCAAAATAATAAATAATTATACCACAACTATCTCTACCAAATAAGATTAAATTATCATTAACTAGTTGCACTTGGTTTGTGCAGCACTGTAAATGTATACGAAAGAGCGTTCTAACATTCGAATTCGATTTCGGCCTCGGCCACTGTTTCTGAAGCAAAGTGAACAACAACTCAATTGCACAATTCCAAAATCAGAAGAATTGCTTTCGGTGCTCCACGCAAAACGACACTAGACCGGTACAATGTTGTGATCGCACAACCGGAGACGGCTCGGTTCTTTTTTTCTCCGCAAGACGTGTGTGCGTGTGTGAAAAAGAACTTGAAAAAAGAGGGTTCTATGCTGAAGAGCGTTCCGGCGATGCCACACTCTCAAACCCGAGCCCATAGAAATGAAGTACGTCTCGAGCCTAATAAATTCCTTTATACCTAATTGCAAAAAGCCAATCCAGCAGAGGGCGAAGGTTTGATTGGTTTGGAAAAGTTCCACACGGCTTGCAGTGGGGTTTGTCACAACATTTGTCCAGAGCACTTGGTGCTACCTGCTTGTTATGAATTCCTTTTCGAAAAAAAAACTAAAATGCTTCGGGATAACGCACACACACCGATTGGGAACAAATTTTGTGCCCTCGCTCTGTCATCTCAGGCACGCTAATGAAGATGCTTGCCTCGCGTCCCGAACCCGAACCCGGAGCATCTTTCATTCCTATTTCTTTTTTTAATATTTGTGCACGGATTTTACTGTCGCTCGCTGGAGGGTTCGCCTTGTGCCGGAAGTCGGAAGTCGCTAAGGAATTCAATTAATCGGAATGCGATTATGCTGCTGCTGCGCTGCGTCGCTTTCATAGCTGTGATAAATTTTTCTATTTTTTGCGTGCAGATTAAAATTTTTCCCACATTATGCAACCTCACGTTCAGCTCTAGATTGATCTTTCAACTCTGTTAATGTTATATTTCTATTTTTGTTATTTTGAGGTGTTTTATTTTGCTCTTGAATTTGTTACATATGACGAATGGCAACAAATTCAAACTTGTTGTATAAAACATCACGTGTGTCTGTTTGGTATGATTTTTGTTTTTTTATTTATTTGATGCTTTAAATTCTTTATTTTTATTGTTCATCGGTAGTTATTATTCATCTGTTGTTCTTGTAGGGCTAATCTTTCTTTTTTTATCTGTATACTAACGACTACAATTTTTTTATTTCGTTTGGTTTTGTTCGTTTGTTTTCCGAAGAAAATAGAACGAATTATCGTAAAAATCGTAAAAATGGGAACTTTGTATGTTTAGTTTTCCTTCTTTGTTTTGATTTTGTTGTATTACAGTTGCTAAACATCAGATGTAACCGTACGTGCCTGCGTTTGTTTGTGTGAGTATACATACGTGAATGGAAGAAGCAAATCTCAAACACGCCAATTATTCTTCCACCCGGCACGCGTCCTTTGTTCACCCCTTACCCGCGCCCAACTACTTGCTTGATTTCCTACGTGACTTTGCGACTTTGCAACTTTTCCGCTTTACCAAACCGCACCGTACTCACAAACGGTCGAAAGCCAGTGTGACGGTGGGTCGATGGAAAGCGTGTGAAACCTGGCAATCGACACACATGTCGCGGGTGTGCGCGGGCGCGTTCGGGCAAGGAAAACCACTAATCTGTGCCAGTCAAAATCCTTCGTAAGTGGGCGGTCGGGTCAGCAGTAAAGGTGAGCAAAATGATGTCCCTTGCTGCCGCTGGAGGGAAGTAATTTTAGCGAGCGGTTTAGAGCTGGGAAAAAGGATCTCCCGCGGTAGAGAACTTTAGCGAGCCAATGGCATTGAATAAAGGGGGATAAAAAATGCGGAGAAAGTATGGAGAGCAAAAACGAAAGGTTAAATACTGGATGAAATAAGTCAGTGCCAAAAAAATACATAACACACACATACAACGATGGGGACATAATTACTGTCACGCATGTCGTGCCGGCGGAGGAGGCAAAGCCACGGGCCCTTTTTCAATTTCAAGCCCTTCATCTTTCCGCTCACGTTTTAATTACTCCGCACGGTATCCTTTCCGTACGATTCTGCTCCGTTTGCTGTCTTCTTAACTACTATAATCATTGCGAGCACGGGCCGCCTGTATGCTCGCTTTCTCTCTCGATTTTTTCTATCCCTCTCACACACGTGTGCTTTTGCTGACGGCTAAGCGGGTACTTTCCATAAGCTTAAGATAAAACCAGACGACAGCAATCAGTGAGGACATGTGGTGTAAAAAATCACAAAAATTGTGCTGCTCGTTTAAAAATTTTGTCCAAAAAGATAATTATGAAAGCAGAGAAAGCGGTGGCAACAACATGCGTTTTGTTTTAATGAGAAAAAAACAAACGAAACTATTGTTGATCCAAAATTTATAAAAAAAAATATTTGTAAATATTCAAAATTAACTTTTTGCACCAGTTTTATAGTACATTAATGCGTCAAAATTTTCAGTACCAGATCCAAAACCAAAATATGTTTTTCTTCATATAAAATGTATGATGAAAAATGCGGCGATAACTCAACCCTGAAGTAGATGCGTTGGTTTTTTTAAACATGTTTTTTGTTTATATTTATTTATTATTATTGCAGAGCTTGTTTTGCTTAAAGTTTTGCTTCTAAATGAGAAAATTTGTGTATAAAAAAAACATATTTTTTAAAGTTCTCATACTACGCGTTCCAATCGCCAAGACTGTTTGAATAATGAAAAAAAAAGTATGAGTATGAGTAGCTGAATACGCTTATATTGATTGTTCAATGTTTTCGGGAAAATAAAAATCATTTTATTGAAATGAAAATTTGTTTCTTAGTTTTCATTTTCCAGTGTTTTATAAAGCACTCAAAAATGTCTTTCACAGCAGACAAAGGTGTACCAGCAGGTAAAAAAATAGTTCAACGTCAAACAGAGTTCTATTCAATAACAAATGCCTCCATAATCGTGTTGCGTTGCTTGCCTCGGTTGCTATCGTCCGAACCTGGCTGCGGGTAGAAGCACGCAGCACCGATAGTGGCATTTTCCGAGCCATTGATAGTACGTACGTGAGTTGTAGGATACCCCCTCCGTTTTACCCCATCCCTCCCCGAAACCCGAGTCCTTTACGTTCACGTACCTTCGGTGTCATCATAAGTTTCATTTAAATGCATTATCGCTCCACATTTTCCCTTATTATTAATTTGCTACCGTTTGCGGGCGCTTTTCCGACCCGAGAAGAGGGGATGGGACGAGCTGGCGCTTTCTCTTTCTCGCGTGTTATTTCTCCATTGCTTTAGTTTTTCCCCTACCGCCTCCAACGACGCCATGTGAGTGTCCTTCGCTTTTACGCCGACGGTTAAAAGGTGAGATGCTTGCCTGCGTTGACGATGACGATGATGATGCGAAGCTAGGAAAGTTGGAAGAGTTGGAGATGACCTGAAGAGTAGAGATCTGAAGCGGACAGGACGGTCGCAAACGGTTGAATAATTGAAATATGACAAAAAGCACCGCCAAAGCAAAGGTGGAACGCTGGCGAGTAATGCACGCGGTTCCGTGGCCGGTAACTTCAAGAAGAAAAAAAAACAGGACTTTCCGTCCAGGACACGGAAAGCGGGCTAGGGAAATAAACTTTCCCGTTTGCTTCATGTAGTATCATTATCGTTATTACTATTTTTACTACCCCTGTCGGAGTTTCTTTTTCTTTCCGACGTACTCACACACACATACACTGTGGTCATGTATTTCTCAAACGCACGAAAGTCACGATGCCGCAAAACCACAGGTTGCTCATCAATGGCAAAAGCCTTTTCCTTATTTTCGGCTCGACCCGGGGCACGGGGGTTAGGAGGTGAGAGGTTTTCCCCACGACTGTCTTCAACGTGAGTCAGTGCGTTTGTGTGCGAGACACAACTTTGCGAGGGTCTCTAGGAACATGAAGAAAAAAGAAAAAATAAACGGAAGGCTCGAACAATGGCGTATCCTTCCGTTTGCTTCTTTTCTACTACTCAGTAGTTTTTCCCCTTCTCCCTTTCCTCCCTTTCATGCGTTTACACTGCCTTTGCTGCTTACCAAGCGTCCGTTAATGGCGTCCCCGAGTGAAGAAAGAGAGAGAGAGAGAGAAAGGGAAAGGGAGAGAGAGATATGTGGGATAGACACTGAAAAAACTACCGTTTTTCGGGAAGAGCATGTGCGTAGCGGAAGACGTGTGGGCAAATGGGCATGGAAAAACCCTTCGGTAATAGTTTTTATTTTTGCATTATTTTATTTAGTCCCGTCTGCCTTGTCCCTTTCATGTGTGTGTCTGTGTGAGTTTATGCGTGTGTGATTTTTTGTTGCGGTTCCACTTAGGTTCTTAGTGCAACTGCGACCACATATGACACATGACCCGTATGCATTGTCCTGTCCCTGCAGGCACTGTGGATTTTTAAGCTAGAAATTTGGACAAAATATCGTTTTGGAATTATTACTATTTTTAAATTTTTTTTGCTATTTATTTTCAAGAACACAGCGTTTTTGTACGGTTTGTTTTTCTTGTCAAACTATTCTTGTTTGCAATTTCTATTGTTTGAACTACTCTATCCCTTCTTTATTTTTTCATTTTTAAAAACGCTGGAGGTTTAAGGTAGGCTCAAGAATAATGAATTATTGCCAATCAAACATGACAAAAATGGCTAGAAATTAAGTTTTCAAATCGTTATTTGATAACTATCCTTACCCTATTTCATTTCATATAATATTTTTAAAATTTTATTTCTTTTATTTGTGTCAATTACACTGTTTCTCAATAAGTACTCTCGTCACTGATCATATGTTGAATGTTTAATGTTTTTTCATGTTTTGTTTTTCTTGTGATGAAATGCTCTGATTGTATAAATTTATTTTTTATTTGTGTTTTTGTTGATGAAAATCTGGTTTTAAGATTAGTTAGTATTTTTTTCATAAAAAAATAGTCTGTAAACTTTCGAGACAAATAGCACGTATGATATTTCGTTTTCAAAACGGTTGGAAAACCTTAACATAAAAGAGAAATAAATTCATCAAACCCAGGAGCCTAAACGATCAATCAGGATTAACGTGTGATTTATCCAGCGTCATTTGTATGTAAACTCTAGTGTAAATATTCCCACCCATAGTCCCAACTCACCGTAAACCGCTTCAGCAGGCCAACTTTACCCATTGAATCGGTTCGTTCTCTCGGACGCCGTACCATACCCCAGCTGGTTTTCACACCCCCACCCACGCAAAAAACAGTCCCCAAAAAAGGACATCAGGAACCGAAAAGCCACAGAAGAGCAGAGCTCAAACGCTAGTAATTTTACACAGCGCTCGCATAAAGGCAATAAGTTAATTTGCATATGAAAGAGGGCTACTTTAAACTACTTTTCATCTGAGAACACTAAACAAGTGAATAAAAAAACCTAGGTTTGCTGGTGAGGTAGGGCCCCCCACCCGGAGGAGTGGTGCCAGGAAGGGAAAAACTGGACTTGTCGTTGGCAAGCGTTGTGTATGTGCGGTCAAATAAGCTTCCCGTTGAGTTTCGGTTTTTGTGGCAGCACCAAAAGTGGTGCCAGCCAAAAGCAGTCGATCCTCGGTTGCCCGGGTCGGTAACGGGCCGAAATGTTTCATCCCCTTCCACGAACACTTGCTGCTCCACACGGAACAATATCGCGTACTCATACGTTATTAATCCCACCTTATATTCTTGCTGCACACGAAACGGCCGGGGCGCCCGTGTTCTAAGCACTTTCCATCCCAACAAAATATTTTCTTTCTTTCCACTGGGAGGTTGACAGCAAAAATTCGCTTTTCCGATGTGTAAAGTCCGCAAAAGCACCGACAGTCAATTGGGTGCTCCATTCAAATTCCTGCATCCAATCGGAAGGCTAGTGGAAAGCACACATGCTAAGCTTTATGGGGTAATAAGTAAATTAAAAAAGTAATGGAACGTGGCAACATCTGGTTTTACGTAGATTGAGGGGCCTTTTCCTCATTCACAAAATAGAATCACGTCAAAAGGATCGTTGAAGCTGTTTGCATGTTTAATGATGTGTGAGGTGTAAGGATGTACTACAACAGATACTGCAGCACCTGAAAAATAATATCGCCAATACGAAAATCTTCATTTTCATTTTTAAGCAGCTTTTTTAGTGTGCTTTATTGAGGCTGATCGGTATTGTCTATTTTTTAGTTTGACATTTGGCGAAACTAGTAGAAAAAGAAACAAGGCCCTGTTATACTAAATGTCAGTCTGTGTCGAATGATTCGACAGCGCCAACCGAAAACAAGGTAAAAACATCCGCGATCAAAACAAAACAATTATTTTAGTTTAATTTGGTTGACCTATGGTTAATTTGGAATTGTTCATAGATTGAAACTCTGAAATGAAATTCTAATGAGCTTTTAAAATAACACGAACAACAATACAAATGTTTCAAAATTCGCAGTAAAATACGAGTTGAAATTAAAAAAGAACAAATATTATTGAAGATATTTTTATTCTTAAAAGCCCTTGCATGCCGTTTTTACACTCTAATTTATGTGATTTTCAAATTTCCCTTCAATTTCGCAACCTCTGCGTCCTTTATATTGCGTTAAAATGTGAGACAAAATATGTAAAACAAATCTTTTTTTGCAGTGAACGAAACAAACAAAATAGAAAAATTGCTTAATGCTGCTATGCACGAAAGTGCCTGGTCGGGAGCGAAACCCCCGTGCCCCGTTCGGAAAGTTTACGGGTATAAATCAATGGCCTACACTTCTTTGCGCACTGCACGACAAATTGAAATGCCTGCACTCAAGCGCAGCGTTCGGCAGCAGGAAAACAAAACGTGTCGCGTCGATAGAACCAACAAAGGGAATAGCAACGCACCAACGAAATAAAAAAATACACAACTTAAAAAAAGGCGAAAAACGAAATAAATGCAATAATAAATTACTCATTTCCTTTCACGGCCTCCAGCACACCTGCCCGCATGCAGCAGAATGAATTTGCGAAAGAGGGAAATTCCGAAACGTGCACGGAGCTGGCACGGATTATCGGCAAAAGCTCGGTACTTTTTTTAAAGCACAAAATTTAAGCTCTTCGGTTTGTTTCGGTGATTTTTTTTTTCGTACAGGTTTCCCTATGTGTGAGTGCTAACGCTCCCCTCCTCCTTATTTCTTCTTCAAAAAATGTACCTGAGCTCACAATGACAAGAAAATAGTGATAAGAAAAAAACTACTCGAACGAACGGCATACAGCAAACTAGCGGCTGAAACTAGAGCTGAAATAAAATAAATTTAAAAATCAACGGACACCTTCTTGCCTCCCCGTCCACCCCACCCCGCCTCGGTCCCCGATCGAAGCTAAACAAAATATTTTCATTCAATTTTCTTCCCGATTCTCCCAGCGCCTGCACCGCCGGCAGGAAAAACTTCACCCACCTCCAGCCTCGCCCGTGCCGGCCGAAAGGTTTTGGTTAAATTTAAATTGAACTTTTATCACCCAATCTCGGGCCCGGTGGACAGGTTTCTTTCGTGGCGAGAGATTGAAACATTCCTGCCCCGGTCGCTTTCACCCGGACGCATACGGCGAAAGGCTTTTTCTTTCCGCTCGATCGGTGCCCACCAGCGCCGGGTACGGCATTTTCCGTGTTCCTTCCTTCGGTGTACACCCGAAATTATTCTTCGCTTCGCGCAAGGAGACGGCGCGACGCGCACGCCGGAACAAACAAACTATTTTATTATGGCCGCTGCTCTCGCTTTTACGCCCTCCCGAAACAGTAAAAGAAAAAATTCTCACCCCCTCCCCCGCCGCAAAACGCATCGGCATTTGAAGTTTAATTCTTGAAACACGGACACACCAAGAAACCAGCCAGTTCGATGAATTAGGAGCACGCTGATAGTAACGTTTTTTTTTTGTATTATTTTCTTTTGGTCCTTCGAGCCGGATCGCTAGCGGTTGGCAGGTGGGGCCGGCAAAGCGATGAGGCCAAATTAAAAGTTTCCATGCTATCGGCACCGTGCAGGCGAGGTGCGGGAACAATCGACGAACGTTGAGAATTCGGTTAAGATAAACGGTGCGATTTCGCGAAACGTCTTATCCATTTGCGTCTTCCCTGCGCCTGCCAACTTCCCGTCCAACCAGCTGTGACTCTAAGTAAGGTAAGTTTTTTTTTTGTTTTTTCCTCAGTCCTCCTCCGTACACACGTACTTCGACCACCGCGAAAATTGGTCCCCGCAAGGTGCTGGGGGTTTCCGCAATGCGGAAGTAGTTTGATGTCAGGGAATAACGCTAGCGCTGTCCTCCACGCCCGGCCTCACGTTCCACTTCAGACTAATCTAAATCGCGACAGGGATCAACACTCCTTCCCTCCCGCTTTCGTACCACAACTCATTAGACCCCCTTCGAGAACCTTCCGGCCAAAGCCTTAACCGCTACCCCGAGCATCAGTAAGCAGCAATAATGTGTATACAATTGCGTGTATTTTTGTTTTTTCCTCGCTTCAGCCATGTTGCGGGCCTCCCACCGATACGTGAGTGACACAATTTATACGGCCGGTGGCAGGTAGCAAATCGTGACTAAAAAACCTCAACAGCTCCAACTAACTCCCACCGAAGCAGAAGACGAAGAAAAATCTAGCCAACCTCAACTAAATCGCTAAACGGAACACATCGGAAGCGCTGGCATAAAATTATGCACGGCAAATTAATTTGCACAGCCGCAAAAGCCTGCCTACGCAAAGGCGAACTATTTCCACCGAGCTGCTCCTTCGGTACGATTGTGGCTCACGCAACGGCACGGGGCCCTGGGGTTTACGGCAACAAAACGCCCTCGTAGAGAGGAAATTTATACTAGACATGTTATTTCAAAGGGCAAAATAATATTACCTATCAGATTAAAGCATCAGCTCGGTGGTGAGTTTGACAAAAAATTCGTTCGAGTCGTTCTGGGTTGCATATCTTTCGTATCTATTAAAAACTTATTGCTATTTTGTGTTTGTTTAAAAAAGATTTAAAAGTATTCTGATACGCTGCAATTTTATCCAACAAATCGATTTTAAATACAAATAAATTCTTCCTTAAACCATCTTAAATAAGAGATGATCTTTTCTAACTTCACCATCGGCCGCCGCTATTCCCAAAAGTAAAGACAAAAAATCGAACCAAAAAACCGGATTTCCTTTAAGTGAGCCGCGACGCAAAACTTTGCCTCATTTTTAGAATGTAAAACCGATCGAATATCTCAACTTCGGCCCGGTGGAGGATTTCTTCCTCTCCGGCAGTTTTGTGCGGTAAATTGCGGTTGTTCAATTTTACTGCGCCTCTAAACATAAAGCTAATTATTTCGGCACGTCGGTGTTGTCGCACAGCGAAAAGAATATAATACCAAACTGGATGGGTAACAAGCGAAAGTGCGGCTGGTTTTTTTTTTATATGGCTAACCACTATGGGCGTCCAAGGACAAACGTTCGAGAGTGCAGGCAATTGTTAATTTTATTTATTTATTTTTTTAATTTGATTGTAGATTGAGGAATGTTTTGTTTGATAATGACAACTTTTGTTTTTATTTCGAAAATCTTTGAAAAATCGAAAAATAAATTCCTATTTTCGGGGGTACGTTCCAAGCCCAACCAACAAAAGGAGTCTTATTTAAATGTTTGTTTCGTCACCATAACGCTCAAAAAGTTTGGTTCAAGAAAAATAATTAAATCGATCCTTAAAGTTCACCAGCCCTAGTCGCCCCTTTGGACAACCCACCTGCTAAGTGCCCATTATGCGCGAACGGAATGGGCTGCTTCCAACCAGGAGCCGGTCTCTTAACGGCCCCATCGAGGAGGAGGCTTTCGGGGGCGTGAGGCACGCGTCCGAAACTATCTTCATAACCGTAACCATTACATCTCCCAGGACCCGCCACGAAAGCCGACCGTCTTAAGGTGATGGGGTAGCAACTTTTGCTACCGTGCGGGACCACCAAACCGTGGAGACGGCCTGCGACCGTACATAAATATATTAATCCGTGCCGCCATCACCGCCACCAATGCGCTCTAGGACGCTTCCGGCGCAGGCAAACGGGTCGAACGATAAAACAGTGACGTTAACCCCTTTTTTTTGCCCTGCACGTTGTCGCTGGCGGCTGCTGCAGTGTGAGATAAATTTCAGCGGAATTAGTTCGGCCACCGCGTACATCCTTCCTTCCTCGTGTGACCTTGCGCGTTTGAGAGCCCACAACGGGGCGAGAAGGGAGAGGGGCCGGACCGGGTACTCAGGAGAAATTGAAAATAACTTCGAGATGGAAACACGCAAAAGCACATCAAACGCGCGTTCGCCAATTTGGCTGATTGCAGCGCCGCGTCCCGCGCGTCGTGCCACGTTCCAGACATTAACTTCAAATTACTCACATTTTCCTTGCAACACAAACAACGCATACAGACAGACACCTTCTGGGCGCGCAGAAATCCCGCAACCGTTCGCTTTATGACATCGATAAACCCATTACCAACTGCTTTCTGCTTTCGGGGGAGGGGTGTTAATTCTTGTCGTTACGATTCGGTGCCTCTTTTTTTTGGTTTATTTGGTTTTGTTTTGTTCCCCAACATCTGGTTCTGGCGTCTTATCGCCCGAAATCGGTGGATCTGGCACTCCCTGGCCTGGCGGTAGCGAATTTTTAAGTGATTAAAGCGTTACCTTCAAACGTCCCAGAAGCCGCCCAGAACTTTGTTCACTTTGCGCGAAACGGTGGCTCCCACCATCACGTAACTGGATCTGGAATGCTCCAACCGAGCGAGATGATGATGCCTACCGTCATGTTGCACTTTTCTTGGCCAGCTGTTACCTGCGCGGGGCTAGTTATCGGCTCCGGATTCGCGTGCCTCAGCGGCTTGGGGCCGTTGGGCTTGGAGTGACATTCCACGAGCGAAACCGGCCTCGGAACTCGCCGTGCGCCGCACAAGTGCAGTGAGCTGGAAGCAATTTGCTACGGGTAAATGATAAGTACACCGCGGGCCGGTCTGGAGCAGCGTCTGGCTTAAATTAGCGTACCGTGCGATTCGCCCGACCGGTTTTTCTCCCCCGTCCGCACCGTCCGCGAAAACTGCGGTCGCGTGGTTATCGCAAATCAATAACGGAGGCTTGTGGTATGAAAGAAAAACCGTGCCCTTTCCGTCACCGATAATGTGTGAATGCGAGCGTCCGCCGAGCAACTCACAGGCTCCCGGGACCTATTAAGCGGTCACTCGCACTTCGGACGGTGTATCGCTTCTGGTGTGAGGGGAGTGGAAAAGGCAAAACGGTTAGTTTGATATGCTGCTCATCAGGATGGATGTGCATCGTACGCGAAGGGGATCATCAGCTTCATGTTTATGTCAGTGATACGAAGAACGACCGCATGTTGGGCAGTTGAAATGCTTTCAACGCAAACTAAACACCTTAGCTAAGCGGGATGCTTACCTCCGGAAGATTCTTTGAAAACTTGGATGGATTTTAAAACGATTTGATTAGGACGATAAATCTCGTTCGTTTGTAAAATATTAAAACTGAACCAAACCTTCGGATATTATGAAAATTAAGCTGGTTTATAAAAGTTGTGTTAACAATGTCTAAAGTCTAAGTCTAATTAATCGCATACTAAGTGTAAGATATGATCCGAGTAGACACGATTATGAACACAAAAAAAGCTTTAGACAACATCTATTTTGGCTCATAAAATATCTAAAACAGGCCAAGAATAAGCTAAAAGAATACAGGATTTCATTCAAATAAGGCTTCGTTCAATGATTTGGAACACCCAGACAGCAGAATCCTGCAGATTGCTTCCTAAACAACTTCCCAAGCTTTTTGTGGAGCTACCATAAAAGCATCAATATCGCTTCTTGGCCAAGAATTCGTGCAAGTGAAGGACTCCGAGTTCGTAGTCTAAAGTCCAGATATACATCCGGATTTAATTTGTACCGCACCCACCAATAACAGGAACTTTCTTCTCATTTGTTGCAACTACTACTGAAATCCATTCTCTGAAGTTGGATGGGCTATTGGGATCAACCACACTCGAATGCTTACTAAATACTAAATACAGCGAGGCCAACATCCGTACAAAATCCAAGTCAACATTTGCAAGTCTATAAGCTATTTGGTACACAGACCGTATGAGATTCCAACGAATTTCGCACGCCCAAAGAATGGGTCCTTTCCATCTTCCAATCATTTTCAACAATTGATTCTAGAAAAGTAGCTTGGATATCCCACCGACCGTTTTAGTTGATTTCCAACAGTTTTGAATACAAACTTTTTCTGTACGGTCAGTTACTCTGGTTTTGTGTATCAAGGTTGGACAGTGCAGAGGAATTGTTTTATTTAATCACACTCTATAGAACCGCAATAACACTTTACATCTAAAATATCACAACTAGATGAAAGATCTGATACGCTCCGTTGACCCTATTTCCATTTATTATTTATTGCAAATAAAAGAACAACTTACCAAAGTTGACACCTCTGAAAGCTATTCTGAAAGTGAGGTCGCTGAGGACGATGCGGTAGGGTCATGCCGTCTATCGTCTTGTATAGTGTCGAGTTTGAGTGCTGACAGCACGTGTGTGTGTGTGTTGTGCGTCTTTACTCTAATTAAAAATTTAAAGCCGTTTATCCATCTGTAAGCAGCACCGAGCCTGCTCATTCCCATCCTCAAGCAAGGAGGTGTCTAGGGATGACTCATCCAGGTCCCCGGGCCCGGTGGTCGGAGGAGAAAAGCGCGTTAACAGAATGATTACCGACGACACCGGCTTTGATGGAGCTCATAAACGGCGGAACGACACAACTGTAAACATCGATTTGTCACCTCATTTCTATGTCGGAGCGAAACGGCACTGCGTACAGTTTAGGCAACGACTGGTCGTTCGATAACGGGCGTGGGGCGGTGGGATGTAGTGCAATAAAGCAATGATTATCATCAAAAGCGACACCAACACCCTCACCCTTGGAGCCCGCCATGTGGCCCCAATCTCTGGGGCCAAACCGACCACGGAGAAGATGTGCCGTTTTACAGCAGCGTAATCTTAAAGGGCAGCCAAATGGGAAAGCAATTGCAACAGAGCCGTTTTTTGCGGACATTCGGACACTCGGCGGAGATACGGCCGGGGGTTTTTACACTCCCCCGTGGGGGAAGGGAGAGCCGGGGGTGGGGGGAATAGGGGGTTCATAAATGCTCAGTATCGTACTATCACCCACAGACGCATGTACGAGTGAAAGGTGCGGAAGCGGGGGTGGGGACTCTCAGAACAGAAAGCGAACTTCCGCTCGAGTTGCTCCAGGACATTCCGGGACAACTACTTCATCATATCCCAAAAAGCCCATGGTTTTAATTGTCTCTTGATATGAAGTGGTTTTGTGCCCTAGCATTTGCCACACACACACACACCTACTCACACCTCGTTGTATACATGGCGAAGAGAGAGAGAGAGAGTGAGAGAGAGAGTGCGAGAGATAAAAAAGGAACTTTGAAGAGCTGGTGCTGGCTGGTGCCTGAGACTGATTATGTTTTATTGCACGTAAAATTTATCTAGCCAACCTCACCCCAAACC
The DNA here is from genome assembly GCA_000473445.2 of Anopheles farauti. Lineage (NCBI taxonomy): Eukaryota > Metazoa > Arthropoda > Insecta > Diptera > Culicidae > Anopheles > Anopheles farauti. The sequence continues at coordinate 671,534 of KI915056.1, read as the reverse complement.
ACCAGTTAAAACACCTACTCCTGGTGGTGTAAGCGTGTGCGTATGTGTGTGGTGCGCGGCGAAGTGCCTCGTTGAGTTCCTTTGAGTCTATATAGACGACTCGAACGACTTGGACGCCACCATTGCCGGATGCTGGTGAAGGTTTCGTGTCAATATAATGGTGCCGCTGCACTGGAGAACCTTTTTATCCCGCCACCTCCCCGGGCTCTCCCCCGTTCCTCCCTCCCCCACGTTCCCTTATTGTTGCCAACTGTCGTACTTGAGCATGGCATTTCCACCTCCTTTAGGCTCGTGTTTGTCTCCAGCGCTCTCTCCTCGCCATCTCATGCCCGCCCCCGTGTCTTGCCTTGAATTACAGCCCGACCCGTTATTATTGTGCAGCTTGATTTTTTATCCTTCCTCTTCTCTCACTCTTCCTCTCCCTTTCTCTCTCACTCTCTGGCTCCATCTCTCCATCATGCCTTCCTCATCACCAAAATGCTGTCTCAAACTGACAGCTCCCAGACACTCAGGGCGATAGCTCCTAATTATGCTTACCCTTTTTGCAGTGACAGTTTGTGCTTGCTTGAAGTTGAACCGAGATGAAGCACTCGGCGGGGCAACCGGCTGTGCCCATCCGAAACCACCCTCGCAGCTGCAGTACCCTACTTACAGCACGGTACGGAACGTGCCTCATTGGTGTTATTAGAAGTTTTCGAGTGAGAAGCCGGATTTATTGCTGATTTTGCGTCTGCAGGCTCTCACCAGCCCCGGCGTGCACGTTGACGGTGGAGACACGCGCCTGAAGTGTAGCTGAAGAGTCCCACCAAGACGTAGGGTAGCAAAAAAAAAACAAAAAATGGGGGACATTTTTCAACCCCTTTAAAAATACACACACCCGCACACAAAAAAAAAACAAAACGCTTCCCCACATGATGAGTGTCACCGTACCGATTCCATCCCCCGCCCGCACGTCAAGAGGCAAGGAGCGTTTTAATGATATCTACAAAGACACGCTGGGACGTAATAAAGAGCGGTAGGTGATGAGAGGGTGGAATCGAATCCACTGCAAGCCGATGCAACGAGCCCTATCGCGACTTATTAACAGCGACCCAGCCCGCGAGGCCATGCAAATGCAGAAATGGTCACGTACGTCCCGGCTTCCGGCCATCGCCACGTTCTCCAACAGCGAACGCATCCAGCGTCTGGACGCTGTTTTAGTCCATCACGCCCGTACGTTCTACCGACTGCGCACGAACATTCGAATCGGCCATGTTTTCCGGGAAGCTGCTAACTTGTGCGGAAAGTTCCGCTGCGATGGGCTTTTTCGGGGCACCTTCGTGGAACAGGGTGAAAGTTCAGTAATCCATTCCCGGTTGACTTTGCCTGTGACGGCTGTGCCGGCGGTCGGAGGGGCCAAACAATGGTTAGCCATTATTGACTTTACAGGAATAATGGCATACAGTGGTCCGGGCGGGCTACGATGAGTTGAGTTTATCTGGCTCGTTACAAATAGTCTTTGGATTTGAAACCCGACGAGTTTTCGGCGCTTACTTAGCTATGTTTGAGTCGATCTCGTTGGTTTTGACGATAACCTTCATATTTTTAAAATTTGACGAATTTCTTGTATTGAATCACAAGCACAAAGGATAGCTTGAAATAATTGAAAAAATAAATCGTAAAAAATCAGAGCATATGTTAAAATCATACGTTTTGATAGGACAGTATTAGGATTTGAAAATGATTTTAAAACAATTCTATATTATAGAATGTGTTCAATTTAATAATGATTTTTTTAAAATTTACTAAATGTTAAAATATGTACAAATACATCAAAAAAGAAAAATTAAATTGAGTGTTAGTACATTAACAATTAATTCATTCTAATCCATTCGAAAATTCATGCCTAAGTAGTATACCTCTATAAGCAATGTTTGCTGTTCATCAAGTCTTTAAAATTATATTACTACCTTACTATTTGCCACTTACTGATTTAGATAAGTTAAAAAAAGAGATTTAGCGCGTTCTTTTTTTGAATTAGCATCCATTGCGTTTTTCCTACCATATTTGAAGATGATTCATATAAAAAAACATTTCAAGTGAATTTCACTCCAGATAATATTCAAGTTACGGCTACCTTCGGGAAGTGATACAATTAAGGAAATTGAGAATGAGATTAAATACTTTTTATAGGTCGTTTGGGGTAGTTACTTAATTAAAAAAAAACATAAATGCCTAAAACCCACACAACTTGCTGGAAATACAACAAACAATTAACTCCAAGTTGGAATAGTCGAATCGTGCACAGAAAGCAATAAATACATTTTGAGACGCCTCCAGAAATACTAATTTTGGTAATAATTTTGATTCATCTACGAAACAATTAAAATATTTTAAGTGAAATATTTCCAAAAATAATTAAACAATTTCGTTCAAAAGTCATACAAAAATTGTAACAAAAATCTGCAATTAGATCTTTAACGACCCCATTGGAGAGATCTCTCGTATCTTCGCAGATGGAGAATCCGCGCGTGTTTGGGACTTTTTTTCAAACCTTCAGAACGCTTACAATGAAGCACAGCAGCTGTCAGCAACACAACCTCTGGGTTATCGCACACGTCTCACAACAAGAGCGTCAAGTCATGCGCTCAGAGGTGAGAACGGATAAATCTTTCATAAACCGGATGACGTACAAACGCGACAACACGAGCATCGCCTGCATCTATCGCCTAATGACCCGCGGGATACGGAACCGGGGGGCCATTGTTCATCAAAAACAGTCGCGAGCGTAAGGAACCTGGGCGTGGGTTGGGCAACAGCAATGCCAAAAAATAAATAAATAAAAAAAAGGAAAAACAAGCGCAAACACGTTAATGCATCATAAATACCGTCGCATTTGCTAATAAATTAACATAATGAATCCTCTCGGTGGGCGCCGGGAACCGTGGCAATGAAGATCTCGCACCTCTTCCGGTACGCGGCGGCTGACGAAGGCGTTCGCACGACTGAGTGATCGCCACGGTGGAAGCATATTTAATGCTAATTAGCGCCACCATCGGGGCGGGTGGATCCTGCCGATGGTGGGCGGAGGACCGTAAGCGACACCACTACAACAACAACAAAAAAAACGCACAAACAAACACACACTCAATGCTGTCGCATTCACCTGGCAGAATAATGCGTGCGCTTTTGTGTGCATGTGGACCATCTTTTTGGGGCAAATTTCGGAACGCCCAGCAGCTGGCGCCGACGGCGCATCGGTGAAAGGGGCGGGTGGAGCGAGTGGAAAGAATTTATGACACGGGACCATCGGAGGCAGTGGGAGGGCACGACGTGGGAGTCTTTCCACCCGAAAGATCGCTCCGGAGCCGTTGCCTGAAGTGGATACCGGCCGTAATTAATGTGAGGTCATATTTGGCGCTGCTGCGAGCACGGAGAGCACTGGGTAGACTGGGTGACGCTACGCCACGGTCGACATTAACTTTCGGGGCAGTAATTTGAAATTATAACTATTACCCTAATGCGTTCAGCCGGGGAGCCGACGAGGCAGCTGCCCCATGCAGCTATCAGCATGAATCAGTGACAGTTGGAGTTCGAGGAAACCTCACGCCAAGTCCATGGCCGCTGCGGGAAGTCAGTCAAAGCGTTTGACAGTTTAGCTGTGCCGGGGCGAACCGAAACAAAACAAAAAAACGGTTCCACAACCGCCCCAAGTGAGTGAGGATATCTGTAGCGAAGCGAATTGGTTCTGCAGTGCAGCAATACTGCTGCTTCGAGCACGGCCCGCACTCGATGCAATGTTAGACGCCCGTAACAGGCAGGACACCGTACACCGTACATCATCACCTTCGCGTATCATCTGGCTCCGGCGGGGACGCGCCGTGTCGTGTTGAGGTGCATTTTTCCCGACCCGTGCAGCTTTCCTAACACGGCTTAATCACGCTTGGGACGCAGCACAACCACCAACGAATACGACCTCGAACCGTGCGGCGCTGATACACATTTATATCTTAATAGGTCTTCTTCTTCATCCGCCAGTACCCAGCCCGGCCCGGACCCGGCTCGAGCCGCGGTAATTGACTGTTCAAGAGCACGAATGCGCTCGGGTTTGGACGTTAAATTATTCACCACCAAAAACCCCCGCCCGAAAACAGTTGCGGACCGCATTCGCGATACCCGAGAAGAAAAGAAACTCAATCACATACATATACGCCACGGTGCGACGCTGAATTTGTCGAGAGTAGGTCGATTCTCGACAAAAGAGATATTGCTCCTAGTTAAAATGGGAGAGTTGTGCTATTTTGGTGTATTTGTTCTTGTTACACTGAACCACCGATCCTGTTCGGTGTACTCTGCTAATTTCACGCTAATCGGGATGATATTATTAGTATATTAGCATGTTTATGTTACAGCAAGCCTTTCTGAGCGGTTATTTGAATGCGTTTTTTGCACTCAATAGGCATCTACAGTCCGGAACAAATAAATAAATACCATTTTTTTGGGGTATAAAACGAGAACATGGAGATATTACTAAAACCAATGGCTGTATAGTTGTAGAAAATAATGAAATACGCGTTTCACTGATTTTTTAAAACAAAGAATTTGTTCTGCTAACTTTAGCCAATTTTAATCTAAAGGCAGCAATTTTAATCACGTATTTCCACTAAGCGAGCACCTTCGTACATTTGTGATTTTCGATTCAATAAATCGTTTTAAATTTCGCTTAAACGTTATAATCGTTAGAAATGTTCATAAACTATTTACGTATGAGTCTTTATACTTCGTTTGCAAGGTTGCAATCGGTTAATTTGTGCAATTTATTTTTTCGAGCACTTTTAGTTTTTGTTACGACTTTGATGAAATGATCTTCCAAGACATGGATGTATACATAAAAACAATCATAAAAAAAGCAAATAGAGAATAAATTTTCTAAACAATTCTTTATAAAATCGCAGCTGATATAAATATTTCACTCATTGTCTCTTCATTGAAAGTTCAGTCAGCATAACCATTGTTTTTTTTTTCAAAAACAATATGTCAAATGCCTCGTCATGTTGTTCACTGACAGTCATTATTCTGGGTTTTCAATGTTTAATTAGATGAAGATGAATCGCAGTAGACAATGTGTTTTCCAGCAGATGGAAAAAATCTGCTCGAAATTTCCTTGATCAGCAGTAAATTGTTATTTTCCATGTAAAATTTTTTCTGAAAATGTTCACCGTAAACTTTTATGAAGAAAAGAACTGTCACGCACTTACTTTAAATTCAACCTTCATCGAGCGCTTTATCCACTGGGTTCCTGTTTCAAAGGATTTCGCATTCCGCATACATTACCTTTTCAGTGACCGTGAACAAAGCAACGTTTGTTCGCAACACGATTAAAAAACGGCGAGAAACATGAAGGCAAATACCATACCATGCAAAGCGTACCGAAAATCGGCACGAAAAATATCTAATGATTATCAATTGTACTGTCCCTGATTGCTCGTGCGGCTCCAATTCTTTAGAAAGGCGAAAGAGGGATGGTGGCTCGGTAAAATAAAAACATCCTCCAACCGTGGGCAACACTCGGAGCAAGCGTATATGGCGACATATGGCTGAAGAAAATCGAATCTTTCCAAATTTCCCACCGCTTCCTGCAAGCGCAACGTTTCATTATCCAATATTTCTGCCCGGTCCAGTGCACGAAGAGGAATAACGAGCGAAGGAGCCGAAAAGCCTGTGCGCCTGGTGGGCTGCCTCATTTCCCCTACCGTCTCCTCCAGCTCTTTTCCACACACACACACACACACACACACACACACACACACACACACACACACACACACACACACACACATACTAGGCGAAAGCGGAAGAATAATTCAATTTTAAAATCAATTAAAAAATATTCTAATTACGAACAATTATTGTTGCTACCGAAATTTTCGGCTCGTTCTTTCTGTGTCGGTTTCGGTGGCGTTTTTCCTGTATTTTCCACCCTCCCCCCTCTCGGTACGATCGAACATTTCGAATCGAACAACGTTCGTCGATGGCCCATCCCCATCCGTAGGCACAAATTTGCAGCGACCAATTGCATTTGCCGCTTCTCGGGATTGCACGTGGCACGTGGTGGCCCTAAATTTGACCTGAATCCCGGTCCGCGTACGGGGTGCAAGTGGCTGGACGGTCACAAACCGGTGGACAAACACTTTTAATTCATTGATTTTCGGTCCCTGGGTGCCTCCGGAGGGTCCGAAACCTATCTGCAGACGGCAAGCGCTGAGCGAAAGGCAAAGGCAGCAAGGGTCAGAGACCCGACGGCTCGGCAAGCAGGGCTGCAGTTCTGCGAACGAAACGGTTATCGAATTTTCTAGGCTCTTGTTGGTTCAAGAATGCTAATTGAACACATCGCCCAAATATTGGTTTGAGCAAGGAGAGATTAATGCATGGATATGATAAACCCATGGATGTGTAATCCGATGGGGTTGAGCGGAATGGGTTAAAATTCAGCATCATAATCTGAATCTCCTCTAAATATACCTTCAGCCCTTGAAACCCGATTAAAAGCATGACTGTAAAGATAAATGTATGGCAAGCTCTGTGACACAATCCTTCTAATCACTGATTTTTAAACTTCGCTTTTTTACAATCTTATCGATAAATCGGTGATTTAAGAAAGCACTTTTTATTTCATTTATAAAACTGTGATAATTCATTTTAACATTATTTATAGTTCCATTGTCATAATAAAACCTGACACCGTCATTTTGAAATTGTTGTTGGATTGATTTTTTTATAACATGAATCCCAATCAGAGCCATTTTTCATTAAAAAGTAGATAATTAATAATATGTATTTAAAACATAACAAGAGTAATTATCAGAAAGTTCTTTACATTTTCATAACAACTGTGTAATATATAGAATTTCATCTCTTTCCTTTTATGGTAAAATTTTACAGCTTGAAATTACTGAATTGACAACTTTAACCTTTAACGAAAATGTTCAATGAATTCGTGGAAAAATCAATCGTACCGAACATGCTGTAGGGATTCAAATAAGCCTAAAGGAAGGCATCAGTGCAGTGAACTTCCCACTCTGCTTCCCGGTATTTATTTCACATCCCAGTCGTTCGATACGTTTCCCCCTCCCGTCCTCCCAAGCTGTCGCCGCCCGATGAATGACAACGATCTGGGGCAAACGATCGACGGAACCGATCGAGACGCGTCGTCTGGAGCGTGATGAAGACACCCCGCTCCCCGAATGACCTTCGCAACAGCGACCCCATTTTTCCCGACAGATGAGGAAATTTCCGGGCTCCGGAGCGGTTTTCCCCCTTCGCGCAAACGTTAAATGCACAAACACACACGCACACATGCGTATGTGTTCGGTTAGTTTTTCCATTAATTTCCCCCTTCCATCCCGAAACCGAAAACGAACCGTGAACGACATGAAAAATGTAAATAGACAACGCATGACAATTTCCGCTCGCCGACCGCATGGACCGGGCGCGGAGGGAGCGGGGTGACGGGGAAAGAACGAGGCGAAAAGGACTCGCGGGTAGTGGGGTCGGGATGGGAATGGGTGAGCGGTACCATTTGTCGGGTTCGGATCGGAGGAAAAACTGCATCCGCCCCGTGTGGGAAATATGAACCGGGAGTGCCGCGAGTGTTTCCTCGAAATTCCTTCAACGCTGCCGCCGCCCTGGCGAGGGTCGCGAAAGACGTGCCGTGAAGTTAATGACCTTCACGAGTATAAATAAATCCTTCGAAATGTACGACGGCGAGCGTCGGGCTTCAGAAAGTGCCGAGTGCCGAGACGGATGGGATGGGAGACCGAGGCCGAATGACGGACTAAAAATAATATAAATAATCATAGCAGTTGTAATAACCGATCACGAGACGCGAAGCGGAGGAAGATAATAACGTCATACAGCGGCAGCTGCAACAATGCTTTGGTGCGTTTCCATCAAACTGTGCACGGTTAAACGTGCGTGAAATGAAGCCCCGAACCGTTGGCTTCAGTATTAGAATTATTTCAAAGAACTTTTTTGCAAACGTTCAATTCTATTCTGTAGGATCTCAGGCCAATAGAGATGTTAAATTTATATCTGTTGTCTCGCATTGTTAGTATATGCTGAAAAATAGTTAGGATGACCCATTTTACGTTTCTTTTGATTTAGTTTATTTTTGTTAAATCATTCTTATTATTTGTAGCTGGATTTGTTGTATTACATGTATAAAAGATATTGAAATAGTCAGCTATTTCGTTTTGAAATTTCTGAACCTTATTTTTGTAAAACTCTTAGGAAATCTGCATAATATCTTTTAAACAAAAAACTTACATTTGATAGAAGAAATGATAATATCTGGAATGAATAAAGGACAAAAAAGAGAGCAGAAATCAAACAAGAGAAAATTGACTCTTTTGATTTTAAAATTCATTTGACTGAAGGAAAAATATAAAAGCACTGATATTGTTATAATCTATCTTAAAAATATTTTAAAAACTAAAGAATTCTCTTTGAAACCGTAAGAAACGACAAAAATACGTAAAAAATTAAATTAAGTAAAATTTAAATTCCAAGTAAATTAAATTTTATATTTCAATAGATCTTCTACTACGCAATGCTATTTTTTAAGCTGCCTAATTCGATCATTCCTGTTTATGACACATTACCGTAGCGCGAATAAAGAAACCCTCCTTGATGCTTATGATTGATGGAAACAGTTCGCGTCGAACTAAATCTTCCCATTTTCCACCATCTGGCGTGTGGGATCGGTAACGAAAGAATAAAAGTAGAAGTAGGAGATCAAAAACGCTAACATCACACGGGTGCGCTATGAATCACGAGTATTCTCGCTAAAATTTTAACCACAAACGGTGAAAACTTCTCCTACCCCATCTGAAGAGGCTAACACAAAAAAACAACAACAACAAAACACACACTTACATAGAAGGAAACGTAAACATTGTTCATCATTATTTTAAATGTTGTATATATTTTCCTGTTTTTTTTTTGTATGTTTGTTGGTTTCGTCTCCTGCTTTCGTTTGTTGGCTCCTGCAAATTTTCTAGCGAATGGGAATCCTTTTTGTCTGATTCTTGGCGGTCTTCTTCATTTATGCATATGTGTGCCTGTGTGTGGGTGACTTTTTTCTTTTGGCTCGGTTCGCGCGGTAAAACCATTATGCATCAAAACTCGGGATGTGGGGTAGCTCGTTCGTTTCCAACCCTTAAGAAATGGAATGGGCCGTGCGCCCGGGAGGAGGGGTGCGGGTCTGAGGTTTAACACGTAGACACGCGTACATTTCGTGAGGTTTTGCGCCCCTTTCGCGTAGCTCTCCGCTTCGAGACGGATCTGACTTGGTTCGGAAGTTTGTTGGCTCGCGGTCGCAAACTCGAAATGTCACCGTGACTAGCCGCGCGTTTTTCCAACCCCACGTACCTGGAACAGCCGACGGGAGAAGAAGCATGTGTGTGTGTGTTAGCTACGCGTAGATGGATACCGTCATTCACGTATCGTTACGCGTTTGTACCCCGGGACTGAGTCTACCCTCAACTGAAAGGGAAAAGCCAAAAAAACACACCCCATCACAAGGGGGAAAACACAAGGCGTCGAGGGAAACATTTCCATCCTTCTACGCCTCCCACAGGGAAGTCCTCCCTCTTTACAGGCGAACGTTTACCGAATGATAGTTTCGCTTCCAGAAAAAAACACACACTCACACTTACTCGGAAGCATTTGTTCGGGGGAGGGAAATTAATTTTCGGTCTGCGGTGGTGGTGATGGTGGAACGTTTTCCTTTTCCCGTTGGAGATGGTGCAATCTATCACACAGATACACTCACACTACCATGCGCACGACGACATTTGTCGACAGATTTTGAGTGCAACATGCGTAGCTAATGGTAATAGTTTTTTTTTTCTTTCAAAATTCTGTACACGATTTGAGCGGATGAGTATTTTCGTTTCGTTTCCTGGTTTATGTTCCGTGAAAAATTGCTACAGCGAACATTGAGTAATTCGTAGCATGAAATTGAGATTTAGTTTGGCAATGAGTGTCTAGAGCAAAAAGATATATCTATTTTATTTTTAAATCTTTAATATAAAATTAAAGTGGTCTTTCGATCTAGTAACATTATCTAAATTCAAGTTTTCTTCGTCATGTTCAAGCAAATACATTGCCATGTTTATTACAAACACGTTGTCGCATGGATTTTAATGTTAGGAAACAAATGAGGATAGAAAAAATCTTAACTTGTACAAAAAATATCCACCCAAATTTAGTACAAACGAGTAAACAAAGTGCTTGAATTTCAATAAATTTTCGAATAAAATTGTTCGTGAGAGCTAAGTTTTTGATGATTATTCATTATTTATTTGTGATAAATTCACCGCAGAGCAAAAACATACCTCAATCATTCAATCACTCAACAAATATAAATTTAAACTTAAGTTAAATGGAAATGAACCGTACTCTTAAGCTTATGAATGGTACTCAACACAACAAATGATTCAACAATTAATTCTTCTTCTTCTGTTTGGTGCTACGACCGAAGTCATGTCTGCCGTTTTACCGGCTTTCTAGACTGATTTTACCACCATAGCTGGTTAGTCATTCCTTGCTAGCGAGAGAAGGTCCAAATGGGATCATGGTACCGGTCTTGTCGTGTTAAGGACCGACGCCGCTACCACTACACCAATCAATGGAAACTTTCAAAACATACAGAAAATGGAAGGGAGGAAACTGAGCAACAAAAAAATGTTAATTAATTAAGAAAAAATAATTAATCCAGCTTGAAATATAGATAAAAAGTTGAAAAATGTTCAATAAAATTAATTAGCTAGCAAAATCAATTTAAAATAAAACAAAAGTAATACAAAACAAAAAAGAAATATTGGTAGCATGCATGTTTTATTTTATTCTATTATATTATTCTATTAACCCTTCTATTAATATGTAAAATTAGGATAATTTTGTTCGAATTTGTTGATCAACAATTAATTGTTATGTTGCAAAATACTCGAACAAATTCTGGCGAAACAGTTACCGAAGAAACACTCTCCATCTCCGGTATCCTCGGTCCTGTTCGCGCACTAAAATCCTATGCACAGGGAAATTCCTGAGCAGCAAAACTTTTCAACCTCAGCTCGAGCAGATTGACGGCAAATGGGAGCGGAAGGGGGAAGCATGTGGTGTGCCGTGCACTGTAACTAATCAGTTTTATCTTCGTTGTCCAGCATCCGAAAATTGCATTCCTTCCGTTAAAAGGCATTTTAGTTGAATGTCGGACGCATGGACGGACGTCTCTGAAGACTGCACCGGTAGAGCGCTGAAGAAAGTTAGCGTTACTCTAGTCGAAATAATAGAGCGGGGGAGGAAGCGAAAAAAACACCCCTGAAGACTCACACAAAGGAATTACGGGGGTGGCGAGGACGGGAGGGATGGGAACGCGGGCGCCCTGGGGTTGTTCTTTGCCGGTTTTGGCGAGAGAGAAAACCAAACCCACGACGTAACCTCAAAATCCTGCTCAAACCGACCGGAAGGTGGTGCTACTTCCTGGCTTCCGTGGTCCGGGCCCGGTGTGTGTGTGTGTGTGTGTGTGTGTGTGTGTGTGTGTGTGTGTGTGTGTATGTTTGCATATTTGAGTATGTCCTTGAAGAAATCAAATGTTTTGTGCCCTGGCGGGAGCAAACAAACCTGCCTGTGCGACCAAAAAAAAACATAAAACATACCTGCGCCCAGGAGCAAAAGGGATGAATCTAATTTATGGTGCTCCGGTGATTTACGGGCAGAAATTTGTTAATGACCATCCTGATTGCTCCTTCTTGCGAGTGACAACTGGTGGGAGGTGGTGGGAGAGAAAGACGAAGTTCGGGAGAATGTGACGAGTGGGTTTTTCGGTTTAAAATGCAAAAGTTCGGTCAAATCTCGCTTCTCCGAGCAAAAGCGTGCTGCATCTTCCGGTGACGTTTGCCGACGGAACAGGTTCCTTAAAAAAAAAACGCCCCGGATAAGCTAATTTGAAGTTGCCAACTGCCGTGGCAATGGTGGGAGCGAATAAACCGAGCTCGCCAGGTGAGTCATACCCTATCCTATTGGGGTGCGCATTGGGAGGAGTGTTGGCTGCCGTGAGTAACCGGGAATTGATTGCTCCCGGCGCAAACCCGAAGTTGTGAACCCCCGTCACCGAGCAGCGGGTTATTACAAGAGATTTTCTTTTTTTCTAGATTTTTCCGGGGGAAAATTGGGAAAAAACATAAAAAACTAATTCTTGAAAACACCTTCTCCCGCAAACGACACCGGCGATGAATCATTCCAGCTGAATGTTCAATGTGCACAACTATCTCAGTGCAGGGCGGGAATGAATTCCCCTCAATTTTGATATTACTTTCCCTTCGCTTTAGTAGGACTACGACACACGCGATCAAACTATTTGAAATATTTTTTGTTTTATTTATATATTATATATTTATTTGTTTATATCAAATGCTTCAATTTTTTTCAACCTTTTTCCTTTCAGATTGTCATTGCCATATTTATTGCATTCAGCTTTTGTTACACTTTTTAATTTTACTTTTCATACTTACCAATAATCCACATGTATATAGAATATTTTTAATTTTATGTTTGGTTTTTAGGTATTAATAACAATTTTTAATATTGTTATCTATTGTCTGTTATTTTTATACTTCATAGAAAAAAAAAATTTTCTAAGAAAACAATTATTTTATTTTTCCATGTTTTTGTCATTTTCAGTGTTGAAAAAAATGAGCTTTGTATCTTGTTTTTGTTCCGAGTACGTACGAATACGTATATTGCAAGTCTCAACACTCATACTGGTGATAAATAAATAATATATGAAAAATTCAATCTTTCCAATGATTGTGAAATTTCTTCTTCCCAATAAAAGAATATTTTAAGAGTACGGTTCAAAGAAATTTCAAACTGAATTAAACGAGATAGTTTGTCGTGTCGGCAAAAGCAAACTTAGCTATAATTTATGAATTTTCAAAAAAAATTTGCAAATAGGGAATAAAATCAACACGTTTACAAATAGGCTCAATAATATCTGCAAGTCTTATCAATCCATCTTCAACGCTCTTCGCACTGTGTCAGGCACACATACAATAAGCGCGTTTTCTAACACTATCAAAGAAAAAATAATGAAATCTCCATCCAATCAAGCCGGGAACCGAACTACTTTTATAGCAGTCGACAGTGGTCGGGTGTTGCGTACACGATCCCCACGAGGGACCAGATTTATAGGAGCTCACACGATGTCTTGTGGGAGCGACCCTTCCAATTAGAGTTTACATTGCGGACGGGATTTCCATCCTACCCCGACCAAGCTGAAAAATACTTGACCCTTTGAGGAATACTTGCCTTTTTTTAAAAGAAATACATGATTTGATGTGTTTTGTGTTTTGCAATCAACAATAAGAGAAAGGGTAAGATAGTAATATTTGGCAGATTTTGATTTTATTTTTCCAAACAAAAACGGGGTTTCTTCTACGTTGGGGCTTTGTAAGTCTGTTAAAGATATTTGCGTTGATTTTTTTCACAAAAAATGGAACGAAAAATTATGAGTCAACTTAAAACATTGGCTTTTTTAACAGTAGTTTTTTGTTAAAAAATATATTATATTATTATTTCGTGGTAGCTTATTTTGAGCCGCTAGCTAATTAAAAACATTAAATCAAATCGAATTTAAATTAAAACTATCACTAATTTTCAACCCTGTAAAAAACACAAAAAATATAAAAACATTTGTACAACTAACACGTTGTTCGAAAGTGCGTTTTCTGTTAGTGTGCGTGTGTGCTGTTGAAAGGATTTCTCCGGTTTCTCTCCACCCCTACACCAGCTTCCCAGCCAACAGAAACAAACACCCGATAGCTGCTACAAATGAGGCCGGTACATCGGTTGAACTGCAAACGGATCTCGCCATCTTCCACGCTGCAGCCTCCGACATGCCACATGTGCACCGTTCGGCCCTCTTCCCCTGGGTGGAGTTCCCCTCCACCTCGCCCTCCCACCCGATGCTCTTTGGTGTGAGTGTGTTTTTTCCTCTTTTTTCTGCGTTCTTGGTTGTTGATGTTGTTTGTCTTGCTGATGTATGGCCACATGTTTTACGACACCCCGTCGCTGCTTTTGCGCTGCGTTGGGTTATTTGTTTTTTTTTTTCGTTTCGTTTCTTTCTTCCTCTTTTTTTGTATGGTCATGTTTCGTTCCAGACGTTCCAGAAGACCCTGTGGGAGAGTGTGAAGGAATCTTTGGGATTGGCTTCGGGCACTGCCGGGCCTGAGGCCTGAAAGCTGACGAAAGGGATGTTCATTGATAAACCTGCGCCCTGTCAGTCCGTCACAGGCTGGAACATGCTGCAGCGTGTTTGGAGTTTAATGGCGGGCGATGATTAGATAGGACGCGTCGTCTTCCCTTAAAAACTTTCCGATAGAATGCAACGGATTCGAAACGGAGGTCGTGAGCCGTTTTCGTGTTGGGCTAATTGCTCTCATTCGACACCTCCTTAGAGGATGAAATTTAATCTTAATTTTTTTATCACAAAACTACCGGGTTTGTATGGTTTGTTTTTTTCCTTTATTTCTACCAAGTTGCTTAAATATAAAAAAACGACTAGTTACTTCCGTTATACTCGACCTCAATAAATCCCAGTTCAACGAGCTATCCAGCTTCCGAACCAACCGTAAGCACAAACTTACGAGTATAATCGTTTTCTCTAGCCCGACGCCATCCATTTGGCTCGCGCAAAGGTGAGCGACCTGTCTCGTTTGCACCTGGATCGGGTGCTTCGGAGGTCAAAACCACCGAGAGGTGTCGGAGCGCACACACCTTCACGCCGCCCGAGATTGATCGTTTAAACGCCCGATACGGACGCGGACTTCTCCCAACGCCGTGTGCTTTACCGTCGGTTGCGATTTCGATCAGTCGCTGCGATGGATGCTGGACGTTTCGTTCGTCCACAACACTATACGCTCGTCCACAATTGCCGATTGTCACACGATATCGAGTGCCGGGTTGTGATTGTTCCCTTCCCTTACCGCGCGCCACGCCGAACTTCACCGGGGTCGGTTAAATTTCAGCAAATTTTATGGAACGGCATAAATTGTTCAGCACGTCGGGTGGATTATGCGTTTTAAAAAATAAAAGCCTCCTGCTGGAGACACATCATAAAGCTTTAAGAGTAATGGGTTGTAATAAAAAACCAATTCGTCATTTAAGGTTAAACGCACTGATGAGGACAGCAGCGAGCGGATAAACAAAGAACATGGTAGCGTCAAGCAGAAAAATACGTTTAACCTACTTTTTCAATAACTTCCATAGCTAAAAAACTCAAAAATGTAAAAAACGGTTTTATAGTCATGTTGTAATAAATAACATTATTGTTTTATATAATGCATATGAATTCGTCTTAACACGACACATGCTTTATTTTATTACCAAGCGCGACACGATGATATCTCGTAATTTTCAATTTTATTATTACTTTCTCTTTTACACTTCTGCTTAATCGTGTGATTTGGCGTATTGACGTTACGTTAGTCTGCTTCTTAAGCTCAAAATGCGTTATGTTTAGAATTATTCTACCTCTTTCTTTCCCTCTTGCTACTCGCACTATGTGAATATAATTTTTTTAATGCGAACTGTGAAGATCAATTTTTATTTTAATTTAATTTTTACAACATTTTTTTATTGAGCCTGAAGAAAGATGTCATATTTAACTATCGCTTTTTTATTTACATCCAAATCGAAATTACACACATTTTTTCTTTTAGATATATTTTTTGTGTTTCTTCTTTATGAATCTGTACAAGAAGAAAAATTAAAGAATTTAATGTTAATTTACTCATGTTTCATAATTTGTGGGACATATTGCCGAGAATATTCATTCTCCTCTTTCATCCCAAATTTACCCAGAAACGTTGCTCAAACGTCAATTCCAGCACCGTTTCATCGCATTTTAACATGATTGTCGGTGCATGTCCTATCGCAGGCCATTAAAAAAATACTCAACACACACGATGCTTGTCCATCGCATCTTTGCTCTTTTTCCAACATTGGTGTTGTTTTTTCTGGTTTTTTTGTTTTCACGAAACTGAAACCTACCGAAACAGGACCCACTTGTCACCATTTCCCGTGCGACGGTCGCCACAATCACGAAGTGGCTCATTGATGATTAAAGTGGGTCGCTTAAAGCAAACGAAACGAGAAAAGGCTCACGCAGCGGGTAATCGATGCGTTCTGTACCTCTTTCACTAGCAGCACGGCGCCTCTGCCTGCAGCAGCAAAAGAAAGCGAGTAAAATGAAAAAGAAAAACAGTTAACAACAATCACGAATACGCTGGGACAAGTGCTTTCCCACACCCGCAACAACCGACGGGCAAATTTCACAGTCAATACACCAAACGCCACCCCGCGCTCAGATTACGCTACCGAGATACCGAAACGGAAAGTGCTGGATCGGGCAGGACCTCATGTCGGTTGGTTGTCATTTTGGATGGTAATAATTTGACGCTGGTTCGGCCGCAGCCTCTGGCCCATCGGAATGGGCTTTACGTTTGCGGAGGTTCACTCAAGCGTTTCGCGTTACAAAGAACGTATCTGGTATGGTATGGCTCAGTATTTTTTTTTTATTTATTTATGACCCATGACTTGGTGTGAGCCCGACGATCGAAAGACAAAACGCGGGATAATGTTTTCCCAGCAAAGTGCATCACGCGAGTCTTTCGCTGTGTGTGTTTTTTATTTTGCTTTTTTAACGTTTTTTGTTGTTGTTTGTTTTATCTCTGCTCTTACTTCGGAAAAGGCAATATTGTGCCTCAAGTGCTGTCCGCGCCAGACTAAGAACAGAAGCAAACGTCCGAAGTCTCCGTGCAGTGCTGGAAAGACTTGCGAAACGGTGCGAAGATTAATTTTACCCACATGTGTCTCTCTTTTCATTCCCCTCCCCCCATCCCGTAGGTGATTCCATGTTGATATTCGTGCATTCACTGTGTATGTGGCTGGGAATAGCATTTATTTTATTTTTTTTCTTGCCTTTCCATGCGCTAGCTAAGAAGCCGAAGTTTTCTGCATTGTGAACACAAAATAGACACAACCGAAAAGAAACGGGTGAAAAGAAATGGAAAAAAACAAAAACAAGTCACTAATAAAATAAACCTGCCATTGCGATACAAATAAAAACTCGTTTTAATTAACCTCGCGTCTTTCCCCCAGCAGGCAGCATCAACACGGGGCCAAACGCTGGTGAGGTGTAAAAAGTCAGTCTCTCGAGCGTCGAAGGAGGGAGACAGAGAGAACTCCATAACAGGAAGAATAAAAACATTACAGAAGAAGGATTAAGCACACCGCAGCGCGTTCGGGACAACTTCATAAGCGTGCGATAGGTCTGCGACACTCACGGTGCGGTGTCGCGCAACACGTTCCGTCCGTCCCAACATGTTGCATCCGTTCGATGCACGATGCGCACATTGGGCTCGATAGGAGATCAAAATTCTTTATCCACTTCGTGCATGGAAGCAGATGAAGCACGCGTGGTTTGCTTTCCATCCTTCACTTGCGCTGTTGCTGCCCGAGAGCGAGAGAAGGATGCACCAATCATCTGAGACGCAGGCTAGCAGCGGCCCGAACGCTGTTCGGGCACACGCGCATGTCAATGTTCGGCTCGACTTCGGGATGCGGCTGCTTCTCTGCCGAGTCTGTAACCAACGCTCTGAACGCGGGGCAAGTTGGGAAGCTGGTGCGTGCGTCGCACTATGCAATACGCGCAAGGAGCTCGAATTCGCTGGCCAACATTGTGGCGAGGCTGCAAATTATAATTTTAAATATTGTTTTTCAATTGTTATAAGGAAATACCCACAGTGGCAGAAACACAAAATGACAGGGAAAACAGATGAGATTTGTTTTTTCACGCAAGGAATTTTAGTAGTTTTTTTTTCTAATATGCTCTGTTCAAATTAGAACAAATTTAAATATATTATCCATATGATTACGCCTAAAACACACCCTGGTGTAACATCCTCTCTCAAACCAATATCAATATAAAATCGGTTCTAGAATGTATGGAGTATGGAGTGGTGTTGTAATGTTTATACATTTAGATAATTGCGTTTAATTAAAGCAATAGATTTTGTTGCAGTCAACAGCCATCAATAGTTCTGTTGGTCAGGTATTATTTTGGCTTGTAAGATTTGAATTTTTATTACATTTGTTGTAAATAATATTCATGATACAGCAAAAAAAAAATCCAAAGCAACGTAATGTTTTCATTATTGTTTTCATTTCTAGTTCACAGTTGATATAAACAAGATACATATAGACGAGTGTAATGAACGTTTTTATAATTTTAGCGTTTAGTACTAACTGCTAAACCTTTAATTTTCCTTCCATTAGCATTAGAGTTTCCCAGCTGTGGCACACCAATTTTACCTTTGCCAGGACTATAAATATTCCTTTTTACAATTTTATCCATAAATACTGTGTCAAACTCCACAGTGGAACCGCGCGTAGTGCGGCATCCGGCTCGGCTTCGGGTTTCGTTGGCACTTCGGGTGGAGGAAAAAAAAAGACCCGACCTCCGGTCAACCGGCAGCTCAGCGCGGGCCGTGCGGCGCAGGTACGCTGCGATCGTTACACCGAAACACGAAACGCTACGACTGTACGCGTACTCGAAAGCCGTCGCGGTTTGTCGCAGTGAAACCAGCCGTTTGGCTCGCAGGCCTGGCTCTAACGAACCTTTGGCTTCAGTTTGCCCCGAACTGTCGACGCTGACGTATCGCTGACGGTGTGTGTACGAGTGCGTGTAGGTTTTGAGCGCGCGTCGTCAGGGTGTGCTTTCGAAATATCGGCCTCCCTGTGTTTTTGATATCGACGAAACCTCGATCCGGACGTCCGACAATCGTCGGACGGCGTCGTCCTGAGACAGAGAGCAAAACAAAAATGCAATAGTGCAGCAAAAGGACGACCCCAGAGGAGTTACAAGCAGAGAATATTCCCTGAGTTTTCCGTGCAAACGCAACGAAAGGTGTGTGTTTATGTTATGAATAAGTGTTTTTTTTTTCGTGCCGAAGTGAATGTATTTCGTTGAGATTCAATGCAAAAACGGAAAACAAAAAAGAAACAAAATGCATCACCACAATAGTTCTCCACAATTGGAGTGTTTTGTAAAGTAATAAAAAAGAGTTGCTTGCCAACAATTGCTCCGGAATTGCAGCGCGAGTGCGTGGAAAAGATATAAAAATCACCATAAATCAGAAAGTTATTATTTGAAAAAAAAAAAATATTATGAAACTTGTGTGTTATGCCCACAAAGTGCTGAAGCAGTTGAAACAAAGTGCGGCAATATTGAAAGATGAAAATGCGCCAACACCAAATTATACGTCCAGTCGTTCCGCTGCTATCAAAACTCACCTCCGAAGTTCGCCACTCGCGCGACCACTACAATCAACCGCTCCGTCAAACACGCGCTCCGTAAGGATGAACGGGTCGCTGTGGTTGTGTGTCGGCGTGGTCTGTCGCGTGTGTCCTTTCGTGTGCCATGTGTTCGGATTTTGTGGCGCTGTGCATGAAGGAACCCTGGAAAATTAATCAGTTGAATCCGTCGTCTGAGTGTGTGTGTGTGTGTTTGTTTTTATTTGTAGTTTTATTTTTGTTACGTTTGGAAATTTGCGCACTCTAGATCCCGTGCATTCGAAATCGGTGTGTCCTCGGAAACGCAACAGATTCCAGCTTAGAACAACAGGAACAACAAACTATTCTCAACCGTGCCAAACCGTGTGTGTGTTTATTTTGGCAGTGGCGAGCTCAACAGGCCCGATTTTTTTACCGACTCGATCGAAAATCGAGAAAAACAGTGGAAATACTTGTGCGTCCTGTTGCTGGTTCTATCGCCCGGCTAGCCCTCAGGAATACGCTCCAAATGCAAAACGCTCCAAAGAAGAACACTAACTCCAAAGGAAAACAATAGCGGTTGGAGCTGGCTGGTAGCTTTTCCTAAAATTTATTTATTTGACTTTTCTCGGAGCCGCGAAAGTTGCTCCGGACGGTGAAATATTTGTTTTTTTTCATACCACACCGGTCGCGTTTGTTTTCGGTTCGATTTAGAAGCAATTTTTTTAGTGATTTCTCGTTGCAGCAAAGTGTGTGCCTAAGGCGCTAACAAAGCAGCGCGTGAAAAAGAGAAATTTGTCCCTTTTCTTGTTATTTTCACCCAGTTTAAAGACGACTTAAAACCATCTCCGGCATGCATGGAATGCGATTTTAGCAACAATTTACCAGACTTATTGGAGGGAAATTTGTTTACGGATGATGGCAAAATTTGTGAGGAAAAAATGAATAAATGACCTTTTGTGTTCGAAAAACTGAATCACATCTAAACCACAAAGGGAGAACAGCTTCATTACGAGGTTTGAACAAGAAAACCTACGCTTCAAAATGAAGTGGAGCATCGTAAATTCAAAAATAGACCCGGCATGCTAAAATTTGCTAGGAAATTCAGCAAAACATGAGAGAAAAAACAAGAGAGATAAATTTTCCTCCCACTCAAACGATTTTTTCCGTTCCGATCTTGTTTTGCACTGTGGTTTTTTTAATCTTTCCCTTTACAGCTGCTTCTAAGTGGGTTAGGAAATATCGACGAAAACAACAACAAAAAAACGACACAAAAACCTTCGCTTCGGTGCAAAAGTTGCGTGCGCGACCGAAAAGTTTAAGTTAATCGTTGTGAGTGTTATTTTAAGCCGCAACTAGCGTTGGCTTCAAAAGATCGATTGTGTGTGACAAATTTAAAAAAAAATCAAAAGTGAAGTGAAGTGTTTTCCGACATCGGTGAAAACGTACGTAAAAAGTGAAGCTTTTGCTTAACAAAGGAAGAAACAGATCAGTGATCACGATCGCTGAGAAATCACGGAACGAAACACCGATTCGATTGGATCCATCCTGTCTAAGGGCGGGCAAATTTTGTTGTGGAAAACTGAGGAAAATTGCGCCAACCACGGGCCAACGACCACAGCGACTCACGCGAACCCCCGATCTGATCGCGCACCGGAGCATCAACAATCAACCTTTTACGGCGCAAGCGAACCGTTTCTGCTAAGGTCCTTGCAAGGAGATAAGGAAAAAAAGGAAGAAATAAAAACTATCGTTTGAGATCGATGTGACGTAGTTGGTCGGAGTGTTTGATTTTTCCAACCAACAGAAAAAAAACGTTTCACACGTTTCTTCTTTCCTTTCACTTGGTGTGCCAGGGTGTAAAATAAGTTCGCGTCGCGGTTGGTCATCGTGGTGGAGCATCGAGCGCATAATTGGATTGCAATTGCGTTGTTCCAACAGCAAAAAAAAAATCGGTGCGCAGAAAAATACAAGTAAAAGAATAGTGCGCGTGTGTTCTACGAAAATTCAAGCGTGTGTATGTGATTTCGGTGTAGGTGTGAGTGGGCAGTGGCGGTACGTGCCGTACCAGCCGCGGAGTAAAAACGCCGACACGTCGCGTTCCGCGAGGATTCGGGAAACAAGCAAAACTGTTCAGGTAAGCGTCAAACTGATATGCAGCTGGGGCCTGCAGGAGGGTGGGGGGGGGGGGGGGGGGGGTGGAGGGGCTTGATGGTTCAGGCTGGTGGCAAACACACGTACACACCCATTCGTAATAAGGAAAGATATGGGGAGGACACCGCGCCGAGTCAGTTTCGAGGTGGAAATTGGATCGATTTATTGACTGCGACAGGTGGAAACGGTGTCGTAAGGGGAAAAAGGGGGAAGGAAAACCCGTGTTGGTTTTCACCGACTGGGGCATGATGGAAAGGAGGGGGGCCACGCTTATTTTGACTACCGAAGGTGACCCTTGACGAACATCCGTGTATGTGACAAAAATTGCTCCAAACAAATCGAATGCAGCTATATCGTTTTTTTTTTTTTTTGTAAAAGAAACATAAACCACGAAAATATTTGAATCTCGACATCAAGCTAAGGAAATTTGAAGCATCTATTAAAATAAATAAGTTAGTTCATGCAAACAACATAATTTACTTTTTCGGCCTCAGTCAAGCAATACGACCAACAGTCCTCTGTGAAAAAATATATATATTTTTTAAATTACTTCAACTCACAAGACAAGTAAACTAAGCTTTTTACGCAATGTTTCAGAAGCGCATTCACAGCACAACCGTTAAACGCGGCTACCTAATATGAATAACGCGTGTTCAATTCTCGACCGGAGCCAAAATTCGATGGAGTAGAAATCATAAAAAATAGTGTTGTGATCACATGAATCACAAACAAATCAAGAGTTCCAGAAATAATCAAGCATGTATAAAAAATTATCCTTGTTAATGATCTGGTTCAGATAGATAAAATCATCATAATTTCTCGCAATATTAACGAGTCGTTAACAGTCGTAAAATTTTTTGTTCACTTTTTAATGTTTATGCAAGCAATTTTAACGAATTTTTCTTAATTTATAAATGTATATTATGTATATACATTTATAAATTAAGAAAAATTCGTTAAAATTGCTTGCATAAACATTAAAAAGTGAACAAAAAATTTTACGACTGTTTTTATACATGCTTGATTATTTCTGGAACTATTTCTGAATAATTACTATTTTTTGTATAAAACACTGTTCTTGCTCTTGTCATTTAAGTATCATTAGTGATAGGTAAAATTTGTATTATAAAGTTCTTTTTGTATTTTTATAAAAAGGTAACAAAAAACACAGAAATTTCAAGAAATTTCTTTTCTTTACTTTGAACGGCGGTTTCTCGAATAGATCGCTCTTCTTTCAAATGCAACCAATACCAGGTTTAACGTAGAACATCCTCTTGTTCTAAGAACAAATTTTTCACCTGATGTGACGTAAAGAGCGGGAGAAATAAAACAAAAAAACACACACACACATATGATACACCCGGCACGGAAACGGAAAAATCACCCGGGGTAAAATGACGAGAAACGTACGGCACGCATCGCTTCATCCCAGTGGAAACCATGCGGTATGGCGGTCTTTTCGCGTCTGTCATCGTTTGATTTTTCACCGCGTATGAGTTGGATGTACGCATTATAGGGCGCAAGAAGTAGGAGAAAAATGAATAAAAAACACACACACTCCGCATTGAACGCGGACGTAAGTGAAACGCGAAAGGTAAGGAGGAAAATCTTCTGCTGAAAATGAGACTTTCGCCGCTACCTGGCGGTAGCAAAGGCGCGAGCCAGGCACGGCCCGAAAAGGATTGTAAAACGTAAACGAGCTTTTTTCTCGCACGGAAGCGAAACTTGCTGGGTGGAACCGGGTCGTGGGGGTTTGAAGGAGCGTGTATAATAATATAAAATACGGAAAATATTTGCTCACACTGGAGGCAAACAAAAGAAAGCTAGAAAGCAAACAAGAAAAAAGGAAAACAACACAGGATAAAAGGTGTAACGCCAGCCAGCCGCGAGCGCAAACCATGTAAAGGCAAACAAACAAATGAGCGCATGGAATTTGACATTGACTTTTGCTTACAAGAGAAAAAAATAAAACAAAACAAAACTCAGAAGACAAGGCGTAGTGCAAGCAGGACGGGCCCAGTGGCATATCATCACGAGCTGAGTGGGCGGTTAAAAGTTGATAACGATGTTGAAAGCGACCCTGATGGTATGCCACAGTATCGAGCGATGGTAGCAACAAAAAATATAATGGAATAAACGGGAGTAAAAGAGAAAGAGGCAGCGAGAGAGAAAGAGGGAGATAGCGAGTACACAAAGAAAACACACTCACGGGTACTATGGGAGCGCTGAGGGTATGTGTAGGATAAGGATAACAGAACAAATTCCTACACACTCGTATGCGATTTGTGGAAGGCATCGTATTTTCAATTTGCTGTGACCAAAAATCTAATAAAATGCCCAAACTTGAATATGCAGCACATCGAAGAAGTTTGAAGCTGTTGATGATACTAAAAAAATATCATGAAAATTTTTGATTGAAGAAATAGATAATTTGTTGTGTTGTGTTTTCGGTTCATTTAATGTTTAAACAATAATATTTCAATCGCTATTCGTCAGCCTAAAAAATAAATATTGTTTAATTTTTGTTTAAGCTACTTCGTTTCAAATAAGTTTTTGTTTTCAGTTTATATTTTAGCTACATAAAATATTCCTATAAAATACAAGTTGTACACTTACGGCCCATAGTTTGCGGGAGGGCCTGTGCGTTTCCCTCTCCCTATCGAAAGGACCATCACCGCCGTTTCGAATCGTTTTCAGCGCACGCAAATGCGGGGCACACCTTTTGCCGGAATTGGAATGTGCAAGAGGACAGCAGAACGCTGGGGGAGGGGAACGATTTTCCACCGCGAGCCTCCATCCGACCGCCCAATATTATTTGAAGAAGGAGCGGGGAAAAAAAGCGGAAGTCTGGGTGAGTCAGCATACAGCCGCGGCCCCGATACGCACCTGCCCGGGCTTAAAAGGCGAGCAATTTAGGGCAAATTGTCGGAAGCTCGCTTCGGTTTCGTTTTTTTTAGGTTTTTTTGTGGCCGGGAGGGGGTGGGGTGCAGTTTGTTTTCGTAGATTCCTGGGCTTGGAGAACGACCTTGGCGTGAGCGGAGCTTTCCCGGAATTTCCAAGATGCCCCGGCATTCGCAGTTTCATTTGCGCGTTTGTATTTTTTTTTGTTTCGACCGTGTGTGATTGAATCTGCTTTGCGCATTTTTCATATTTTTTCAGATCGCGCTGCAATAAATATACGTTTTGGTTACATTCCGCCCCGCATACACGATAGACATGCTTCGAGTCGGGTTTGTTGACGGAAGCAAAGAAAAAAAATAATAATGGGAATTCTACTATCCGAGCCCGATTCGGAACACAAGAAAAACATAATCCATTCACATTTTATTGCCACGCATTCTAGAATGCACTACGAGCTAGAACACTCCATTAGCGGTGAGGTTTCGGGCAGCAGAAGGCGATTAAATAAAACCGAACTCTACATTGCCCACGGACGGAGATTAGTACCGCGCCCGTGATGCTGCCCGCGGATGGTGCGTGGTGTCCGCAATTAAGGGCAGCTATTTTTCGTTAAAAATTTCGATTCTACTCGTACGCAGCGAAACCAGCCCGACACCGTCCCAATTCACGACGACGACCCCAAAGTGCGGCTCGATCGTGCGGCAGCAAAGCCCGTTGCCGATCCGTTTCGTCACGGGACCCCAGTTTTGTTTCGCTTTTTTTCCTGGATGTTTCTTAGCTTTTTTATTTATGGACTGCCAACCCGATTTGTCTCGTGTGGAATGAGTATGGGCGATGTGTAAAACTCCGTAACGATTTCATCAAGCCTCAGCCTCCGCCACTACGGCAAAACGACACATTTCTCACGCTGCCGTATAATAAAGCTGCCGATCCACGTCGGCAAGCAACGTATGCAATATTTTTTCAAATAAAAACTCAAATTTGAATTTCTACCTTCTATGTACCGAAAAATATTACTTGTATTATTCAAAAATTTCAAATTTTTGGAAATTTAAATTTGTATGCAGAATATTGTTTTAAAAAAAAACTCAAAATTTTAATTGTATTCTTTGATCTTTTCATTTGACGTTTTTCAAATATGTAATCAACCCAAATTTAAATCTAAACCAACTGTTCAAATATATAATTTTTTGATAACGTTTCTAAATTTAAGATTCAACATTGATAAAGAATTTCCAACAAAAACAAGGTAACTTTTAAACAGGTAACATCTCTAACGATTAAGAAAAATAACAAAAAAATGCAAAAAATATTACCAGTCGTGTGCGCACCACTTGACGCGGTCGAAACTATTCGTTCGGAAATGTGTACTAATCGCCCATTCCGAAGCTGTTTGACACTTTACGAGCTGTCGATTTGTTCCCGGGCTGTTCCCGTAAAACACGCACGCGGGGTTCATGCGTGTTCAGTTACACGCTCCGCACGACGGGCGGAGGAAATTGTTCGGGAAATGGGAGAGGAAATCCCGGTGCCCATTTTCATATTTTCGTTAATTGCCGTCGCACTCCGGCTGATCGTGAGACCGGGGAGGGGAGAATATCCCTTCCATTATGATTTTCACACTGACGAAAATTCCCTTCCGTTGGTGTGTCACGGAGCTCATCGCGTAAAATGCAAGATGTGGGAGGAAAAATATTGTTGGAAAATGAAAACAGAACAGAAAAGAGAGTGTTGTTTCTGGTATTACTTTTTGGGGTTTGAAAAAAAAGTAGATGAAAATTAGCTAGCCATGAAATTTGGGACACACCCGCGCGCAATAATCAAGAAAAATTCATAATTTCATCATGAAACGGAACGAATGACCGGCCTCTCAGCCGGTCAGACGGGAATTGAGAAAGGCTTCGTAAAAAAAAGCATAGTTCTTTAGTGTAAGCGCGATCTGGATCGGTTTATTTATGGTGCGTTTCCTCTTCATCGGTTTTTTGGTTTTTTTTTGTTTTTGTTTTTCTTCTGTATTTCACTGCGCAACGGGAAACTCCTTTAAATTGCCCTTTGTTAGGGTACGCACGTTTGGCAATAAATTT
Organism: Anopheles farauti; assembly: GCA_000473445.2. Taxonomy (NCBI): domain Eukaryota; kingdom Metazoa; phylum Arthropoda; class Insecta; order Diptera; family Culicidae; genus Anopheles; species Anopheles farauti. The sequence continues at coordinate 645,021 of KI915056.1, read as the reverse complement.
TCCACTGACTGCCGGCGTGGTTGTGTGTGTGTGTGTGTGTTTTTTTCCCTGTTTTCCTATTTGTCTAACACCAACCAACCGCCAACGGTGCAACTGCTGTGGCATTTTGACTTTTTTCGAACCATTTGATCAACCTTTAGGAGCCAGAAAAAGAAAGGAAAAAAATCCACAAACACACACACACACCAGGACGTGCTCCGGTGGACGATCCGTTGGATTAATACGAACGGTGGTCTGGGACAAGAACTACAGCGCGACCAACAAGAAAAGAGTTATTTCGAGCAAAGGCCCAATCTGTTTGGCGATTTGCGTCGCCGGCACCGATGGGGTTGGGTGATATTTTTAATTTAATGCGCCCGCACGCCAAGTGCATTTCGGTGGAAAATCGGGTGCCGGTGGATTCGGGGTTGAAGCAGCCGCATACTTTATTTGGCATTTTGCTTGCCGGATTGGTTGTGCAACGGTGCAGCTCCATATTCAAGTTTCTTTTCTTTTTATTCATCACGAAAACACACGACGCCACAAATCGTGATGCTTTATTTCGAAAGACGCGTTGCGGATGCGTGTCGGAGATTAGTCGGTTTGCCTAATTGACCAAAGGGAGTGCTGCTGAGTATGGTGTTAATTGTTGCGTAAACCATTTGTTGCAGAAAGGTTTTAACAAGTTTTGAATTTATGAGCATTGGGTGTTTATTACCAACAGTGATTTCAAAAGCGAAACCCAGAAAAAAAACTCATTATAAAAAAACGCATAGTGTGCGGCTGGATGTGTCACTTCGAAATTGACACGCTGTCAAGTGGAAGCGATATGTCAGAAGGACAAGAGTAATGAATTTTAGTACATATATTTAGCACCGAGTAATTAATTATAGAGGGAAAAAATCTGTTTTATTTACAATTTATAGCTTGAAAATGGAACCAAATGGTTAACGCTTAATTATTTGAGCTCTAGGTATAAATTGTTAATAATAACTCATTTATAGTTTGCGCTCGTCCACCTCGTGAATCACTGTCACATGGGACACTATCACTATCACTACTGTCACCCAAATTATTAGCACTATTCTCTGATGAACAATATCGAATTAGCAATTTTTTTGAATTATAATTTCAAAATACGTCACTGTAATGCGGAAAAAATCACAAAAGGTAATTTATATGCTAAAAATAACGTGAATCATGTAATACACGAAGTGTTTTAATTTAAAAAAAGACAAAAAAAACGCATGACATGACATATGAGACATGAGTGTTGAAATGAGCGAGTGTCGAACACTCATGCAGCATATGAGATGTGGTGTCTTTTTTCAATCATTTTTTCACTCTCCAAAACGCACCCTTTTGCTGATCGCAGCGACATTTGACACTCCCCATCCCGATCGTTCGGTATACACCCCATTTTTTTTTTTTTCGTTGGACAATTGTATCACCACGGAATCATGTTTCCACGACGCGAGCTACACATACGCGAGATTAGTGCCCCGTAATCAGTTCCAGCGCGAGCAGCCATCCACCCTCGCGCAGCAGAAACGGAGATTAATTTATGACCACCGCCTCCCTCGCTCCTTCTATCCGAGAACTTATCGGTACTTATGCTAACGCGCGCAAGACGAATCGGTGGGTTTTAAATAACAAAATACAGAGAGAGAGAGAGAAAAAACGAGGAACGGGTGCGCGCTCTCTTCCGGGAAATGAAACGAGGTGCAGTAGTTGCCCCGTCGATTATTGAAATGCAGCTCGCAGCATCGTTCTTGGCACGAGCGCGCACCGAGCGCGACGTAACGTAAAGCAAATAGCGGAAACACATTACTAGCCCCTGGAGGGGGTGGGATTGAAGGAAAAATTAGTTCCATTTCCATCAGCTCATTTTATCGCTCCCTAGCAACAAATCACTTTGGTTTCGAGTGCTCGACGGAGCAGCTGCATCGAAGCATCTTCGTAGGTGTCGCAGGATTTATATGGCTGTGTGTGTGTCGTTTTAACCAGCAATTGACTGTTCCAATGCACGTCGGGGTACCCCATCGGCGAGAGTCGTCGATGGATTGTCGTCTCGTTGCTCGCTCCCGGTTTAGTTCTCGCCACCGAACGCCGGCAAGACGAGCTTGTAGTTATGTTTTACGGCTTCCCGTTCTCGGTTTTGAAGAATGAGCGAAGGGAAACTTAAAAAGCATCCCGCCGTTTCCCACCATCCCAGCAAAGGCAAGACGTCCGAAGGCGTCTCGCCGTCGATAAGCCACCCCAGAAAACACAGGCAAACTTCGCACTCAGTAAAAGCTTGCTCGGTGTTTTATGTGCCACAAAATGTGAGTTCCGCCCCCTCATCCCGCCGATACCAGGGGGGAAACGCTAATGGAAACCGATCGATCGGGTTTTGCGGAGACCGCGGATCGGGCCCCGCGAAAAGATGAGCTGTTTCCCGTGTTTTTCGATAATTGAATCTCTCTTTTCGGGGGCGATTTTGTTCCTTCGTTTTTTTTTTGTTTTTTGGTTTGTTTCGCATCCCATCGCGGACATTTATCCACTTTCTCTCGAGCTCGTTTTGACGAAAAATCGAACATTGGTGCAAATTAGGGATATATAACAACAACAAAAACAACAAGGCAAGCGAAAAAAACGACGTGAAAACTCGCATAAGAACGTGCAAATGAAGACAAGAGGCTCTTGCTTGAGGAGATTACGAGTGAAAGCGGCTTCCATTTTTTGTGCGTTTTTTTGTGAAAATTCCCGTCCCCAACTCCGATTCCGACGATAATTTAATCTTTACCGAGAGCGCATATCTCCACCCTTAATGGTTTCGAAGATGGGCGAGTGCTCTTCCGACAGCAGAAGCCAATTTCTATCGTTCCTCTTTGGAAGGCGGCCGGGTTTTCCCGCCTGCCAGAATAAGTGACACTAGAGCGAGCGTGCGGGGTGACTGGGGGAGGCTTTATGGATTTATTGATATGCATCTCCTTCTCTCACTCTTCTCTTTCATTCCCCTCCGAGCGGGGAGAAAGAGAGATAGAGAGAGTATCCGTTTTTTGAATAGGGAAACCCAAAATAAAAGCAGCATTGGCAAGAAAAACGAAATGAAACGAGCTATTAATTTCCCTTTTTAATTATTAATTATAAGTTGCTATTCAAAAACCCGCCGATGAAGGTGGTCCCCCGCGTTTTCGGCCGCGCACTGTACATGACCATCAAAGCGCTGCCAATCAAGCATCTTTCCCTGTTTCTTCCCTTCCGTGTGCTGGTTGTCGTTTCGTCGCAGCGATTTTACACTCGGCGTACATGAGTGTACATCAATTTTGCTTTCCTCTTCTGCTGTTATTCTGTTTTACATTTTTAATATATAAAATGCATTTAATTTACCACCGTTAGAGGAGATTTTTTTGTGATTTTTTAAGTCCTTGCTGACTTATTCTTTTTTTTTGCTCAATTTGATACAAAATTACTTCCAATCCATGTTGGCTCACTTTAAAACAGTCCTTCCGGCAAACCACCGACGCAGGAAGCAACGAGATCAATGAGAAATCGTGGCAACCGTCCGCCACGAGGGCACAAAAGGCACATGCAAGAAATAGAGCGAGACAAAAAACTCCCATAAAATAGCTGCTGTTTCCTCCCTGGAGCAAATTTTCACCGAGCGAACCATGCAAACGCTTGCAGTGATGTGATGTACGTGCGGGTGAGGTGAAGGTCACGTGTCGTTTGCTATTTTTACTAACTAACACGCAGATTTTTTCGCTTCCATTTTCTACGCGCCACTGGGCGCCTCCATTCAGGGAACCTTATGGAGGAAATGCAACAAAAAAAAACTCACACACACATACATCACAACAACAGGTGAAAATGCACCCCGGTAGTGACGCACACGCAGCGAGCACATTCTTCCACAGTGCTTTGTTCGTTGGTGAGTTGGCGCTCGGGGCACGTGTAATAGAAGCAACAGAGAAAAAGAAGAGTGAAAAACGCAACACCAACCATGCGCCGGAAAAGGTTGCGCCGGGCGTTACAAATTGCAACCGAACCGCGAGATCATCTACTCGATACATCCTCCTTCCAGCGATCGATCGGAATCAATTTTCTCATTCCCGGGGAGGTGGATTTTCCGTGTTAAGCACCACAGGAAAAAGAATAAAATACACCACGCGAAACGAGTCGCGGGAGAAGCAATTTCCGCTCACATGTGCATCCCAGTGCATCGGGGCGGTTGGGTGGGGGCTGTCAGGAAAGCGGGCAGGAGCAGCGTGGGTGTGAGTTTGAAAATAGCCCTGCGAGAAACGAGGGCAATGAGAGTAGGAAAAGGGAACGTGTGAGACTAAAATTCGATTTCATGTTTTATTTTTTGTCTATCGTTTTCCCGCACGTATGTGCGAGAGGTTAAAGGAAAGAAAATTGCAACCGAAAAGTCCTTCCCGGGCCGGGGCGGATCGCCGTTTCGTTCGAAAGCGTTCCGTCGTGGTGCTGTTCGAACGAGACAAAGAAGAAAAAAAGTTAGAAAAAATAGTTCATTCGAAACAACCCTTAAGGATGCATTCTAGCCGCGTGCGTATGTTTGAGTAGGGCGGTAAAAGAAAACTCGCATCGCTGCGCACATCGGGGAGCAGCCCATCCCAGCCCGGAACCACTTCAAACGGGGCTCCAATCGTCAATGGCGGTGTGCCTTCCCGTTTTTTAATGTCTCTATCGCCTTTTGCTCTGTAGCTTCGCTTTCCTCGTCGCTTCCTCACATCCCTCGGCTCGCTAAACTTCGATTCAAACGACCTCGATCGTAATCGAAGCCTTGTGTGGATGTGTCCGGCAACTAGTGCCATTCACGAGCCGAAAGGACAGGGTAATTTTTTTTCACTTCCCTTCTCACTCCCTCACTTTATGCCTACCACTTCAAAGATGCGTGCAGTGTCGCTTCGTCACCATTTTTGCCGCCTTTCGCTCGGCGCACAACAATTTTCCTCCGGTCAGAAATTCGCTTCGCTTTCGTCCTTGATGGTTCGTGCAGGAGCAAGCGATGGAAAACGCGGAACGGCGCGAAGAAAGGCATGATTTTTGCCTTCCATCGCGGGGATGCTCGGCTTGCGTCTCGTTCCGGGATTATGAAACGGCGGGTGCGGGTGCATTCGGGTTTTCCAGCAAGGACACGCGACGCTCTGTGAGCCGCTTGTTCATACTTCCGCTTGACTAAACGATCGAAAACGACACGCTGCTTGCAATGGAAATAATTGCTCCCGCTCACTACTCGAGGCGAGGGTGGTTCGATTTTTTTTTTGTGTTCCGAAATGACCAAAGACGAAAGGAGGCTGTAGCGTCTGATCATCCTCCACCGCTTTCTGTGGAGTTAAAAATACAAAAAAATATACATCCCCCCTCGAAACCGGTCACAAAACTGTCCCTCATCCTATTAGGCAGCCCGCTATCCGCTTATTGCGAATCGGTTCGTATTTGCAGTCGCCTTTTTTCTGATGCTCCAACTCATCTTCTCACGGCCGGGCATTTGGCCGGACCTCGGTTCAATACCCGATTTTGCGACTCTTGCGTTGAGCGGTTGTTCGTTTTCATTTTTTTTTTATTTGCTTCACTTTTTGCATCAGACGACGATTTTTCAACTTCTTTCATCCAGAGGATTGGATTTTTTTTCTTTACCATGATTTTTTGCTCGCTCTTCCAGCGGGTGAAGGACAGGGGGTGTATTTATTTTGGGTTCATTTTTGCCTTCCGTCATCGTTAGTCCGGGTGGTAAAGGACCTCCTTTGGTCGCTATTATCATCATCGCCATCATCATCAGCAGCAGGAGCATCATCGTACCCAGACCCGTTCCGGATCCGGCCCATCCGGGATCATCAATACATCGTTTATCATCAAAGGATATTTGGCATTTGCCGGACTGTGCGTGTGTGTGTTTTTTTCTCTATCTCCTCTTTGTATTGTTGCGCCGTTGAATCACTTCGATTCCGTTTCACCTCGCGTTGCAGCAGCAAGCGAAACTTGTTAATTTTGGCCCCAGAAGAAAAAAAAACGATACAGAAGACGGGCAGGCCCTTTCTGGACGAGGGTTTGTCGCCCGTCGCCCTTCATCGCTTTCGGGACAAATTAGAAAGCGGTTCTGCGAAGGTGAAAGGAACTGATTCGCTTCTGCCGGCACGGCAGATGACCGGCATGGTCCGAGCGCCAGAGAAAAGGGACCGATCGGTGGCCGCCAAAACGTGATGGATGAGCAAACTATAGCTTTTTCCGTTCAGCCGCACACAGGGAGTGAGCCGCTTCCCCCAAAGGGCAAGCCACTCTTCATCGTTCACTCGCATCGCCACACACGATTGCAAAGGTTACATCAAACGCGAAACACACGCGGCATGATGCATGGGCTTGATGAAGAGCAGATAAAGCAGTGCTGGTAATGGACAGAGTCGGACAACTTCTCGGTTTTACACCGCGCTAGTTGCAAGCGGCAAGTGCGCTAAAGTGAAGCGAACGTTTTTGTGAACGAAATCAAATCGTTTTTGATATTTTAAATTCAAAATAATACTTTTTTTGGTACGAAAAGAGACAAACGGCTTGTGTCCGACAAGTAGTACCACTTGAAGGTAAGTGATGAATATGAATGACATGGTCTCAAATCATCCATTATTATTTACTTACAAAATTATGAAATAAATACTATTTTTTAATATAAGCAAACTCAAAATTATCAATTTTTTTGTTTAAGTGTACCCAATATAACCGTTTGTCTCTCACAATCAACCCTATCCAAAAAATGGCGTATATATGGCATCGCATGCGTTTAACGATGAGCCGTTGAGAGTTAAGCTGAATTAAGAGCTCTTTTTCATAGATCAGTAAATAAAATAGTAAACCGTCACCCAAATCCGAAGAACTAACGATTAAAACGAGCAGAGGTCTTGGTTATCGTTTATCTTTCACTCACTGACAGTAATATTCACTCAATCTCAATATTCGACGTGGCTCACTTTGATCAGTTCACCATAGCTTAAACCATAAAGTTTGAAATAAATTCAACCATGTAATGGATTTGTTTTATTTACAATTATTTTTTTTCTGGAACATTAAAATCTGTTTCTAAAAATAAACTATATTGTGTTTCTACACTTCCCGTTCAATGTTATATCGTTAGGTCGACGGATTTTGTTTTTCAAGAGGCTAAAAAAGTCTCGAGTTATGTTTATAAATATATTGCTATTTTTTAAGCCATTTTAGAATACTGTTTTAGTTTTCATTCTTATGGCATAATTTAACAATTTTGAAATGTAATTATTCATATAAAAGCAATTACTATCTCATTACATTTGTAATTAAAAGTGATAGAAATCATGTACAATCAACGAAATCATACTGAGCTCCTTTCTGAGTGTGGAACTCTCATACTAAGCACTACCTAGCTTAATAAGTGATCAATTTATCTAAACAAATTAGTTACTTTACCAGCCGCTTTACTCCATGAGGTGGGTTGAATGAACTTTTTTTACTTACTGCTAATACTTTGGTAGAAAATAAATGTAAACTGGTAATGCACCAGAGCACTGTGAGCCATACCATACGCACTTGTTGGATCGTTTCAAATCACTTGCAAAAAGGCACGCTTATCGTAGCGAATATCCACCCACCACGCGTGTTTTCGCCCGGCCACCTAAAAGGGGGCGTTACGTGTGGCCCAATTCGAACGCCAAAACATGGCACACCAGCCGGGAATGATACGGTCCGATACGAACCCGTGTAGCGAGCGAGACCAGCCTCCCAACCCTTCTCCCCCATGACGCCCACCGAAACGGAGAGCATTAGATCCACTGTTCCTGCCACAATTAGCTGACTGCACTCGATGGCGTACAATCCGAATGGCACGTAGGCTTCCCGACGCACACGCACCCAGTTCATAATTCACTTTCACCTCCACGACGGTCGGAACGTAGGACGGTTCGGTATAGCGTTCGGAAATCAATCGTACGATGGATGCCTCACTCACTCCTCACAACCAGACGTCCAGCGTTTTTCACAGCCGCCTTCATCGTTACCGGCATTCCCACAGATCCCTCGCCGACACGCACACACTCACACACAAATGGTGGACATTGTTTTTCGAAACAACACCGGGGGCAGAACAGGTAGGATGCGCTTTTCAGACGAACATTACCGAACCGTCACGGCGTATTTGATGCGGTCGAGTTGGAGTGTCGCTGGTGCGGGATGTGGGTGCTGCTGCTTAGTTGGCACCACTCAAAATGTCATTGCATTGTACGCTTAAATCACTTCGATTGGATCATCCTTTTGTGGAGTGCGGAGATGAGGTCGGTGTTGCGTTCGAGTTCGCAACACCGCGCAACCGAAACGGTAGCGTGAGAGCCTTTGAAGTGTTTGTTAAGAGTCCGCTCAAGCACCCACAAAGAGTGTTTTCCGTTCAAGTGCAGTTTGCAAACAATATAAGTTTATTTGTCCGGAAATGAGAAACAATGCACGACCAAAAGTTTCAAACATGAATTCATCTTTTTAAGTGCCAAAGTTTTGTGTTCATTTGAAAATCGTTAAAGATTTTTAAAACGTTTTCTTTTATATCAATTATAAGATGGAGTATTTTACATCTATCGAGTTGAGAAATGCAGGTTTTTAAATGTTACTTAAAATATAAATGGTGTGTTTGATTTTTTACAACACTATCAATCACTTCAAATATATTTGGATGATGAACTAAACGACTTAAGAAATATGTGTCTGATTTTTTAAATTGTTTTTTTTTTATTTTTTATGATTGGTAAAGATTATGCCCAAAAGGTATATGATAAAATAACTATGTGAGAGTAAAAATGGTTTCAAACGCTACGTAGGTTTAATGGGTAGTATGAATCAAATTGGAATGATATTCCAACGGGTGCGGGATTTAAATATTTTTAACTGAATCAGAATTGTCCGCTACCGGGAAGATTTATGCAATCAATTAAAACTAATACCCTGACGAACCTGGTACAGTGGGAAAAAATAAAAACGGCCTGTAAAGACCCCGCTCCCGCCCGGGATGACAAATTTCCCGGTGTAAGATCTGCATCCCGCTCGCCTCTGCTCCGCTCCCACGCAACTAGCGCCCCAACTGCGCCGCACCACCTAAGGTCATGTTTATTTCTGCACCGGGGACCTTTACAAATGGCACGGGAAAAGGCCCTCACTGGGTGCGTATAAAATATCAAATTTCCCCCTCCCCGTTCCTCTACCTGAATGCTGCGGGGAGCCGAAAATTGCATGCAAAAGTGCTTCTGGCGCTGCTCGGCTTTCGGCCGTCCCTTGCTTTGTCGGTCGCAAATCGAATGATGGAATTCAATTTTCAAGGACGGTTCCCGCGGAATGTGACAGAGGAGGGTCATACACGCACACACGTGTATCGGAACGAGAGAGAGAGAGAGAGAGAGAGAGAGAGAGAGAGGGAGAGTGAGAGCGAGAGGGAGAGATGTATGATGCATAGCTTTTTCTCCCGAGTAAAGACACCTTGAATGGGCATGGTTTCACCGAGCGCAAGGGGATGAAATTCCGGGTGGGTTTTCGCAATGAAAATCGCTGTTGCGATTACACTTCACCGTAATGTCCTGAATGCTTGGGGATCGGCTACAATCATCCGGGGAAGCTGGAGGCAGAACCGAATGCCAATGAATGGAAAGCCAAGGCCCGGGCATACCGACGGAATCGAAATTTCATTCAATTGAAATAAAACGAGCGCTGGATGAGGGGAGCGAGGGACGAAAGCCTGCGGAGGAGCGGAAGGAATGAGTAGCACATTTCTCTACGGCTGTACCTTCTATGCTGGGAAAAACTAGCAGCCAAAGGAGAGGAAGAACGAAACAAGAATGTTAAAGAAACTCATTCGTCCAAGAAGCTACGACCAGTCGGGATTTATTGTACAATTTATGTACACACTTATACATATGTATGTATGTGTGTGTTATGATATGTACATTACACACACCACGATCGCATGAGTTACAACCCCTCCCAGGTGGCAGGGAAGGAAAATGGTTCACCTTTCACCGGTGCCTATCGGAACAGGATCGTGGAGCGGGAGTCCTGAGACCAGTCGTCCTGGGCGACTCCTAATCCAATCGAGCGAATTGTGCAAACCCCAGCCAAACCGGCTGTCAGTTGGTTGGTAAATGAAACCATAGGTAAACCGAAAAACCTGCCACCCATTCAAACGATGGAGTCAAAAAAAATCACCAGCGTAAGCGAAAACGCTAAAAAGAAAGGTAAATTTTCCCCTCCACAACCGCTTCGATGTCCTTTTTTTAATGAAACTACTGCCGAATTTCGCATTTTAACTCAAACGCTGGATTTTGGAATTTTGAATCCGGTCGTGTACTTTATGTTGCTTAAGCCATTTTGGTTTTTGGGTTCTGTCTTTCCCAGTTTCCAGCACGAGTACGCCGCGGTTTGTTTCGTGTTCATTTACGTGTCAGCTCTCGTTTCCCTTGCCGGGTTGAAAATTATCGGAAAAAACAGTAGTTGATTTTGAGGTTTTATTATTATTCGCACCTATGAATTATGATATGCTCGTTAGAAACAAAATATTACCCATCAATCGTATTCCGATTTAGTATTTGCAATAAAAAAACAAATAGAATTATTTGGAATTTTTTTATTTAGCCTCCTGTTCAATACTAGGAGCATTCCTTTAATTTTACAAATGGCTCTAGGTAAAGCCCCTTATCAATCATTTACCGACCATCGAAATCATGAAACTCGTATTTGAGATTCAGTCAAGAATTCATTCAAGAATCCAAAGGTATTTATAATTATTTATTCGAAATACTTGAATTGCTCAGCTTAAATCTTGAATCACTAGAATCGACGATGAACTAACATGAATTTCGAAATATTCATGAATCTCATGAATGTCGATTTCACTCGTCTAGTGGGAAAATTCGTTCCCATTAATGAATCTCTGATTCACCAAATTCGCAAATCCTGTAGAAACCACCATTCTCCATGAGTTACGTTTCGTTAGTTGAGCCGGAACTGCGCGCGAGAAGGTCGCAGTCCGGTGTCCTAGTATGGTGGGAAAAATTGCACCCCATTTTCGCGTTTCCCCTGCGATTGTTTTGTTTCGAGATGTTTTTGTGTAATTCGCGCAACCTAAAATAATACTAATTCCAATTACAAATTGTTTGCACATCTCGCCTACTTCTCCTCATCCCCCCCCACCTCTCCCCCATACTTCACTCCACCCTACACCCACTCGCACGAAACTGCCAAAATGGTCAAACATTGGAAAAGTGTTTTTCTTTTCAGCCAAGTCGTTTCCGTGCGTAACCGGATGTGGGATTATTTATTTTGCATCCCGGATCCACAGAAAATTGTGCTTAGTATTTGTTTTAAATAATGCATTGTGGAAAATTGCACGTACACACATACGCGTGCAAAACAGGGCCGCCCGTCAGGAAAAGTGTCAGAAAAAGGATACGCAGTTGTATGCAAATTACAGGCAAGTCGAGCACATTTTCCACCTGTAAGCACGCAGCTCGCGCGCCTCGTGTTGATATTAACATTTCAATCCACCCTCCCTCCTACTCCGTTCTCCCTGTTTTCACCAACCCCTTCCCGCTCATCCTTTCCGGTGTTGCGAGCGTGTGCGGGTGAGGGGCAGGGAGCGCGCGGCTGTGGATGGGAAGCATGAAACAGAGGGTGTCGAAATAAAAGCGTCAATTTCGCCAACGATCTTGTAAAAGGGCATGTTTTACCATACGCAACCAGCTCCTCGGAAAATGCAAGATCCTTTCGCAAGGACCCCAAAAACGCGCACGGAAAACGGAAATCCGCTGGCAATAAAAGCGAAGCAGCAGCGAAGAGCAGCGCGGACGCGAACTGGATAAACAACGACCAAACAGGGGATGTGTTTGGGTAGGGAGGGTTTGGCAGAAAACGGGCGAATAAACAATTGTGAATCCTTTTCCGGTCCCGACCAGCAGCCCCCGGAAAGCGGAAAATTCAAATCAAAACGAATAAAACTGCTTCTCGTTTTCTCGCCCCTTCTTCGGAAAAGCTACTCCATCGCTTTCTTTATCTCTCGCCCTTTCTCGCTTTCTTTCGATTGGTGAAGGCAAATTTTCAGCGGCGAAAAACGGATTTCCCATCCTCCTTCTCCCCTTGCTTGCAACCGATGTTCCGGTTCGGGGTTTTGCTTGAATTTTGTTTTCTTTTTTGATGATTTTCCATCCATCCCCTAATCGGTTGCGGCTGCTTCCGAAAGGAAAGGCCGCTGCCGGGGACGGTGGAAAACACGCACTAAAATAACTTCACTAAAACGACCGGGACGTGTATGAATATTATGTCTTCAGGATGTTGGTGGAATGCGTGAGTATCCCTTCTATCCTCGGTGCCTTTCTTTTCGGCTTCCGTTTCCTTTTTCTCCCATCCACACCAAATGGGTACCGACGATCGACCATTTAGCGCCATGTGAGTTGCTGTGTTTGTATGTCGTTTATGTTTATTGTTGTCAATGGGTGAAGGCGGCGTTCCTCCCTCCACGTTTCCGATTTCAAAGGGACGCTGACCACCGCCTATGGAAAGCGGTTCAAGCGGTTGTTTTGGCCCCGAGCAATTTGCTTCCTTGAAAACTGGAAAGAAAAGCGGAGCGATCGCTTTCTGTTTCGTGTTTCAGCGCTTTTTGCTTTCCTTCCCAAAATCAATTCCAACACAATCAATCTGATACATCCCATGCGTCTCCAAACGTAGCATCTTTTTTTTCCTATTCTCTTTTTAGCGTCATTACTTATCAAAACGGATTTACATAAAAATCTCAGATCGCAGCAAACTATTGAAAAAGGATCGGATATATCGACCCAGCCGTTCCGGAGGTCGTGATTTTCAATGAGATTTTCTATCAAAGCCTCATTATCAGATTTCAAAAATATTCATATATCTTACTGTTTTTCCACAAACAGGGGAAAAAAGTTTTTATAATATTTCCATTTACAGTTTGGTTCATTTTTTTGACTGTCCTGAGTTGTAACGGATTCATTTGTAAGCCATGAATTAATTGAAATGCTCATATCAAATTTAAGTCTTACCCATTGAACATTTATGACAGTTCATAAAGTTTGCGAAAATTCATTTTAATTATTTATCAATAAACATCGATTTGTTAACAAGGAAAACAAATACAATTAATTAGTTGTTTGAAGTTACATATTATAACCTCTAAAAACATGATAATAAACGTTTCATCCACTTTGAAAAATCGTATTGGTTTGATAAAAAAAATCAAAGCAAAACGAAAACCAAATACTCAAACGTTGCTAGCAGCAAATTTCTGCTCAATCCTATTCCCGGACCTGGCGCTGCATTTGGTGCATCATTTCCACTTTGCCCTCCGAAATCGAAAATCGCCTGAAACAAGGGACAAAACCCGGAATGCGACCTGTTCATTCTGCCCGGTGGCAAATATCGAAACCGAAACGAGTTCGATAAAGAAATTAAAATCAAGCGACGCTTGGCGCTGGACGGTGAACGTGAAGGGAAGAAAAAAACATAAGTCCGCATGTTGACCATTCTCTGACCTCGTTTGCGTTTGTTTCCTTGCCTCATCGGGGCTCGCTTTACCTTATCTAAAGTGGTTTTTTCCTCTTCACTGCGCTGCCGATCTGGAGCAATCATGGTGCGCTTTTATTTATTATTTTCAAATTTTCCCTTATGACACGGTCTGCACTTTGCACTGCCGGAGTGCTTTTCTTCTTATTATTATTTTTATTCTATGCCTCGTTCTCTCTCTCTCTCTCTCTCTCACGCGCGCGTTCTGAATCATCATCTGGTTTCATTTTTTTATATTTTAACTCCTTTTCGGGAGTTGTATTCACCATCCGCCTGCTTGCCAGCCATTTTATGCCCGGCAAACTTTCTGGCGTGACCCAACACGTGTTCGGAACGCGCATAGTCACACAGACACACACACAACGCTTAAATTAGCTGGCATGGATTTAATTAACACCATCAACCAGCCCACCGAGAGCCGGCACCCGCGTTTGGTTTGGCTGATTAAACGGAAACATATTTCCTCCTCCCAGCCATCTTTACAGCCATCTGGCCGGCGCAAAAAAAAACCGCCGGCTGAGAGGAAAAGGAAACGGCTGAGGTTTTAATCTATTTTCTCCCACCCACCGGTTTACATGGTGCAAGGGAAATCGATCGACGGCACTTAAAAGTAAGATAACACGCTGGGCAGCTCGATTGTAAAATGTAAACTGAGTATGTTTTTTTTATTGTTTTATTTTTGAGTGGAAACTTTCATGTCGCAACAGTAGTGGAAGCAAAACAACAATGACAAAAAAACACAGTGTAGCCATTAATCCTGGGGACAACGTAATTGGAGAATGCCGAACTATGGATGAAAAGGCTCGGAATGCGTTTTCGAGGGGAGTACGTGACATGGAATGGGAATAAATTTCCAATGAATGTGTGTGTATGTGTGTATGTCTGTGTTTTTTATTCCTCCCAGTTTGCGTGTCCGCTGCATTGATACTCGTTTGTCATGCGGTGCTTGTTTGTAATATTAAAATTGACAACGTTTAACATGGCCGAGGGTGCGGAAGGGTTCGCGCAACACTTAACCTAACCTACATCGCACTGATTTTATCGGGCAGGATTTATGGGCATCCGCAAAACGCACGGACCGCAAATCATTATCGAGGGCACACCCTCTGTTCCCGATGGCCAACACCTGGCAAGCGCATCTCGACACCTCCGGCCAAACACACGACTGACACATTTGATCTTCTGACACGCAAACAAACCGAGGTTTGGTGCTGATGGATCTCTGTAAACACAACGCGGGGCCATCCTCCCGGCACCGCTAGCTACTAGCGTTCGGGAGGATTAGTGTTGGTGGATGGAAGAAAGAGGAGGCGCGGGGTGGGGCAAAAATATCGGTGCGGATCATCCCCAAAACAAACTGGATCACTAATTGGTGCACGCTACTAATTTTTATACCCTTCCCGTCTCTCTTTCCTCTGTCTCTTTCAGGTACGGGATACTCCGATAGGTACCATTCCGGAAGGATCGCTAAGGATGAGCCGGTGTTGCGATGTAGCAGCAAATAAATAAAAAGAAACACACACCCACACACACCCACACACATCGGTCAAACAATAATTGCTCCACGTAAACAATGGGCCTCACACAATTTAAGTGCAGATGTTGTTTGTTAAACAAGCGATCCATCACCTCGAGCACCTGATGTTGATGATGCTCCCGGTGAGTGACCAGGGTTTCCGGTGTGTATACAATCATTATCAAAATGCTTCTTCAAACTAGCTGCAGCAGGGTCTGGGACTCTGCCCAGACCCACCAGCCGCTGTAACTGCACCAAACGGGAGGGCGGAGGTGCTCTGTTTGTAGCGCAAAATAATGAAATAAAAAGCTGCTCCTGGATTAGGCGGCCTGGCCAGCCGCACGTGCCCCCTGAGCGAACAAATATTTAATTGCAACGAAAACACTATATTTGCTCGACACTTCGTGGCGACTCTTCCGGCACCGGGTGTACTAGTAGCAGTAGTGTCAGCCAGCGCACTGTTCGGCCCCAAACAGGCGGTCGGCAAACATTTGCTCTCACGTGATAAATCGAGTGGTACCGGTTGGTCCGGCTTCGGTGAGGAAGCTAGTTATTTGCGTGTGTATGTGCGCTTTATATTTGTGTTCAATATTGACAGATTGCCCAATTACCCATCCATCCAGCGGGAGAGGAAGGAGGTGAGGGTGGGGAGGGGGGAGAGGAGGGAGTGCAGAAACAGTTGCAGCAGCCAACATCATGAGCAGCACTTGTCAGCGCCGCTTTGCTGATTCTCATCAACTGCGGCTAATGCCAATTACGATCGGATCCCATGTGTGAAAGGGTGTGTGCGTGGCTCCGTGTGTGTGTGTGTGAGTGTGGCTGTCACAATCAATAGGCGCCGGTGTCGTCGATGTCCCGGTGGCATCAACATCATTGATTGTGTCACGCTTAGCACCAACCACAACAACAGCGGCAGTTGGCCTCATTATCATTATCATCGTGTGCACGCCCGCAAACAACGAAGCAAACACACGCGCCCACACACACACACACACACACACATACGCTTACACACTGCACATCAAATACTAATTTTCGAAAAGATGACAGAATCGCATCGAGAGCGGATGGGGAGAGTCGACACATACGTGCGCAAGTTTGACAGTTGTCACCCGCACACTCGGCACGTACAGGCGGAAGCGGGGCAGGGGGAAGGAGTTCAGCTTTGATCGCCTGTATCGTACGGCCAATTACACGCTTACACTCAGCCACACGCTTCGTAAGCGACGGTTGGCATTTAATGAAGCCGAAAGTGTGAGCCCGAGTGTGAACGGCTTGCGATAAGAGCACGACGAGGAGCGTCGTAACAGCTTCGCCATTTTTCGGGGGCTGACAAAACGGAGCAAAATTATTGGCAGGAAGATAACTTGACTTTTGGATATGCTAGACATATTTTTTACTTTTTTCCCGGTGTTGTAACTCCTCAATTCTAATGGATGTTACGTTGTTCCGGAAGCATCCAGCGCTTACATCTGTTCATATAAATACCGTGAAGTTGTAAAGCAGTAGCCTCCAACTCCAGACGTCGTAGTTCATCCCGAACAAAGAGCAAACCAAGGCGTCATGCGCCCATCCCCTTGCGCGTGCCCTGCCCCATCCACTACGCCGTCGGGTTGGGTGGTCGAGACCGAGATTGCTGGGCGAAGTTTTCCAATAATCCCAATCTTACCCATTTGTTTGCCACGGTTCTTTCCTGCGCCTGGCTGGTGGCTGCCGGTAATGAGCTCTCCTCACGCCAGAGGGCTTTTTTTTGTAAAATCATCACTAATATTAACTACCCTCGCCTGGTGATGATTGCGTTGCGCTGATGATTTCGGTGCGGGAATTGAGATGTGAGCCGCTGCTGATCCGGGATCCCCGCTGCGTTCCCGCGGCCTGCGCCGGCCGCTCCTAGTTTAGGGCGGAAGGAAAAGTTATAATCATTCTCTCATGATCATGCCGTGCGTATGTGACCATGCGTTTAGAATTTTTTAATTCTTCGCCATTGCTTTCGGGCGTCGTCCGTACGCGGCCATTCCGGGCGGCGGGAAGGTGCTCGCACTCCCTGGAACCACACACTGACCGATGACGGATCATTCTAAGTTCCTTGCCTATTAACTTCTCCACCCGGCGCTCTTCCGGCTGAGCGCAACGAACTGCTGCGCGGCGGTAATAATAATGTTACCGCCTGTGAGCATAAGCTCTTTTTTTATAGCGCCTTTAAACTGACCGATGGCTGACGTCCGGGCGACCCGGGAGGGGGAGGTTAATAATCCGACATCGGTGGAGATTCCTGTTTCCAGCGCTCGACCCTCGGACAAAAATCGTCCAATTGATCGATCAGCGCGCAACTACCGCGCATTAAAACCCTCACCGCTCCCAGGGACGTTTGCGCCCGGACCACCCAGACGACACCGTGGCGGGGCCGCGCGTTGAAAAATCTTTACCGAGCGATCTCTAACACCAGGCAGGCGGGCGAGAGACAGGCAATATCTTAGCACCTCCGGCAATCAATACCAAAGAAACCCTAACAAACGTTGGTCCGTAATCAAGCCCGAAAAGCCAGCCCGGCGTGAGTGTGCAGTTCTGAATTCTGCGGGCTCTGGAACACACCCGGGTGGAAGAGGAGAAGAGCAAGGGCAGGCAAAACCTTCCTCATGTGTCCGCGTGGGGCAACGTCTGTGCGCTTGATCCGATCTGTGCTTTGGGTACACGTTTTTTTTTTTTTTGTTATTCCACAGGCTTAAGGTGGGCTCACATGCGTTGGGTTCAGCTTACCGGGGCCGGTTTTCGCCTTGCGAGACGCCTCCGCGACATATCCAGAGGGCTCCCTAGCCAAACATCCTCACCACCGCGCAAGGTCGTATAATTAGATGCCTCTTAACATGCGCAGTTTGCGGTCAAACCTAAGCCTCCGCGCCATATACCCGTTCTCGAACAACGCGTTCCCCGATCCTGACGCCTTCCACCACGACTCTCCATTTGCTGTTGGCAGCGCTATACATTGTACGGTCGAGAGAGTCGTCGCTGAGCTCTCTTTGGACGTCCTCGATCGAGCTGTGTTGTGCTGTGCGAGGCCTACAGATTTCGGTAAACCGGCTCTCAACGCCCACGCACACAGATTCCAAGGTGTTTATGCCTGTGCGGTGGTAGATGTGACGCTTTTGTTTGGTTGTGTTTATTATTATTTCATGTCGCTACACACGTCGCTACTACACGCACGTACGCAAAAAAAAACTTGTATTATTGGAAGCTTATTTTAAATATTTTTGATTTTTACCTGAAGTGGTCTTTCACTTCTTTGTGGTGTTAGAAGTTGATTTTGTCCAATAATAGTACCTAAAAAATAAAATTCTTTTAAAAACATTTTTTGATAAAAAAAACCTTTTGTAATTTTTCAAATTTTTTTTTAAACCTCACTTCAACACTTACAGATTCCTCCTTTTGATATTTTATCCTGTTTTCTTTCCCTTACCCAGCAAACACTTTTTTCCTTCACACTGTATGCGCGTCGGACGTTTAAACGAATTGTTTTTCGAAGTCCGCTCGTGTGGCATGTGGTTTTTGTTGTTTTTCTCCGTGTACGCGATCGGCCGCCGCCGTAGCATTCCATTTGGTAAAAATTGTTTTCATTATTCTTCCACCAAGTGTCAGCCTCCGGGACGGTGCGGCGTAGGCGATCGCCTGCTGGTTGTTGCGGCGAGGTTCGCTTTCCCAGCGCTAGCTGGAGCCTTCTTAGCTTGCGTGGGATGTCGCACGTTGAAATTACGGTTCGTGTTGTTGTTGTTCTTTTTTTCTTTCCTCCACTGTGCTGTTTTTGTTATTTCGGATACCCGGTCGGTTTCGTACGTGCGTCGCTGTCACTCGTCGGCGATCGCTCTCCCGTTCTCGCACTCCGGCACCACACAAACACACACGCCCGCTCGTGAATAAACTATTTTCAAGCGTCACTTTTTGTTCCCTGCAGTATGGGGTTTTTAAAAGCGTCTTCTAAACGCACGCTAGCGAAGTGACTGTTTCCGACACCGTGTGTAGTACAATGGACTGTATAGAAACACACATTCTCCCTCCCCACGTCACTCACACACCGACCCGTCCTACTGCCGGTTTTACAACCAACGGAATCGTAACAAAAAAACGCAGAGGCGGACACGATACGATGCCTGAATATATTATGTATGCAAAAATTGAACTCCTATTTAATGATCAACCGGCTTGCCGGTGACGTTTGCGCCAGTCGGCCGCCAGAGGTCGCGCCCCGACACCGCCAACACCTTCGGGCGTACACTGTAAAAACCGGGCCCCAGCTCCCCCACCCCACCCCCGGAGGGCTACCAGAGGGAAAGATTTTCGGTGACCGCGAGCCAGAAACAAAAAATGTCAAAAAAAAAACTGTACACGAGCGCCTCGGCCAGTGGTTTTGGCCGCGGGTGGATTATTAATCATCTCCCGCGTGCTCCCTTGTGGCAACAGAACACCTCACCACACCGGCACGAGACACGTTCGGGTTGCCGTTGTTGCTTCTTTTTGTATCGCGGGTGTGTGTCGTTTCAATTTATATTCCCGCACGTCTTATTTTCCTATGCGCGTTCGCGTCCGCAGACTCATAAATCGACGACCTGTCGAATCTTCGCCCGAACCGGCCGGGGGACGGGCGAGGCGTGAGTGACAACAAATAATGCTTAGATAGGCCGACCCGCCTGGCCCAGCTGCCTCCCGCTCCACGCTGGTGTGCGATTATGTGTGAATTAAAAAAAATAAGTCCCGCCAAAGCACCTCTTGACGCTGAAGGCCAAAGGACGGGCGCCATGTTCGCCACCGGTGGAACGGCGTGGAGGGCTGACATTATTTACATCTTTAAGTCAAACGCGCCACAGTGGCGCTGGATTGCGTTCCCCTCTTCCTCCCTCCCACCGCTGTTTGGGACCTTTTAGCGACTTGTTTTGTGCTGGGGGAGGGTTTTTTTTTCTGTCGCATTCACCCGAGCTTGTAGAATTAATTTCCTTCCAGCTCGAACTCGTACAACCACCACTCGGTTTGTGTGCCATTTCTGAGGAGTTTTGCCAAGTGTCCACGCGTCACGAGTGTAATTCGCATTGCCTCCGAAACGCAATAACCAAAAACCCGCTGCGACGGTTCGACGGTTGTGGCGAAGATATGATGAAGTTTTAAGGATTCCCTCCACCGACGTTCGAGCTTTGAACGGGGAAGGCCAAACGTGCCGTGAACGAACTCTCTACGTATCGATGCTGAGGTTGTAATTACGTCCTCCTCAGCCCTCCCTGACCCTTTAATCTTTTAAGGTTTTTGCGTCACTTTTAGATTTCGCAGCTACCCCAGAAGCCCCAGAAATGTGCGCCTTGCGGTGAGGAGCGTAATCGAACTCAAATGTACTAATAAAAATAAAAGCTACAGGACCTGGAAGTCGCAAACGGGTGGAATCACTACTAGATGTCGGACCGGTTCGGTACGAAATTCTCCTCCTGTTTAATGTCGCTTCGAAACTCACTCGGGTGTCACCAGCGAAAGGCACGGAAATCAATAAGGTGTAATATTTCAGGACATGCTACTCGTCTGTATGGTGAACGGTAGAAAAAAAAAGTACTCGCAAGAGAGTTGGTTGCGATGAAGCCATAATATGAAAGAATGCAATTCCATCCGGGGTGTGTAAAAAAAGGGTTACACTTACCATATTCACTGACGGTTTTGCACTTTTCACGAGAAAATAAAACCGAACACGAAAGAGAGCGAGAGAGAGAGAAAAGGAAAGCAAAAAAACACATAATTGCAAGATTGTAGTATCATTTTACCGTGGTGTATCATGTTTCTCACCCGGCGCAACGGTTTGAAGCATGTGTGGGCTCCCCCTCGACTCGGAAAACCGGATTGTCCCGAGGTGATTGAGAACAGATTTAGGAGGCGTCACATAAATCGACCATATCTGCACGTCACCGTGCCACCGATATCGATTCGCCGGGATAGGCAACCCTAAACCGGGGCAAGACAAAAGCGGCGTTGCAAGGATGCTCGCCGGGACGAGCAAAAAGGGTAAAACGTGTGGTGGAAGGTGTATAAATTTCCACCGATAAAAAAAAAATCCCCCACCGTACCCGGGGATCAATCGGAGAACCGAGGGTTTGGGGCTTTTTCCTAGGCCGGGCGCGGCACAGGACGGGATATTCGCTTGTACCGGGGTTTGCTGCTTTATTTCAATTTCCAAATCTCATATCTACCACCCTCCGCCCACGGACTCGCTGCTGACGAGTCATTATTGCCCGCACCGATTGGGGCGCCCCGGGTTTTTGCCGGGAGCATCGAAGCCTTGCAAAACTCTAAAAGCCTTCAAGCGGATTTAGCCCCATAGAGGCTCGATTAATGTTCCCCTTTGCCCGCTCTGCCCGGGACACACTCACTCGCAACACGACGGTTGTTGCCGAAAATTGGTCACAATTTCGCTGAGCTAGCTACTATTGCCGGTACCGGAGCCGAAACGGATCCCGCCGGGCACAACGTGTAGCTGAGTGGGTCTGCGCATACATTTTGTTTCGTACACCGATGTTCCCGACAGCATTACATGAATATTTGGATTTTTATGAAACATTTATTTTTATTTTCATAACAGAATTTAAATTCGCAAAGCGATTTGCAGCGAAAACCCCTTTCTTTTTGACAGACGTCAGGAACGTTCAAAGCGCTGACAAATCGGGGTTCGGTCCTGTTCCTTCGCCCGAATAGTAATCGCCTGGAGTAGACATTACAAATATCGCTTTCTCGCCGGAATTTCAGCGTCAGGAACCATAACGAGAAGTGTTGTGTTGGATTTTTTTCTACCCTGTTTTTAACACTCGCTTGTAAAAATTTAGTAACCAGCACTTAACCGTTCATTTTCACGCACGGCGCGACGGCGAATTTCTGTTCGAAAAATCCTCGAGCGTTGTTTGTTCTGCACCGATGAATTAGTGCGCCGCACAATCTCGAACGAAGTTAGAGTGTTTTCCATTTTTACTTCTCTCATGTCCACAGGGCGACTGTCACTGGAGGTTACCCGTTGTACGTACGCGTTTTGTTGGGTACTATTTTTTTCCTTTTCTTTCATTAGATCGAAATTGGCTGTGAGCAACCCGTTCACGGGTAGAAAATAAGAGATGGAGAAAATTCTTCCCCCGTTCGGTGCTGTTTGCTCAGTAAGATCCTAGCTGTTTTCCCCCCTAGTGCCGCTTTGTTGCCTAGTCCTTCCAATGGCAGCTGAAATAGCCGCGCGCGGGAATGGACAGTTTCGCGCGGTTCTATCATGCCGCACCATCGCATGTTCGAATCGAATTGAGATCGAACGCGATGTGGAAAATCTGGTGCACTCGCATCAGGTTACAGTATGGCAGGGTTGCATGCGGTGCCTCCAAGTGTCTCCGGCCAGCAGCACATCGTACCTAAAGCGCCGAGAGATAGCGCTGGCGAGATAGGCGGTCTGGGCCGAATCCCGCGATGCGAGAACCAGAGCCTAACTTGAAGGGAAAACTCGTTCAAATAGTGAAAACAGTGAAAAAGGGAAGATACACAAAAAAATCCCACACACACACAGACCGAGCGCAAGTGGAACGTTTTAATTTATCTCAAGCTCGCTTTGCGTTTTTGTTGCGCCCACTCGAGAACGTTCCAATCGCTCTTCTCCGTCCGGGCGCGCTGTTGACTGAACTAGATTTTTCGTCTATTTTATTATAACGCTTTTGAAGCAGTGCTCGAGCAGAAGCAGGAGCCGCACATGGGCAGCCGAAGAACGAACCCTTGTCGCGCGGCACCCTCGGGCGGCAGCAGCTAGTGAACCGGAATGAAATCGCCCTCCAAAGAAAATAAGCGTGTCAGAGCGGGTGAGGGAGGCGAGGCGAAAAGGCGCGTGGAAGAAGACGCAACGTGTTTCTGGAGCAGGAGCAGGGTAATAAAAATAAATGAATTAAAAACTAAGGATGGTAAATTAATTGAAACATTTTGAATCTTTCTTCCACTCGTCCCGGCTGCAGGAAAGTTAGGTTAGTTTGGATCGATGCTTCGTGGCTGCTGCTGCTGCTGCTGCCACCAGCCAAGCCTCCACTGGTCAATTTTAATGTTTTCTTCTTGCTCATTTCATCAAACCGAACCCTACCGCGGGGCACTTTGTCACGCTACGACGTAACAAGTTCGGGTTTATTCCTCCCATTCTGGTGTGTTTCTTTTCGCTTCCGCTTCGCCAAACATGTCCACGTTCTTCGACCGTTGTGTATCAGAGGGGTAGTTGTGTTTTTTTTTTTTTGCGCGACTAGAGCGTTGTACTATTTTTCAAATGTGTTTTTCATGTTCCCCAGATCCGACCGACCCAGAGCGTCTGGGTGGAAAACTTACGTTTTTTTTTTCGTGAGTGTGTCTTCGTCACCCACACACCAGCGCCATTGTACGAGTGTGTACATATAGTTCTTGACTAAATCATGGTGCTATTATTTTATTTTTGCACCTTATTTTAGGCACGTCTAGCACATGCACACGAGATGACGACAGCCCACCGATGAAGCAAATACTTGAAAAAGTAGTCGCTCAAGATGGCTTGAGTTAAGAATGAAAAAGGAATGCCAACAACGCGGTGCTTGAGCAAGTTCCTATAATGGAGGAAAGGGACCTAATATCGTCAAAAAAAAGAAAAGAAAAATACCCTAGCGCTCACTGACCGTCGTATCGTAACTTTCTCCCTGCTCCGCTGCTTACTAACAATTTCAAATCCGAATCCGCAAAAAAAAAGAAACACGACATCGTTATGGGACCTTCGGGATCGCTTTTTCGACCGGGACATTCGAGTACCGAAAGTTTTTCGCCCGTGCACATGTGCTCGAGGGGGGGTAGGTGGGAGGGGGATGTGTGGGGGGGAGGTGGATGCGGATGGCCGAAAGATGGGAAGCGAGTTAAGGGATGTGGTAAACTTTTTCCCGACCCCGTAGCATGTTGGCTGGGACTCGGTTCCCTTCCCTGACGGTATAGTTATGCGTTTTTTTCTCTGTGTGTGTGTGTGTGCTGGCGTTATCTTTCTCTAGCGAGCGAAGGAACGTAGTGAAAGGACACGGACACCTCATGTCATGTGTGAGCTTATTTTCGCTCAATCTATTCATCACATCGCAAGGACAGGCACACAAACGGCACCAGAACCCGAAAGTTTCCGAATAGATGATAATTTGATAGAGAAATCATTTTCCGTTCAGCACGTACCTTGAGACTCCATCTGCCGGGGCGCTATGCAGCATATGTCACGGGCGACGGTAACATTGGCGGCCACGGGCTTGTATGAATTTTAACCGGCGGTACCGGCCGGTACACACACACGAGGAGGAAAAAAAAGCGGAAGGAAATTTTAAAGCCCAGCAGCATCGCAGCCATGCTGTCGATAAATTTCCATAATGCAGATAACATCATGAACAGCGTCAATAATGTTTGGAGAGGCTCTCCGGGGGCTGCCGAAAACTTACACAAACACGAACACACAAACACACACTCGAGCTGCTGCTCGCAAACAGCTCCCAGCGGGCGTGAAACTGCCATGTAGTCAGCACTATCCAGCGCGTCCCCCTTTTTTTTTTTTGTTGGAACTGGTTGACTCCGCGTGCAAATTAGTCTACCTGGCATCCATACTTGAGGAGCAAAAAGTTAAAGACGTAAAACACTACGCACACCCCTCCATATCCCTGGGATGTAAATGAATGATCGTCCGACACGTTTCACACGACGATGCCCAGCCGTTTGGGCGAAAATGTGAAACATATTAGCCAAGGTGTGAAGTTATCATGCTGACTTCAGACGCTAGCGTCAACGCGAAACCGGGCATGGATGCTCGCACAAACCACCAACTAACCTATGGTGCGTTTCGCAGGTAGCCTACCAATTGCAAACGCGGCCTGTGACGGAAGAAGAGGTATGTCATCACGTCCACACGTTTCTTTTGACGTTTGCGTCGTCGACCCAGTGCGCGTGGGCACACACGTCTGCGTTGTGCGTCTAGGCAACTGATGTGTACTGATGCTGCCTCGAACGAACGCTTCCGGGTCCGAGAAAAGGGCACGGAGCGGTCCACCGGGTCGCACAAAATCAACTCACAATCTAAGTACGTTATAAATATGACATTCATGCCCCCGGTAGTATAATCTAATATGTGAGTTACAAGACCCGGTGTCGACACAGGGCTGCCCGACGGCCCAGCCGAAGACAATGTCCCAGGCACCGCCAGCGAAACTGCCGGCCCGGCTCGTATCCGGGACGCCGGAAATGTCGCCGAGGGAGAAGGGATTTTTCTTTGCTGCGCTGCCCGTTGCGGTCGTTACGCGCTAAGCTTGCCCGGGGTTTGCTGCCAGGACGTTTGCCGCACAAACGAACCACGAGCAGGACGACTAAGACGCTGTGATCCTATCATGTAGCAGCGACCCGCGCGGGAGTGATAAGAGACACCGGAGGGGGCGGACCCTGGGGCGCCCGGGTGTGCCCGGTGCAGTAGCCACGATGAGAAAGCATTATCAAAGTGGGACCAAACGGGCGTCGGAGCCGGCGTCGTACGGCTTCCCACTGGAATGGGAGCTACGTAGGTAGTCGTGTCGATTCCTTTGTTGTTCTCGTCGTGTTCGTGTTCTGCCTGCTTGCTTTCTTCTCCGCTCCCAGTGTTGACGTTTTTCTTTTTTTTAACTTTTATGCCTCTTTTCCTGTCTCGCTCTCGCATTTTCTCTCGCACGTGCTGTCTCTTGCTTACTATCGGTAATTGATAGGTTGTGATAAAGAAATGAAGCGAACGTCGCTTCGTGGAAGGTTGCTGTATTTGTAGATGGCGCTAGTCGCCTGCTGTAGACGCACGCTTCCCTCGGGTGCGTGTGTGCGAGATTTATCTGACCTCTCGGATAAGAATGATCCCGTCTCTTTCTCCTCCTCCCAAGGTCTCGGCTTTCTCCCACATACGTGTGCGTGTGCATTTGTGGTGGTATCAGGTTTTGAACGCCAAAACGGTGGACAAACTAAAAAAAAAAAAACCGTCCGTCCGTTTGGGTGTGTTTGTGTGTGGAATGTTTCTGCGGTGTATGGATGACAGCAGCTGCGGTAGTGCCACTGACATGCCTTTGTCGCCCGAACACGCCCGTTGAAATGTGAGCGGTATGTAAATGTGTGATACCGAGTGGTCCAACTGTTGCACACCGAGACCCACCGTGGACGCTAGCGGTGCTGGAGCAGTTTTGGATTACAACAATCTCGGCCCCGTCGTCCGTCCGTCCGTGCCCCCGAGGACCTTCGATTCCGTCCGAGCGTCCGAAAAACCTCCGCAACCACGTAATCGGGCATTGATTTCACGATGCGGTTGCCAAGTTTTCGACTTTCCCCGCCGAGCCAAACCGAGAAAATTACCGCCACACACACGCACACACGCACACTTGTTCCCGGGTGTTGTCGTTGTCATTAGCATTCCGAAGTTTTTGGGCCCGGGCGCATGAGAACTCCGCCAGCTTGACATGCCAGGGTGCGAGCTACGAACTGATTATTACTTCTTTATTATAAAGTCTTACCTCAACGTGTCACGCATCCTCGGCTCGATGCGCCAAAGGTCGAAATTCGCCTCCAGAAGAGACCCACCACTGATGATGATGACGGTGGCGGTCAGTTCCAAAACATCTGGCGAAATCTCACAGCCGACCAACCCCTCCCCCCCATCCACCCTCCATTCCATAAAGCGCAACTCCCGGGCTGTTTGCGGTGTGCATGTATGTGTGTGTGTGGGTGCGTTTGCGAGTAGTTTAAATTAATTTTTGATTACCCGCCTTTAATCGCATTACCTTTACCGCTTCCTTTGCCAAATGACCCTCCCTTCCCCTCCCGGTTTCCCTCCAGCCCACCGTTCCACACATTGCGCCGTGTGCTAGATCAATTGTAAAGGCAGAAAACGATAATTATACTTCCGTCCCGGGAGGGGTCAGGAAGAGTGTGTGTGTGTGTGCGTGTGCATACACTCTAGCGCTTCGGTAATAAGGAACACTTAATCGACGTTATTAATTACGCCCGTACCCGCGTGGTTTTGCCCTGTGTCCGCCCACACGGCTGCACCGTACCCTAGTTTTTGCTGGGTGATTTTTTTTTCGCTTTTTTTTTGTTGCTTTCTCCCCTCCGTGCTGTTGCTGCTGCGCCCCGGGGTTAATTATCGTCAGCTGGGTCCCGCTGGTTCACTGACGGGAGGGTACGCTAGGAAGCAGCCCCATCCCAGCCCGATGTGTGCAAAACCAAAAAATGCGTGAACCTTTGGTGATGCGCATCATTTTGTTCAGGACTATTTTTAGCTGGAGGAGGGAGTTTTGTTCCACTATCACTTTACTAAAACGCAGTCGGAATTGATTATTTGAAAGTGATCCATGGACCCCAAGCTGACAGTCAATTAATATAGCCCAAACCCGGGCGCGTCCTCCCCCAAGACCAGAGTTGGGATGTAAAATTTCCGAGGATATTCCAATCCAGCGCGCTAATAGCCATGACAAACACATCATTTGTGCAGCTACATACAGGAAGCTAGTGACATACTTGCCATAGGATGTAAACAGAATAGCCAGAACTCCAACGGTTGCCTCGGACTTGGATCCATTCCACGGATGCCTATTTACGCCCTCCGTCCGCGCAGGTACCGGCTCATCTCGTTCGAATGATTTTGGGACGTTGAGCGCAATCCGGACCAGCGCATGCGGGTGTGTGGCCAATCAATTAAATTTATTGATGGATTGAACACTGACAGCAGCGCTCGGGTGATGCGTTCGCAATGGCGGCGAGTGGAGCGGCCAGGTCAGGTCGGTGTGTAATTCAATCTCACACTTCAATTGACTCTTAGCCCCGTGTGTAGCCGTCGTCAGCGCTTCATTTTCATTCTCGTCCACACCGGGCCCGGGTCCTGGGGGTGAGTGAAGCCAACACAATGGCGCACGGTTGAAGTCCACCCGCTTCTCTGGCGCTGGAAGCTGAGTACGGTCGGACGAAAGCCCGGGCTTGTACCGGGCGCGGTCGACGTAACCTCAACGTGCCGGACCCTTGGTGAAACCGTGCCGACCGCAAACTTTTGAAATGAGATCATGCTCATGAGGAGCACCGAATAGTTCGCCCAACAACAGCAGCAACAACAAAAAACCACAAAAATCCAATGTGATGCCTCTTGTGGGGCTTACATTGACCCATCGTCAGCTCGTGGGCGGGACAGGTGGGGCGGAAATGCTACTCCCTACCGTGCTCTCCGTGCTGGTGCGGCAGCCCTAGCTTGGACGGAACGGTGTTCTTCGAGAAATGGACCAAACCAGAACCAGCAACGGAGAAGAAAATCGATACGAGAGCACAATCGTCCGAAATGACAGGCTGTTGTGCGGACAGCAACAACAACAACAACAACAGCAACAACAACCAGATAACGGCGGCTAGCAGAGGTGGACGCGTTGGAATCAAATCGCAGCAGCTACCAATATCCAACTATGTCGTGCTGCAAAAAAAAAAAATATCCCCAATCCACTGGAGATGGTGCTTCAAAAAGAAAACGGTTACCCCACCGATGGAGTGCCCCCGCTCCTAGTTTCTCTCGCTGTTGATCTCGCGTTCTCCCTCGGTTGGAAAATGTTCTCGAGTGTGTGCGTTTTATTCCGATGCCTCTTGCCGTGAGAGCTCCTATCGGAAATCTCGGCCAACTGGCAACGGCACCTGATAGTGCGCGGCTAGTGCTAGTTGTGGAGCGGAGCGAAGCTGCGCCCTGCCGGGACGGTTCAGGGCGTTCAATGAGATTAAGATATATGAGGCATATCGTGCATATCTCGTGCATGGTGCTGCTACGTCGATCCATAACATAACCGTAAGCAGTTCAGATAATGCCTCTGCCACCTAGGTCAACCGTGTTATTAGCCTCCGGGCTTCACCAGGACAAGATGCCAGCAAACGCTGAAAGTCCGAAAATCGCATCGCATGCGGGTTGGAGCCGAGAAAAAGTAAAGCCACACGGCCATTACTTTATCTATCCCTGATCAGGCGAAATATTGCCTCGTATATCCTTCGGCGGGTCCCGCTCGCTCGGGCGCGGTGTGGTGGTGTTGGTGGGAGGGTGTAGTGATTGTAGTAGCCCATCACACAACGCAAAACAACGTATCCTCCGCACCCACCACCCGAAATCACAATCATAAAAGCGATCGGGATGGCGAAGGGAGGAGGCGTGATGGGGGGAGGGGGGGGGGATGGGAAGGGATGGATAAGAAGCGGCCATCCTTTGACGGAGCCCGAACCCACCCACACAACCACATACGGCACGGGAGAAAGTATCCGGCAAGAACGGCACCTTCTAATAAGAAAAACCGCAGCGCAGCGCCCAAATAAACGTCGTTAAAATTTACAACCTGCCGGTTCCCTTTCCCCGAAAGCGAGACACCGCACCATGCGAAGGACACGGTGCACAGGACGCTCGCGTGCTGGCAGAAGTGTTGAGCTTTCGACAAGAAAGACAACGCACGACGACTACGACGACGGTTGCGACATCATTAGGATACCAGCATGGCGCGAGGAGTGGAAGTCATTCGCCTTTTGGCAGCCGCTGTTTGGTGCTATGTGTGTGTGTTTTTGCTGTTTTTTCTCCTCTTTCTCCTGAGAAGTAGGGATGGCTGTAATCAAGAACATTGGTGGAGGGGTGCGATGGGCTCTATCTCACACACATGTGACGATGTCCTCGTCGCCGACGTCGGCAGCGGTTGATTACTTGGCGTGGTTTACTGTACTTTTTTCGAGAGTGTTATTCGTACCCCCCCAAGCAGAGCAAAAAATGGCCCCCAACACGCACACGAACACACACACAAACACACATACACAAGAATAAAATAAACTACAGTGTCGGAATAAAAAAAAAATCAAGAAAAACAACTAAGGCAGCAAGGAGCAGGCGTCCCGCGGGACGGAACGTATCTGCAGTGGCGGTTGCCCGCTGCGGTGTCGCAGTGGGTACCGTAGGAGGTGGGTGGGTTAGCCCCAAGTAGTACCGAAAGTTGGGCCACCGCGCAGAAGGTCCAGTGCCGTGCACGAGCAGTCGGGGTTGGCTCATTATCTGGATTCTTAATAGTTTCTTCGCCGGCGCGAGAACGAGTCACATCTCCGTGACGAGCGGTCGTTCGGTTACTACGGTGGTGCGGCAAATACAAAAAAAAAGAAGAGAAACATAACAACACAATACCCTCCGCCCGGGCAGGACACCAAACCTCAGCCGCTGGTGTCATTCGTGGCTCGAGCGGGCGCAAGCGAAATCGCCCGCAACACACGGTCGCAGGCCATAGATGAGCCCGGTTGCTCCGGCGCGGACCAGGAGGTGTACTACGTAGTACGCAGCACGCTCCTAAATCCCTAACTCCCGCGCGAGGCAGGGATGTTTTTATCTTTACGCCATGTAGTTCGCCTTGTTCCGCGGGCGGTTCGTTGTTTTTCTTTTCTTTCTGGCCGATTAGTTTCGACGCGCTCGACCACGAAATGGCTGACGGCGGGCTAATGAGCAACGGGGGGGGGGGGGGGGGGGAGGGGCGCCAGTCATAAAACCTGGCGATATATAGCCACACTTGATGAAGAGCTTATCGGCCTTCAAAATGTGTCTCGATGGTGTCCGCGGGTCTATGGGCACAAAAATCGATGCGGATCTTCCGCGTACCGTCTTCTTGCTGCGGCATTGGCCGGGGCAAAGGTCACTAGGACACACGCTACAGGATACGGCCCGGTTGGAGACGTGCGAGACGTACGCGGCACAGTGGCGGTGGTGGTTGAAATCGATTAACATAATTAATAGTTTTGCAGCCGTTTGCTGCGAGCGGGAAACTGTGTAGTCCGCAGTAATAATACTGTTGCACTGCTCGCAACAACAACTCGCAGTACTCGGGAGCGTGCGTACGCGCGAGAAAGAGAGAGAGAGAGAGAGAGAGAGAGAGAGAGAGAGCGTCCTTTCCAGTCCAGCACCAGTACCGGTACGTACCACCTAAGTACGCGCTTCATCAATTACGCTACCTTTCGCCGTACGCATGCCGGGAGCAGTAAATTATATTCGGTGTTCGGCTTTACGCCGGACATTTTCCTTCCCCTTCATTTTTTGCCGTGCATTATTTCGCCTCCACTCGCACTGCCCGCTTCCGCGCTGACACATTTTTCGCTACAAAAAAAGAAAATAAAAACACGTTGTTAAGAGCCGTGAGTGTGGATATTTTACAACGCACCTTTTTGGAAAAGTTTTTTTTTTTTGAGTGAATGTGTGCGATTAATGCCGCACGGTTCGTTGGTGGAAGGAGTGGGGATGGGGGCTGGAATTTGTCAGTTGAACAACTTTTACTGCTCTGCCTTCCTTTCGCAACATTCCGCGTGTGTAAGTGTGCGATACAACTGTCGTGCGTGTCGTTCTTACTGCGTAGAGAGCGGCCTCCAACGGGTTGATAACTTTTTTCGAAAACGAAACTTCAAAATGAAGATGAACGGTCCAAGCACTCCAAACCAGCACTAGCTTCTGCTGCGATGAGTAGTTGATGGACGCCACCGTACTCGAGCTACACGCGCTGAGCAAATTGTGTACGGATGTGAGTGCGAGCGGGGCGTAGCGAAAGAAGCAAATAAAAACTAACACCGGCATCACCTTTCGAAGAGGGAGAGGAGAAATTACTGCACACTAGGCAAACAATCAAATCGAACCCGAAATCAGAAGCCACCTCGACAATAACACGAGGGTCACGCAGAGTGACCGAGCGAGCGAGATGGAGCAAAATTGCCTGAGCCGGGTTTTTTTCCGCCCAACTCTCGAGTTGTTTCTGTCTCTTTTGCGCTGTGTCGAAAACGGCAAGATGCTTTGAGTGCCAATTGTCAATCAGGGTCTAGAGATTTGGCCTAATCGTTTCTGTTCGTGCCTAATACGTTGAATACGCGCTGTTGGCAGCCACTGCAACATCCGAGGCGATCTTTTCCAAATATCTAATGAGCCACTTGCGAGTGGTGCCGGACTGAGTTGTGCAAATACACGTGACGCAAGCAAACAGGAAGCTAATTGTGTATGATTTCTCTTTTTTCCTCTCGTTGCAGGTACGTTCCAGTTCCATATTCGGCATAAGACGTAAAGTGCAGCGAAGTTGTATCGCATTATCGTTAATTTGTAAGTGAATCAATTGTTTTCATCTTACCCGGAAAAATAATTCGAAATTGGTAATTCTTGACGTGAAAAGGCATGCTTAGTAGATGAGCAGGAATTCACGATTGTAGCGAGAAAGGTATGTTTTAGCTAATTTTATGTCTCTCATTGACAATTTATTTATTTTCCCGCTCCAAAGATTTCAACCTATGTCTTCTGTGTAGTAAAAACATTACTTTTGATTATTTATAAATGTGTTGTAATGGAGCTATGGAGCATCTGGAAGCTCGACAAACGCCTGCCACTGGTGAACATGTCGAGCTGCAGCGGATCTAACAGTATCACGTGGTCGTTATCTAGCGGTTCTCCACCGGATCCCGATCGCATTCCGAGCAAGCTAATGAATGCTTAATACCGAACCCTGGAACTGGTTCACGATCCAATACCCGATCCCCAAGGAGGGAAAGGGCATAATCGGAGGCGACTGCTGGTCGCCGGAAGCCCCTTGGTAGCGGTTGCAGGCTCGGGGCTTTTACAAGAACAAGAAATTGCATCCTGCTCCGCAGACGTCGCTTCTTGGGAGCTTGGGTTTTGCGGTCGGGAAATCGAGATGAAATTGGCTTGTAATAATGATGTGATAGCGGTGTAGACGAGACGATTGCGAGTCTTGTTTGCCGATGCCGGGGTGCTGCTGCCACTATCATATTGACCCTGTGAGCGCAAACAGCGCGCACAATTGCAGTCGCGTGGAGGACAGCGCAAAAAAAAACTCGAGGGTAGAAAATCGTCCAAATGAATATCTACCAGGCGCTATGGGCAGCACTGGATGCATTTGCCGGATGATAATAGCACTTACCGAGCTGGGTCGGGAAGGGCAGAAATGGAGCAGCGAGCCATCGAGCCGAGCACAACGAACCAATGATCATGAAGCGTGAAAATATTTATTGTCGCCTTTGGCCACCGGCGCTTGCTGGCGCTAGCGTACAGCATGGAGCATAGCTTGGAGCGCAGTGCTATATTTACTTTTACTGCTGCTCCGGAGACATCGTCTGCTTGGCAACGGACGGTAGTCGGATCCGTCCGTAGACGTTACATAGTTTGCATCACAATCCTGTGTCAGTGTTGCCCTTTTGCTGTCTTCGGCATCCTACGACGGTACGATGACACTCTACTCGAAAGCACACAGCTAGCTCCGCAACGGCACCGAACTTGTCGCTGGCCCCGTGTGGGTCCCGTGAGAGATCCGGCAGGACAACGGCGTGTGCCGGAGCCGAGGACCAACTAAATAGCACAACTCTAGCGTACGCCCGTCCAGCACGGTAAGATTTATCACCGAAGCAAATCGTCACGTTGATGGGTCGTCCCATCGTCTCCTGGGCATCGCTGATGGAATGCCACCTTGCCCGCCACTTCAAGACGCTCCGAAGCGGTTCGCATCACGAACCTGTCACTCCAAACCGCTCCGAGAAGCGCCAGCTTTGATACACACTTGATGGGCAAGATAAGCGTAAGTGCAAGTTTGGCAACATGCATCTTCAGCTGCCACCACGCCGGAGCGTCTTGTGACGGTCCGGGTGATCTAGCTGTTGGTACGCTAAGGTGTGGGTTGTTTATCCGTCTTTTTTTTCTCTCTCTCTCCCTCTGTGTTCGTCATCCTGATACCCACTAATGCAGCTGAAGTTTCAGGACCGAGTGCCTCGCAAGTCTTTCAAGTCATGCTTTTGCGCGGTTTGTTCTTCCCTCGTTGCTTGTTGCACTATCTGGGCGTGTTCGCTCACAGTTAGGATACTTTATCTCATCCTCGTTGGGTGGCACAAGTGATACCAGCCGGTTGGTTGATTTTATGAATCGTTCGCTCCGCTCCATTCCCGAGAACCATTAACTTAGCCATCCAGTTCTTGGTCTGCTCCTCGGAATCTGAACGTGAAACCGCATTTTGGTGTGGGATTTTCGGAGATACCATCGGCAAGCGTTGATACCGCTGCTGCAGTCCGTCGGTCGGGCCCTCGGACCTAGGTTGGTGCGAACTTCTTGGTGACCATCTGGCGACCGCTCGGAAACCGATTGCTGGACATTGATCCGGCCGGTAGATCGGCCACCTGAACCAGCAATCAGGCAGCAAGCAGCGCACTCGGCAACAATAAGAAAAAAAAAACAGGTTTCGCGTAACTACCGACGATGGCGGGAGGTGAAATTATGACAATTGATGAGCAAAACGACAACGGTCCGTTGAACGATCCTGGAGGCGCGCGAGTCTGCTGCACCGAGCAGCATCCCAAAACCACATCCACGCTCGACACGAGAGCCGGGCCGCGCGATGGCCGGAGGGTAATGAAATACGCCGGGAAAACCGGTCCGGACACCCGGTGGACATGGAAGAACTGAAGCAAAGACCACAGCAACGACCCATTATCTCTCCGCACCCTCCGCACTGCCCGGGCAACATGTAATCAACAGGATGCAGGTTATTTTAATTTTCTCTTCAACCTGATTTCAAGCTCGGTGTGTCGATTTTTTGTTGTTGCTTTTTGCTTCGCCCGCTTACCTGGTCCGTTCCCCTTTTTTCCCGCCGATTCGTTCTGCTCCCGGAGGTAGCCCAGGTGCATGCGACGCGACGGTGCATTCGCACCGGATCGACAACGGCTTCTTTGCGGTTAAAGTGTGGTTCTTTTTTTCCCCCTTGCTTGCCATTATTCGCCCCGTTCACCCGACGAGCGCGCCCGACTTTACATTCTGTCAGTCGTTTGATGAAGTGTCCTCTCCAAATTCATGACACTTTCTCGGTGTTTTTTTTTTGGTTTAATTCAGGTTTTGTTGAGGTTAGGTGTCTGTATCAAAAATATTTTCGACCAGCTTCCTTGAGGTATGCATCCTACCTGGATGTTTGGGTTTCCACGGTTCAGCTTCATCCTCGGGCGATCATGTTTCCCAAGGTCTAACGTCCCAAGAAGCCCGAGTCAAGTGCTCATCTATCTGTTTTCCACGGGTGATGATCACTTCAGCCGAACCTCTCTGTACCATCTCGGCAGCACCCAATCCCTTTTGTCCAGATCTCTGGGCTACGGGTCCATTGGCTATTGTACATAAAAAACTTAAAAAAACGGTGGAGTCATCTTGATCTATTAGACAACTTTATTTCGAATCAAATTCCACCGTGTTTCTGTTTCTTTCCGGCTCATCCCGAAGTTCTCAGGTGGATAACTGAAACTAATTGCTAGATTCTAACCGAATCCGAAACCCTCTCACTGCGCTGTGTGGTATCTCGTTTTTTTTTTTTCATTCTTTCATCGTACTTTTTGTTGTCGATCCTCCCGTGACGTCTCCCTGCCGCCAGAAACTCGTTCCCCGGGTGCAGGCATCCCTTCCTCACAGGCCGTCTTGAGGTTGACCTGTCCCGTTGCGTGATTGCCAACGCACGGCTCGAAGGTTTCGGGTGTCTCCGAGGACGAGTGGTGGAGATGAAAATATAAAATCGGAGCAAAGACATAAAGCAGAGCGCCCGAGCCTCGATAACAAAAGGCCCTGGCCAGGGGTAGGGTTTGGCGAGGGAGCGAAACGGGCGGGCTACAATAACATGCGCAGAAGGAACGGGAGAGGAAAAGGAAAACCAAAACGAAGCGGACCTTTAACAGCGCAAGACTTTTACCACCTGCCAGAAGTTCTCACAGTCTCCGCGTTGAGGCTACGGGGGCTTGATCTTGATGCAATCTTCGCGGCGGTTGCCTGATTGCCTGATGAAGACGAGACGAGGCGGGAAAAGGAAAGCCGCGCAAGGGCGGGAGAGGATGCCGTGCCCGCGGGGCGAAGCTGGAAAGGCGACTCGAGACCAGTACGATCGAAAACGATCGACGATCGAGAGGAAGCAGCAGATAGCGAACGAACGAGAACGAGAGGCAAGCGAAAGCAGAAAGAAAACCGAAGCCACAAGCCAGCCCTTATGAACGAAAATAAAAAAAAAGCACACACACACAGGGCAGGATGCTGTGATGATGGACGCCCGTGATGGACGCGATTGACTCGTTGCACTCTCGTTGCCCTCGGCAAACCGACCGACCGACCCGACGCGTCGTGGCCACGCGCAACGGCCGACGCTCGGGACGACCGGTTCGGCCCAAAGGGACAGGATCCTGGTGCGGTTAGTGGGTTCGTTTATTTTTTTTTGTTTTTGTTCGATCTGCACGCACTCGCGCACCTGGAAGCCAAAGCGAGAGGGCACAGGAAGCTCGAGATCTGGGGAGCGAGATCCCCCGTCCATAATAATCATAAAGCCGCACGAAAGGTAGAAATTAGTGCGACCCAGCGGAAACCCACGGTGGCAGCAGCATCATCATCATCATCTCACACAAGCAAATCTGCGTGCGCGCGTGTGTACGTGGGAATGGGAGAGGGGAGAGGGGGGGGGGGAGGAGGTGCGGGAAAGAGACAAGAGAAGACCGAAACACACACACACTTGAGGAAAGAATTAAAAGTGATGAGTGCGGTGTATACGTTTGCAGCGGGGTCGAAGCAATACGAAAGATGTGGTGGGAACAACCAAAAAACAAAAAAAAATACAAAAACGTATATGCGATCAGGACAAAATGATCGTAAAAATCAAGAGCAACTAGCAGCACCGGTTTCCATGCGTGCGTCGCTGACATGTTTAAAATATTTTTCAGTTCTCTTTGTTCTCGCTTAAAAGTTTTGCGTAAACACGACGACCTCGTTTTTTTGGTATTGTTTGGCGAAGTCTTATACAAAAAAAACAACAATATTAAACCCGCAACGTAGAAGTTCTCGTTGCTGTGTGTCTATAATTTTAAAACAACACGAAAGTGTTGCCTTATGTCCCCAGCAGCAGCTAGCGCGCGAACTACACCGGAAAAGATTCGAATTGGAGCGAAATTTCATCGCAACCAAGATGTAATAGCATCGAACTACCGTCGCGCGGTTTGCGCTCACTGTCAAATTAGACCATTTAAAATCTCATCTCGCACGCGGGGATTATGGAGGGAACGAAAAAAAAAATAAAACCGTGCCGGAAAAGTCACCCGTAGTCAACGCGTCGTGCGGCTTCGAAGACTTCGAAGGAACGGGCGACCACGCGCACACCACGCGGATGATATGCATTAAATCGCCATGAGGCTAATTTCTGATTCCTCTGTTCGGCTTCTTCGCCGGTCGGTTCCATGCGTTCGTCATCATTGTCGTATTATTTTATCTTATTATTATAGCCTCTTCACTCGCAGCCTCTTTTTCACTCAATCTCTCGCCCCCCCTCTCTCTCTCTCTCGCTCGCTCGCTCTATCACACAAACGCGTACGCTGGAGTGGTTGACTGTGTGCCATCGTATCAACGTCCTGAACTTGATCTCCAGCGCATCCAGACCGAACGAGAAGGAAGCAAAGACATGAGTTAACCCCGTGGACGGATGCTGCGGGTCTTGTTATTATCGTCGTCATCATCATCATCGTCGTCGTCGTAACAACCGACGACTCTCTTTCACTCGAAATGGCACCCGAAAGGAAGCCGTTTCATGGTGCCTCTGTTGTTGCTGCCGATTGATGGGGTAGCAATGCCCGCCCGCTTTTCCCCCTCTTTCCTCCCCACAAACCCGTCCCGTTTCGAAAGGCGCAATCATCCCAGGCGTTCGGGTCAAGTGTGGCTTGTGTTTTTTTTTTGGTTTCTGCCTTGCCTTCAGCACATTAAAATGCAACTTCGTCTCCGCGATGATGAGTTCCACCGCCTCTCCGGCCCCTACCAGCCGCGGTGGATAATGCTGCACGCGGAGTGCGAGTGTTTGTCTTTAATTTAATCGCTAGCCTCCCGCTTCGCACAAGAAATCGTTTTTCGATGTGAGTGTTTTGTTTTCCGGCTTCTCGTCGCGCCGCAGCGACTATGTTGCGTGCACGCTCCGAAGGGCTTCCGCCATTGTGACGGGGGTGCAAACGAATCCCTTGCGAGGAACCCTTTTTTTTGCCGGGCGACCAAATCGGCATCGTTAGCAGATCGTTTGCAAACGAACACTCGACTCGGCGTTTTTCCTGCCGAGGGTTGCCTGCACGCAGGAGAGCGAGCGCACGTACACGATAGCTAATTCCGCGAAGTCCTTCGGTGGGGTGCGTTGCCTCGGTCGCCTCGGTAATTGGTGGAAGTCTTTCATCGCACGAACATTGTATTGATTGAGTTCAGATGAGAAGTTCGATCTGGTGCAAAGCAAATAAAGAAAAACAAAATTTAGTTAAATGTTACACCAAATACTTTTACTTAGGGAAACATCGTGATTTTTTTGTCGTATAATTCTTCGATAAAAAGTAAACTACACTTAAGACGGAGTCTTTTAAACCTAGCGATTAACCTTTCACACGAGCCACAACCTGTACCTCCACGCACTCGCAAACCTTCATTTCGAAACCTCGTGAAACCGTCCATCATCCACCAAACGCCATACAGCGCAGCACATTTAATCGTCGCTTTATTGGCACCGCACGAAATGGCCTTACGAAACGTAAATAATTGAAAAAGCCTCCGGAGCGGAGCGTCCAATTTAGCGTAGTTGACAATTATTCGTGTGTTGGATGCGTGAGATTATTAAAGAAGCAGCAGCGAGTGCATTGCCGAATTGCGCAACGGTCGGTGTGGTGAGCAATAGGATGGGGCAACCGGGTCGTCTGTCACAAAGAAGTAAATTATATTTTCAATTGCTTTCGTTACTGTAACCGGTAGCCTTCGTACTATATTTGCAATTTACAATTTTTACGACTTCACATTTCAAAACTTGTTTCAAATATTACGAAATGAAGCTCTCGCTGTCGCCGGGTTGCTACTAATTCGAAAAATTTTGACAACTTCAGCATCGAAGTCGACGTAGAAAATCGATGAAAAATGCTTGTTGACCAAATTTTTGACGTTTGCTCCAAACATAAACAAACCGATACACAGGGTGCTCAAAAAAAGCTTGTGTGTCACCTTCTTGGTAGTGCTCCCGAAGGACGATTTAAGCAGCAGAAAAGATTTACCCAATCCAATTAGTGTTTGATTGAAAATTGTACGAAAATGTCTGCTCTCTATCCGTAGGGCTCAACGCACATACGGTTAGGCTGGTTGGCCGAAGCATTTGTTTACCTTGCTCTCTGGCAGCGGCTTTGCCTGTGCCTGACAATCGAATGCTAGAAATCGTTTCCAATAGCAAAAAACCCAGGCAACAGCCAAAACTTCACCATGCAAGAAATGCGGAGCAACATTGCGCACAAGAATGGGGCGGAAATGATTAGACTGTATTAAGCGGCAGATTTATCGAACGAACCGAACGGTTCGGTTGGCTCCACTTGGCAGCTCAGCAGCAGGTTGTGGCGGGAGATGACAATTTATTATGATTGTACCTGTGCCGGTGTGTGCGTGAGCCGTGTACCTGCCAGCCGGAATCGCTTCCTTGCACTTCGCATCGGGTGGCGAAGGCAAATGGGTTCGGGAGATTATAACAGGGCGATTTCGTACCGAGCTCGGTTCGATATTTGTTTGTTCGGGCATTTTTGCATTCACCCGGTGTTGCTTCCGCTCCCGGCTGTGTGGATAGACTGTTATTAATTTATGTTAACGAACTACATACTTGCTGGCCAGCGAGTGCTCACTGAGTGCACCGAAAGTGAGGCCAAATCAGTGACCGATTCGGGATATTGGCCGAAAGTAGGAAATGGGATTAGCTCTTACGGATAATTCATATTTTATTTCATGTTTTGTTGTTGTAAGTGGATTATACTATCAACATACAAAATAAGAAAATCAGAATAAAGAAAATTACGAATAAAAGAATACGATTTTTTGAAAATTGATAAAATTTAATTTTGTTTAACATATTCCAATATTTTAAAACAGCCTAAAACTGTAAATTATTTTAAAAGAATTTTCAAAATTTGAAAACCCCTACTCTTCTTATTTGATAATAAAAATATGAAGAAAAAAATCAATAAAAAATTAATATAATCAAACTCCATAAAACTAATAAAAATCTAGTAAAACTGTGGGAACGAACACTTCCTGAATTGCTCCACTGGGATCAGTTTTATTTGAATGAATTAAAGCTTCGATTCGGTGCAGGGCACACAATCTGAACCACACCAATAATTGATGCACAAAATAGGGGATGCGGATTTTCCACACACACACACACACATACACCCAACTCCACCGAGTGGATGTAACTGACTGTTGTTGGTACACTCCAGCCTCTCCTCTCCACCCGAAAATCCCAACCGACGAAGAAAGCGCACACGCACCGCAAACAAAATGGCGGGACGGAACGGGCGGGAAGGAAAAACAAATACGACACCCAGCAACAACCGC
This sequence comes from Anopheles farauti, assembly GCA_000473445.2. Classification (NCBI taxonomy): domain Eukaryota; kingdom Metazoa; phylum Arthropoda; class Insecta; order Diptera; family Culicidae; genus Anopheles; species Anopheles farauti. The sequence continues at coordinate 604,519 of KI915056.1, read as the reverse complement.
GCGCGACATCGTGCTCGGTGCGCGAAACAGCGCGATTGTGTTGCGGATTTTTCGCGGGAGGTGTGCCGCACACGTACGCAGGTCGAAACCACACCGTGAGGGGTGGAAGGTGGGCTAAGGGTGGGTGAGGCGACATTGTTGTCGGTAGCAGAGATCACGCATCACTGCAGCGGTAGCAGCAGCAGCAGCAGCAGCAGGACGATCAACGATCAGCCCTGAAATTCAGCTCAATTTCCATCGGGCAAACATATATTCCGAATTGATTTCACGCCCTAATGATTGCTTCAATTGAGCCGCACGTGTGTGCGTGTGTGTGTGTGTGTGTGTGTGTGTGTCTGTGTGTGAGGAGAAAGATGTACACGCATACACGTTTCGTTTCGGGCCCGAGCAACTACGACAGATTGGAGATTAAATAAATCCGTCCAATCCATCGTGCACACTTTTTTGTTATCGTCCCTGCTGCCAGCGGGCTCGCGGGAAGAAATGGGAACAAAGGGGACACAAGCACACGTGCAGGGGGAACACACCGGGAATGAGCAAACAAAATAAAAAACAAAACAAAACAACAACAACGCATCAACAAAAAAATAAACCGAAGCGAAATCGAAGCCGAACCCGAGATGCGAATTGATTTGTTGCTCCAACATCAGATAAGTGGCCACCTGCAGCAGCAGCAACAGCAGCGGCAGCAGCGGCAACAGCAGCATCCACAGTACACCTTCAGGCCGAACAAAGCCATCCGAGCTCATCCCATCCCTTCGCGCGGCGTGCTCTGATTCCAATACGCGCTTGTGTGTATGTGAAGCAGCGGGCTGCCCGATCGAATCTGGTCAGGTGAAGCTCCGTGAGGTGATAAAATCGAACGAACTACACAACCGGGAGAAGGGTTGTGTTGTTTTTATTATTACTATTATTATTATTGCGCATCGCCGTCTCTTCTCCGGCGTCCGTACCGCCGTCCTGCTCCTTTTTTTTAGTTGTTTTTTTTTCTTCTCTCCCTTCACCGCGGTTCGCTTCTTCGCCGTCTCCGTTCGCGGCATGTTGCGTTGTTTTACTGCCACGATCCATTCCCCCGCGGATCGTACGATCTCGATTGTCCGCGGATGCCATTAGGCGGGGTTTGCTCTTAAACGAAACACCAGCCATCCGTCCGCACCCACGACCACCCCTCGACCATCCCTCGCCAAGTGGTTGGGAGTCGCGCGAGCAGGCGCGCGCTCGCGCGTACGTCCACTTGCCACGCGAACCGGATTCGAGCCGTTGCGTACGCACGCCATCGCAGATCATCGCCCGCTTTCACCTCGGGCCGGGAGCGCGTCCCGTCGCCTTGATTAATGTCTCTCAATCGGGGCTCCCCCGGTTAGGCAAACGAGCGACGGGGCTATCGGGCGTGCTGCCTCGGGTGGATTTTCTTCTTCATTTTTCGTTTATTTTTTTGTTTTTTTATTTGCTTGCTTCCGTCGCGGCAAGCTTCCGTAATAATGCGCTGCTTTCGACTGGAAAGGGAAACGCACGCGGCACGCTCTCTCGAAAGTAATTATTTTGTGCGATGGATTGAATCCTGGGCACACGTGTAGTGAAATTCGCTAATCCGACGACACATCGCAAGGCATTGAAACGCGGACTGAATTTCAAAATTACGCCAACAGGCTGGTAAGAGTCGGTACAGAGCTTTCTGGTTGCGTCTTCGCTTATTAGGTTAATAATTTAACACTAATTGCGCCTACATTTATGCAATTTTAGTATTTTTTTAATACGCTACTGTTTTGGAAAAAATGTAAGGCGATAAAATAATTTGTTTTGTATGTATTTAGAAACGTCAATAATTTGTTTTGTACAGATAATTTCTTTATCAGTAAGAACATTATCAATGTGAAATGGATTAAATGGAATTAACTTTCAGTATTGAATAAATTCAATGTTTTTTTTCGAGGCTGTTGTCTTCACTAGTTTTGGTAGCTTAGTATTTTGTACTAAATTTCGCCCAAATGTATGTAACGCATTGAATATTTGCGAAGGTATACGTTTTCGCTGCATTTGTTTGTGAAGCTATTTTGCTGTTAAATGGGTTTTTATGCTGAATTTCTTCGATATTTTGAAAACTAAATTTTCGTAAGGTTAAAGTAAAAATAATTGTAACATTTTACATTGAACCTTAACACTCTTCTCAATAAACCTAAACACACGAGCCATATTTTTTTGTTTCTGGAGCATTTAAATTTGTAACTCTATTTTGACCGGTTCTCACTGTCTTGCTTTTCCAAAGCAATGTCACGACACCATTATAAACATGTTCCATTAACAAAATGAACCTCAAAAGCTGAAAGCATCGAAAAACGCTGAACAGCGAACGAAACCAAAAAAGAAACATTCCACCCGACAGCAAAACGCTAGGTGAGAGAAAAAATAGCACTCGCACTCGCAAAGAAGCCTACCCTGGAGGGCTCCGGACGACTTATTACAACTTCCTCCTCCAGTCCGTCGCTTCAGATACCTCTTTCCGGTGACACATTCAGAGTCAGCAAATTGCTCAGCGTCCACTGCGTGTGGAACGAAGAAATAACGACAATAATAAAAAAAATCCCAAACGGCCCGCGATGACGGAAACTTAAACGTTTTAAATATCTTTATGTCACTCAAGCTCGGGCCCCATCGGTTGGTTTGGTGGAAAAAGGAACTTGAAAGGCACTGATGTGCGTGGAAAGGCGAGCGAAAAACACGCGCGACAAAACGAACCGAAGACATTCATACACACACACATGCGCGCGGCTTAAAAGTGGCCCCCGAAAACCGGAAATGCCTTCGGGGCCGCGCCGCAGCCTCGCCGCAAAGACGGATGTCACCGGGGCCTGGAGCCTGCGGGCCTTTCGGTTTTAATTACGAACTTGTTGCTGAGGCTGGAGCGACGAAATCGTATATGCAGAACCGTAGAAAATGAGTACCGGAAATGAGCGAAACAACCACACGCACGCACGAACACCAAGCCTGCGCGGAACCCCGACCATGAAACTAATAATAAGTGAAGTAGAAAGGCAAAAAAAAAGCTCACTAAAATTAAGCAGCGAAGAGAAAAACAAACAGCGGCGACGAGTCGATGAAACGACCGAAAGGAAAACTTCGACTTATGTCGTGAGAAAAGTTGGTCCCGTTGGACTGCGCGGGGTTTAAGCTCGGAATGCAACGTACGTGCCGTTTGAGAGATTTTAGCTATTTGATTTCGCTTCCCCCAAAAGCGAAGCGTAGTCACATTATGAAGCATTATATCTGGGAGCTCTCGGGAGCGGTGGAGCAAACAAAAAAACAATTCCATGCGCACACAGGTTGCGAGCTGTAAGAAGTATGAATTAAAGTGAAAAATAAAATACGCTTACGTTCCAAGGATCGATCTTGTTACCGCTGCTACTGGTCGGCTCGGTTTTTTTTTTCATTTTTTCGAAGCTTTGTACTGAAGAACCTAGATGATTGGATCGAAGAGGAGGAGGAGGAGGAGGAGGAGAAGGAGGGGAGGGGAGAGGTCGGGGTAACATTCTGCTGACGCTAGGGGACGGTGAGATCGATTTCCTCGCTGCCAGCACTGAGTGCTTACCAAAGCATTCCTCACACATACAGAAATAGGAAATCACTCGCCTATAAGCCTCTTACGCAAACTTTCCTTTCCGGAAGGCAGCGGCAGGGAACAACACGTCGAAAAACATGCCAGTGTGGCCGGACTCTGGCAGGGAAGTCACGCAGGGCTGGGGAGGTAAGGTAAGGGGGAGCGGACAGAGCTTCGCCACAACAATTTTCCACCACAAACCTTTCGAGCGTCGAACAAAACAAAGAGGGCAGCGGTGCAAACCAAAAAAAAAGGAGAAGAAACAAAAAAACAGCGCCCCATAAAAGTATCCGGTAAGCTTCTTAGCCGCTGCCGCCCCGCCCCGGGAGGAAAAACCCTCCACCGAGAGAGTGTGTGTGTGTGTGTGTGAGAGAGAGAGAGAGAGAGAAACGGAGTGTCCTGCCCTTGTGTCTTGTGTTGTTTTTCCGCTCGTTTCGGTTCGGTTTTGCAGTTTCACAGCCTTATTTTATCACCCCGCTCCATCAAACCTCCTACTAAAACCTTCTCCTCCTCTCTCTCCCTTCCCACTCACTTGATCGACGGTAATCGATCTCTAATTGGATGTTGTCCAATTCGGTCCATTCAGCTTGTTTGGGGGTGGGAAAGAGGCGCCTGTTTGGAGGTGGCGCATGAAAGGGCTGACGAGGTAGGTTTCGAAACGATTCGTGTCCCTTTGAAGTCTGGCGACGGTGATGGGATTGAGAAGGAGGAGGGGTAAGGGGAGGGGGTAAAGACAATGGCCGTGGCCTTATCCCACCACCCCGTAAGCAAAGGGGAACGGAGCTGGGGTTGGGTTGGACGAGGTAAAGTCTGCTGAAGCACCGAAAATTATTTCAATTAAGCAATACTCTATCCGTTTATCTTAATTTACGACCCGATTCGCAGCCCCGAAGCGCCGGCAGGAATGACACCTACGCAGGCAAGATGTTTCCTGGGTCGGTTTCCGCATTTTACGCATCCGATAAGGCTCGAGCGCTTAGCTGGACCGGACCGTCCGGGCACGTCCAGCTCGGGAACGCCTCAGTTTGGGCCTTTCCAACTGCCCCGAAGCACCCGAACGAACAAAGCAGCGTAAGCGGAACTTCTCCGGAAGGGAGGGAGAGAGAGGAGGCGGAGAGAGCTTTGTACTGTCCTGATAGTGGCAATAGTCGAAGTAACAACTATTCCCCCGAGTTCGACAGCACACCTTCTGTTGGAGGGCGTGCAGTGCGGGGCGCACGGGAAGGGCGCCACTTTTTGCGGGATGCTCCTTCCTGTGCCGGGCAAACAAAGGAGCATCCCGGTGCATGCATATGCAGGCTCGGTTGGTGGTTGGATTTTGGGCCTGGATAGAGCCGACCGATAATCGTCACGGCATCGGGAGCCAGCACCTGGTGCATACCTTCCAGGCGTTTTGTGCACAAAACCAGCGCAAAGCACAAAAACCCGGCCCCGGTCCTGGTCCTTCCAGCCCGAACACGTGTAATGAAAAGTTGGACGGTTCGTGGCACGGTCCCGCACACCCGCCCTCTCCCTGCAGTCACGGTGCATGCTATTGTCTCTATTGTTTCCGCGAAAACCGGGGCGAAAACCGAACACGTTGCATATGCTCCGGCCGCCGAGTCATCGTCTCCGGCGAGCGCAGAACGGAACGTGCCAGTAGAACGGGCACGACCGCCCATCGGACAATGGGTGTTATCATTTATGACACTCCAACCAAGCCGTGGGCCGGACAAAAGCGCACCGAACGCAAATCCCGCTTTTTCCATGCATCCACCACACGTGCGCGCTCTCTCTCGCTCTCCCCTCCGAAACAATCGTCCGTTGTGCTGTGACACCGATTGCGATAAAAAAGAAAACAACGTGAAAGCAATGGGCACTCGCACAGGTCCTGTGACAGCGAGTGAGATAAACCCCGCCCTCCCAATGCGCCTCTCGTCGCACTCAACCATTGCGGTTGACCTGTCAGTGTCGTGCGCCCGAAAGGTAGGCAAACCCCGCCGCAGCGTTTGTTCGGTGAAATTGATGGTTGATAAAATTAAGACATAATTTTACGAGTTTCGCTCCGGATCGGTTCGTGGACCGCCGCTGAGCGAGCTCTGACATGGCTCTTTGCACTCTCCCTCCCCTTCCCCCTCGACACCTCCTCCCCCACCGGTCAATTCGGGCCATTCAGCCCGCCGACACTTGTTAGTATTGTTAAGTGAGCCAAAATCAATTTGTATTCGATCACGCCGGTGATGTTTTACGGCCTTTTTTTCGTTTATCCGCTCCGAAGGTGGATTGGGTCGCCGGCGGACGCTCGATGCTTCGCTCGTCTCCCTTCGCTCCGCTAGTTCTCGTCCCCCGCATGCCGCAATTTGTGTGGCGGCGTGCGTGCGTACGTTTTATTTCATCCGTTTCGGATGATAATACCGGAATCTTGTTAAGGGAAAAAGTTTACAACGGCTGTAAAAATCACCCAGCCCAGTTTGACGGCCGTGCGCCCGGTGAAAGAGCGGGCGGGCGGGTGGGTGGGCGACAGTGGGAACAAAACTTTGCACTCCGGATCGGGCGCCTTCCGGTCGCGCCCCCCGTCCGAGAGCGACGCCGGCAGGCGAAGGTGAAGCAATTCTAGGTGCGCATAAAATGCTGTTTAAAATAAATAAACCAGCAGTAAATCAAATTTTTAAGACACAAACGCGTGCGTCCTGAGAAGGCAACCGAAAAAAAAGGCTCCCGAGCCCCGGATAGGGGTGGGAGGGGACCGGTAACGAACTACCTACCGCGCGCGAGAGCTGTACGAGGCTCGAAGCGTTCGCATCTCGCTTAGTGCGGGGCTTGGCTGGAGGGAAGAGTGTCCTGGGGTGTCGTAAAAACCTCGTGCCTGCGCTCGCGCGGTAAGAGAAAGAATCACTCTCGTACACACACACACACACACACACACAGACATACACGCGCACACCGAGACACAAACCGATGGAATCGGCTCCGAGATCGATCCTTTAATCCCGGGAAAGACGAGACAGACGGTGATGATGGCGAGCGAGAGAACGAGACCCCGAACGAGATTACCGCAGCCTCACCGCAATCGCAATGCGCTATTGGGCCGCGAGGGAGGAGCCGCGGGATGAGATGGGAAGCTGCTCATAAAATCAAATCACAATCCACCGAAATTCGATCGAATAGTCGTAAACGAAACAACGAAGTGGCGGCTGCGATGAGAAGGCAAAGCAAGGAGAGGAATAGAATACTGTCATTTACATACTGACAACCATTTCCTTACCAATTCCGTCCGGCCTAATCCAAGCCGCTTTACCACCAACCCGAAGACTCCCGCCCTGGACGCTCGGAGCGAGGGAATTTTCGGTCTTTTTTATTCGACTACTCTCAACCTGCTGCTCCTGCTGCGCACCAGATAATTGTTTGCCTATCGTGGCGCGAGTTGCCGTTGGCCTTTCGTGTTCGAAATTGAATCATCGCACCTGAACAACAGAGGGCAGAAATCAATCTTGTGGCGAGGGTGGAATTCGATTGCGCCCTCTGACAGGAGGACTTTTTTCAAGTTATAATGATTATTTTTAAGTAAAAAAAACACAAAAAATAATGTTAGAAATCTCGTTCAAAGCAGCAGCATGTAAATATTCGTCCCACGTCTAGCGCATCTTTAAGTTAATAATTTATTTCTACTGCTTTCTCTCCTACAGATATTGCCGGTTCGGTACAGGACGTACTAGACCGTTCGTGAACCGGAGATGCATCGCGTCCAACGGTAGCCAGAGCAGATAGATAGCGGTAGGTTAAGTGAGGATAGACACTCACAAACATATCGACTAGGTGCGTTCAAGAGCGACAAGCCACAAGATGACACGATCTTCAAACAAGAGCTTACGACAACGACTCGCGGTGCTAGTGGGCACCGCCACCTTCATGCTGCTGCTATCCCGGACAGTGCCAGTGGCGGTAGCGAAGGCTGCTAATGGCGGTGCCAGCGGTGGTGGTGGTAGTGTAGGCGGCGGCGGCGGACATGGTGTGCAGAGGTTTGCGATGGAACCTCAGGACCAGACGGCGATTGTGGGTTCGCGTGTGACGCTACCGTGCCGGGTGGAGTCGAAGGAGGGCCAGCTGCAATGGACGAAGGATGACTTCGGGCTCGGGTGGTACCGGAACCTGAGCGGGTTCGATCGGTACGCGATGGTGGGTAGCGATGAGGAGGGTGACTACTCGCTCGAGATCTACCCGGTGATGCTGGACGATGAGGCACGCTACCAGTGTCAGGTGGGCCGGGGCAAGGATGGTAAGTACAGCGGGTCCTCACGCCCTACGCTTCCAGCTGTTACCTTTCGTTTCTTCTCATTAGGTACGCCCGGCATCCGGTCACGGTTCGCCTTGTTAACGGTGTTGGTGCCACCGGAGGCGCCGAAAATCGTGCAGGGAGACTTCCTCGTCACGACCGAGGACCGCGAGATTGAGCTGGAGTGCGTGTCGGTGGGAGGGAAACCGGCCGCCGAGATCACCTGGATCGACGGGCTCGGCAACGTACTGACGAAGGGCATCGAGTACGTGAAGGAACCGATGACCGACACCGGTCGCTTTACGGCGAAATCCATCCTGAAGCTGACGCCGAAGAAGGAGCACCACAACACGTTGTTCACGTGCCAGGCGCAGAACACGGCCGATCGGACGTACCGATCGGTGCGGCTCAAACTGGAGGTGAAGTACGCGCCGAAGGTGAGCGTTTCCGTCGTTGGTGGAGCGCTCGCGGGTGGACGGATTCAGGAGGGCGCCGAGGTTCGGTTGTCGTGCCGGGCGGATGCCAACCCAAGCGAAGTGACGTACCGATGGTACAAAGGCGATGAACCGATCGTCGGTGACTACACGACGGAGATGGTAAGTATTGAGTGCTTAAATCCTCTCAACATCCTTTTTTCCGTAAGAAAGATTAAAAAAGTTGGACCATAATATTTGAGAGTCGTCAAATCTAGCAGGTTCGAAGCGGGAAGATCACGCTTTAAAGGTTTTTGGGCTAGTACAGAACCTTCGGTGAAACTTGTAAACTCCAACTGATTCCAACACAATATCTTTTGTTAGTAAAAGTCCTAACTCATAGAGCCACCGACTTTTCGATCGAATTTTGTTTGCTGCTTCCTAAAAAATGAAGTAATATCACGCGGTTGAGCGCTGTTTCATCCAACAGTGCTGAACAAGATGCAATGTTTGATTCTAGCGAGATTCCACCTCCAATAGCACGAGCTAACTCTTCCATTTTGCGTTCCGCTTCTACTTTTTTCGCACGTTCCAGGTCATACACAATGTCACGAAGGAGTACCACGATGCGGTAATCAAGTGCGAGGTGCACAATGCCGTCGGTAAGAGTGAGGAAAGTGAAATCCTCGACATCAGCTACGGTCCGACGTTCCGCACGCGGCCCCAGCCGGTCGAGACGGACGCCGACCGGAAGGTGACGCTCAGCTGCGACGTGGATGGCAATCCACCGCCCGAGATAATCTGGGTGCACGAGGAAACGGGTCGGATCGTATCGAACGCGGCGAATATCACGCTGATTGCGACGCGCGACACCGCCGGTAGCTATCTGTGCAAGGCGAGCGTGCGGGGCTTCCCGGACATTGAGGCGTCGGCGGCAATCCACCTGAAGGGACCACCGGCGATACGCTCGCCCCGCCAGCAGTACGGCTCGGTGAACGATAACTCGCAGCTGCAGTGCGACGCGATCAGCATCCCGAAGGCACGTCAGGTCATCTGGACGTACAACGGGCTGGAGGTGAACAGCGAGAACGATCACACGATCCTGGAGAACCATTCACCGGAGGGCGTGCGGTCGACGCTGATCATACCGCGCAGCCAGCGGCAGCACTTCGGCGTCTACAACTGCACCGTCCTGAACGAGTACGGCGCCGACTCGCTCGAGATACACTTTGCGCCGATGGAGTCGTCCTCCCTGCCGGTGGTGATCCTCATACTGGTCATCGTGTTCGTGGCGTTCGTGGTCATGCTGGTCGTCAGTTTATGTCACTGCGGCCGCAAGAGCAACAAGAAGCTGCCCCCAGCGGACGTCATCACCGATGTAAGTAGAGCATTTCTTAGACCGAGTGCGTTGGAGCCTGGTTTTGATAAGCATACGCTTATGTTGATCCGCCTCCGTTCACAGCACTACATGACGGACAAAACGTACAAGGAAAGTGACCGGTCGTCGAACGTGAGCGATCTGAAGACTGACAAGGATCATGAGTACTCCGAGACGTGCTCCGGCACGGACAGCATCGCGACTCGGCTAGCCATGAACATAATGGGCTCATCTAACGGTGGCAGCAACAACAGCGGAAGTGCCGGCGGTGTTCCGATGAGTGGCGGAGGTGGTGGTGGCGTACCACTCGCTGGTCCAGTGCGGATACCCAACGACTATCGGTAAGATTTTCTTTTTCTTTGGTATTTAAAAATCACAATCACGGAAGAATGCATTTTGTATAAAATTTGCACAACATCACTTTTGCCTGTCTCTATAGTTGTGTTACTCACTGTATTATTGACATTGATTTGACAGCTGATTGACTTTGGCGTGTTGTTGACATAATTGTTTACATAGTTACGTTCAGTTTAGCCAAGCGAAGAAAAATATATTTTGACGAATACTACACCAAAAAGATTAGTTATCAGAAAACTACCAAATACTTGTTTACCTTATCCTGGTTTTGGATATGAAAAGAAAACAAAAAGCAGGCTACAATTAGGGATCGTACGATAAAATGTTTCCTTCAGCGATTTTATACAGTCAACTAAATTTCTTCTTTTCTATCCTAAACATCCACAGCTATTCGGGCGACTACTCGGACGGTATCGGTTCGACGCTGCAGGCCAAGATCGGCCAAAGCAACGGTGGCTATGTGCCGTACGTGGACTACGCGCAGGACTACAATCTGCCGATGCATATCACCGGCAACGGTCAGCTACCGAACGGTAACCTAAGCCTCACGCGCAACCGCGAGCTGCGCCAAGACAACGGACTACCAAGTATCCAGACCGGCATGGGATCGCTTTCGGCGGGTTTGATGAGTAAGTAGTTTAGATGACTACCTTTAAGTTCTACCATATTCTTTCGTTCATATGGGTACAATGATTTCTAACTGGTATTTTGTGTTTCGTTATTTTTTCTTTTCGTTTTATTTTTTACTTAAAAACCCTATCTTGAAACAGACACTTCATTGATAAACGCACCGAGCATAGATCCGCGATATAGTGCGACGTACGGTAATCCGTATCTGCGCAGCAGCAGTACCCACCTCTCACCGTTGCCGCCACCGAGCACGGCCAATCCGGCGCTAACGCCCGCTCCACCACCATACAGTGTTGGCCGGCATCCGGTCGGGAACAACGCGTTGCTGATGGGCGTCAACATCGGCGTTAACTCCGGCAGCGTGATCGGTATCGGTTCGAGCCTTACCAGCCCTGAGTCGATCCGATCGACAGGAGCGGGCAGTGAGCAGGCGCAACAGCAGCAGCAACAGGCGCAACAACAGAGCGCCCAAGCCGTCGGTCAAACTGGCAGCCCGGCACCCGGCCAGTTCATACTGCCGGCGAACGGCGACATACGGAAGGGTGCCCTCGCCACCCACGTCTAGTTCTCGCCTTCCCTTCTTGGCTATCCTGTAAAAAACCCACCCATCCCAAACCCAACCCCACGCACCACCGCTTTACCTCCGGATCCGTCCGTGGTTGCAGTTCACCTTTTGTTGCTTTGTTGATGACAGAAGGACAGAAATCGGAATTGCCGTGGCCTGGCATCTAGGAGCAATCCACGTTTGTTTTTTGCTCGAAATACAGTTTCCATCGATGGAATCGTCCTCGCTGCAGGTGGTGATCTTCGTACCGGTCATCGTGTTCGTGGTGATTTCGGTCATGCTGGTCCAGTGCGGATACACAACGACTATCGGTAAGTTTTCATTTTTTTGGTATTTAAAAATCTCGATCACGAAAGGATGAAATTTTGTATCAGTTTGCACAACACTTTTCCTTTCTCTATAGTTGTGTTACACACTGTATTGTTGACATTGATTCGTCAGCTGATTGATTTTGGCGTGCTGTTTACATAGTAAGCAAAAACATTGGCCCATTGAATGTTGAAGTTTTAAATCAGTGCAGCGAAGAAAAGAAAATGTATATTTTGTTGAAATACTACGCGAAAAAAGAATATTCATTAAAAGATTACAGTAGAAAGAAAACAAAGGGTTGAAGAAGCATTAGTGCGGTTACAAAATTTTTTAAAAGAGCTGCCACACCGTGATCGCAATGCTTGTTTCTCTTATACCAGTTTTGGATATGAAACCAAAATGGAGGTTTCTATAAGGGATTGTACGATAAAAATTGTCCTTGAGCGAATTGATATAGTCAACTAAATTTTTTCTTTTTTATCCTAAACATCCGCAGCTATTCGGGCGACTACTCGGACGGTATCGGTTCAACGCTGCAGGCCAAGATCGGCCAAAGCAACGGTGCCGAACTGCCGATGCATATCACCGGCAACGGTCAGCTACCCAACGGCAATCTAAGCCTCACGCGCAACCACGAACTGCGTCAAGACAACGTACCGGCATGGGATCGCTTTCGGCGGGTTTAATGAGTAAGTAGTTCAAATAACTATCCCAAACTTCTACCATATTCTTTCGTTCATATGGGTACAATGATTTCTTACTGGTATTTTGTGTTTTATTTTTTTTTCATTTCGTTTTGTTTTTTACTTAAAAAACAACCTCGAAAACAGATACTTCATTGATAAACACACCGAGCATAGATCCGCGATATAATGCGACCTACGGTAATTCGTAACCGCGCAGCAGCATTACTCACCTTCCACTGTTGTCTCCACCAAGCACGGCAACCCGCACTCGTCCCATCACCATACAGTGTCGGCCAGCATCTGGTCGGGAACAACGCGTTGCTGATGGGCGTCAACTCCGGCAACGTGATCTATCGGTTCAATCCGATCGGCTGGAGCTGGCAGTGAGCAGGCGCAACAGCAGCATCAACAGGCGCAACAACAGAGCGCGCAAGCCGTCGATAAAACTGGACTTTCTCACGCTTGAAGACCCATACAGTGATAGAGTGAAGTTGAACGATAAATTCCAGTTTTTTTTTGCTTCACATTTCTCTAAATATCAATCAAACCCCAGAATATCAACTCATAGTGTGTTCAATTTTTGATAAAAAATACACTTGAACACATTTGCATTACAAATTCATCAGGTCGAAAATTAAAGAAAATATACTATGATATTATGTTCGGGCAGATCTTTGACAAACTATGATCTTAGACCCAAAAGTTCACATCTTTCGCTCGAATCACTAGATGGTGTTTAAGAAAAAGCGATCGTACGCCCTCTAGAATGCAATGCAAAATCTCGTTTTTGCAGCCGTTACGTGCGCCTTCGAATGTTTTGTTACTTTTGGTGCTAGATTGTTGCACATTCACACACGCACACGCATAAACTCTCGCATATACCAACACAATCAAACGTACACAGAAAGCCGCATATAGTAAAATTGTGACTGTACTCTGCGAATCGTTACGCCCCGTTTACGTTCATACTTTCATTCAAAATGTGTGGCCTTATTATATGAAAAAGAAAATTCAGAAAATGGAGCAAAAAAACGAGGAAGAGGATAGCGACGAAACCAAAAAAAAACAGAAAAACAACAAAAAGAAGAATTAAAATGCGCATCACGCGTAACACACAACCACGATGAAAGTCGGGATGGAAAAATCGAATGGTTTTTCTCCGTGAGCGATACGCAAAATTTCACAAAAATCTTATGTATTCTTATAGATATATATATATACATATATTGTGTGTGTGACAGAGAGAGAGAGATAGTATACTCAAAGGGTATGGTATATGCTACTCGCGTGTTTACATTATATCAGTCGTGTGTCGCTTGCCAAGGAAGGACGGACGTTTGTTTTTAGAAGCGGAACAAAATCGTTGCTTTCGTGTGCCAGTTTATGAAGAAGCTCAATGAGCGGTTACGAAAAACAAAGCGTATTAAACAATGTTATCACAATCAAACACACTCAACACATACACACGCCGGAAACAGCGGCTCTGTAAGCTTTAGCTTTAACACCTGTTTAGCGAATTGAATCAACGCCAACGCCAGGAAGATTTGATCACATATACGCACCCATTTTACGTTTTTTTATCGATTTCGAAATTACAATCAGACCGGAGTGCGGAACACTAGAATTCAACATACCTGTGAGCAGGTGAACTATGATCCGGTGCGCTGAAGAAAACATTTTAGCACTCACTGCCTCAATTTTCCCATCCACATTTTTTCCTCTGCCCAATCCCACTCCTTCTTCCTAGTACTGCTGCAGGTGGTTGTGGCAGCGTCATGTGAGAATATACCAAATTGTTTTTTAAATGTATAATTTTTAATTTTAAACTCGGTGCGCCGATCAAACCCGTTTGCGTGTTCCGGGTTTCGATTACATAATATCGTTTATAAATTCCCTTGTTCTTCGCTAAGATTTCATGCTCGTGGTGCATCGTAAGTTAAAGTGTGAGTTAAGGTTAAGGTAGCATAATTGAGGAAGCAAAGGCCGAAGTACTCCAACACTGCAAGGAAAATAACCCTAGGGAGGGGAAGCGTGTGGCGTGTGAAGGCCAATTTCTATCGCCACATACACAAATACACATACAAACTCGTAAACACTCACACACAAACACACATACACTCCCTAGGCGAATCGACTGAACCTCGTGTATCACTAGAGGCGCTAAAACCAGTAGCTAAGCCGTATTTTACATTTCTTCACATTGAAAAATCGTTAGAACACATTCGGAAAGCTAGAAACCCGTAAGTACTTACACGCGTGTTAAAGATAAAACTTGTTGGTGCGTGGGTGCACGGACGCCCATTTTCAGGTACGCGAAGCGAGCCTGGTCGCATGGATATCGGAAGAATTTATCGCTTTATTCGCTTTATTAGCAAAACCATCATAATAAAAGGAAGCGACGCGTTTAAGAAACAAAAAACGGCATCGCTTTGTGTGTACATACTATTCTTAAAGATATTAAAGAGCATTTGGCCATTACATGATACACGCACGTGTGTGTTTGGAACGATTAAAGAAAGGTATATTAAGAGCAAACAAAAGAAACGAACAACAAAACAAGGAACTGTCAATTGCTAGGCGCTCTCAGTGCATTCTAAGCATGTAATTGCAAGCAGACACGGACTAATGCTAAATATACATATATACATATACACACATACAGGCACGCACTCATACATGTACGGCAGAATGCATACAATTACGTACAGCTATAATTAAATACGCCAGTACATATAAAAACATCAATAGAACGATATATGTAAATAGAGTGGTTTAAGTGACGAGTTTATTCGAATGTACGGAGAAGTTCGTATTAAAAAGATAAAGCAAACGCTAGCGTACGTATAGGTATATACACAAGAATCCATATTAAAAGAGCAACTAGAGCTGCATAGGAACAATGCTTATAGATAGTAAAAGAAACGAAGAAGAAAGGAAAACAAACTGTATTATAATAGACAGAAATATTATTTTGTAAGGCTCCCTCGAATCACTTCATCTTCTCCTTTTCAGCTCTTTTTGTTGCATGTGTGTGTATGTGTGTGTGAAAGAGATAGATAGAGAGAGAGAGAGAGAGAGAGAGAGAGAAATAATGAGATAAAGGAGTCTTCCTCCATAGCCACTCTCCTCCTTCCCCTCTCTACGCAACATTATTCATGTAATGTTATAATTTTTGTCGCAATTCGCGTAAAACAAAACCAAACACACCCACACATACCTACACACTCCATATCGAGGTGAATGGGGGGAGAGTAGAAGGTAAGAGTAGCAAGAGGAAGCATCACAGCGCAAGCGAACCCTGTGAAACAAAACACTGTCAATTTGTACATAGTAAAATTCTTTACTATAGCGTTAAGTATTTGAAAGTCAATTGAATCTCATTTAAATAAACGAAACAGATTTTAAAAGCAGTCAGGCTCGCGTGCATGCGGTTTTTTTTGTTTTATTCGTTCGTCTTTGTTGTATTTATCCGAAAACCAGCACTCTCGAGTATCATGGGTATAGATAGAGAGAGAGAAGGAAAGAAAGAGAGAGAGAGAGAGAGAAAAAAAAAAGAAAAAGAGAGAAAGAGTCAATTTGAATGCAAATGGTTTGCATTTTTGTCGTGTTTAATATATTTTTTCATTTATTTTTGTCGCCTGTTCGCTTGTACGAAAGAGGGTAGCATGAAAGGATGCGCTTTCGGGCACGGTTTTCAATCGCGAAACGAATAGCTGGGAATATAAATTTCACCACGGCGATGATACAAACATATCGAGCGTTTTTCTTTTGTTTTTCCCCGTTTTCGGCGATGGCGAGGCGGAAACTTTCTTCCCGGGGTCGGTGTTTTAAAAAGAAGAAAACGAAATCGTGTTGCATGTTGGGTTTTCTTCTCCACACCACTTCGTTTGATTTAAACTTGGAGTGGAAAAATCGTGGAAAACCAGTTGTGGGACCATGAATAATGAGCGCGGTGATTTTTACTGAATTTCGCTCTCACAGTATTTAGTCAGATTTCAGCTCGTTTGCTTGAGTATCACTCTTCTTTAACGTTCACTTTTATGAAAAGACTGCTGTGTAAGCTGAGAGAATTTCCCGCCAATATGAAGTGCATTAGTTCCGATTTGGAATGCCTTCTTTTCTTCAAGATTTTTGACAGTTTTGCAATTGTTTTTATTAGCGGACTGTGTTTTGAAGGTTTATAAAAAAATACGTTTTTAAATTTGTTTGAATCCGTCTGTAAATTGTAATATGGCGTCTTACAACTTTGGGCTTATTTTTTTATTAATTTCATAACGACTTTTTTTAATATTAAAAAAAAGTATAGACAATACTCCAGGTATACAGAATCGAAAAAGTAAAATGTATAACAATTATAAAATGTTTACAAAACACAAAACACACAATTGTTCAAAAGGCGCAATATTTGATATCTGATGTTTAAATACAAACACTCTATGGTAAGCAGAAATGTAAATTGTAAAAGTAAAAGAAAAACAAAAAATACAACATCGATTGCAGGTAAACAGCGATAAAGTGAATAAAAATCGAAAAGTAAAAACAAACTTTTGCAAAATAAAAGATAGATTTCAAAATGAACGAAAAAACTTTCGTGAAAAATGAAGTAATGAATGAATCTAAACGTTAATGAAATATGTGGAGAAATAATCTGCATCACAGCTGATACAAACTTTAAGACGTTAAGTTTAGTAAATTGAACTGTCTTATTGTCTATTTCCTATTTTTATTTTTTGAGGCAAATTGATCCAAAGTGTCATGCGAAAGCATTTCAGAGAACAAAAATATCATTTCAAGTAATCCTCCTGCAGGATTTCGTTGTTAACAAAGCTTGCCAGAAGCTAAACAAGCCAACCGTCTCCAGACTTCGTGTTAATCAATCAATGATGCCAAGATGCGTAGCTCGTCCTGGAACGTTCGTTGGGTGTGTGACGATGGCATTGAACTTACAACCGTGCTGCGGAGCGCGATGCAAACGGTACCGAAAGGGCCAAACGTATCTGACCATGCACAAAGGCAGACAGTTTATTATGCCGTACCGAGCGGGGTTGATGTACCGCTGGGAGTATGGAGTCGTTTGGTCCGGCCGTCGTGGCCCTTTGCTAATTGAAGCTGCTGCTTTCTTGTGAGCGATGAGCACGACCATGATGATGATGGCCGTCAGCAGGCCGAATACCTTCCGAGAGGGCATCGCTGCCGGGAAATCGAAGCCTTCCTGGCACGGCACGGCCCAAGGATGCAACAAGAGCGCCCGCATCCGCACTACGCAGCAGCGAGCCTGCGCTGCATAATTTATTAATGGACATGCCGTGCTATTTATGAAGTATTAATGCGTTTGTTTACGTCGGACGCGGCACGGCTCGGAGACGGAGGGCAATTAGAGCGATTGTGAGGGTTGAAGACGACGAGCTCGACCCCGCACCGGTTTATTGATTGATGTCAGCTCGGGTGCAGCGTTTTGTTTGGGCTTCAAAGGATGTCATCTCAGCACCCGGAGGGAAGGATGATTTCAATTTACTCACACAAACTCTAGCAACCGTAAGTGCATTGGTTAAAAATGGGGGCCTTCAGAATTATATGGAAACAAATGTTATATCCTTTTCTAAACAATTTTTTACACGCTCCCAAAAAAGTTTGAATATGCATAATAAGTTTTTAAATTATGTTTTATATATTTGTAATTTTTATGATTCTGTTTTTTTCATACTATTATTTTTTCCAGACGTATTGCTTATATATTTTTAAAGACTTCCATGTTCTTGGATAATAAATAATTCAAAACTTTATCTAAATTTTGTAGAAGAGAATTCTAAATTTGTTCATAAATGAATTTCACATTATCAATATTAAATAAATAATTAAATTTAATAAATTACGAATTAAAAAAATGAGAATAAAATACATACATTTATTTGTTGTGTGCGTGATCTAAAATTGTTTGGATATGATTCAATTTATGTAATTTGAATTTATATTTACACAATTTATAAGATGTTACTCAAAATTGAATTATTGTCGGTTAAAATGGCGAATAATATAATTATTGGTAATTAACGAATAAAAACAAAGTGAAGCATTGTGTTTTTTTTTCAATTTGAATCATTATATTAGTTCTAACTTAGGCAATCTTTGGCTTACGAGGTTCCAAAAGCTCTTTTGGGGCAGTAAATTCTTATTGCCTACATTTAAGCGCTTTTGTCATAAACACAATTGAAAAACTTAAATTGCATGATTTAATTAACTAATAAACCTTTGAGATGCATTTAAAACTTTTTTTTCAGAAATTGTCAAAGTGATTATGAGATCTAAAACTGCAAAGGAAAGAAAGAGTATTCAAGATATGAAAACAATTTAAACAATGTTAAAAAATGTGAGATAAAATAAAACGAATTATTACAAATTTTATTGGGAAAATCGTAATAAAAAGAATGAAATGAATTTAAAAAAAAAATATATTGTCTAATATTATTCGAATAAACTGTACTTGATCCAATTAAACCTAGGCGGGCCAAAAAAAACTGGACACCATCATCGCCATCAGAGGTGTGATGAAAAATCAAATTCCATCATATATTCAACGATGCAACGATGAAGAAAAGAAACACAACCGCTCTCTGGTGCAGAAACACGTGTCAGGTTCGATATCGCGTCCAAATCAAGTGCCGGCGCGTGCTCGAACGGACTGGCGAGTTGATTCGCAACCCCTTCACCGTACGCAGTTAATTGGTTAATGCAAATTCGGACGAAAACCGGATCCGACAGTCGACCAAACATCGACTCGTTTCGGGTCGGGGAGGGGATGAGACGGGGCGGAGCAATAAAGTTAGTTGATTAAGCTCACGTCCACCTCACGTCCTCACCTTGCTCGCATGCATTCCCATGTGCGCATCGCACCGAACGGAAGCCAATCGGTGTAAGTATTATAATTTAATATAAATCGTTTGCTCGTTTGACTGTGCATACACGCGAGGAAGGGTGGGTCGGGTGGCGTTCCGAACTGGAGCCAAATGTGGATAAATCAAAGTTTGCCGAGGGTGTTCGGTCCCGAGCTCACACTTACACCCAAACACACACACACACACACACACACACACACATGAGAGCCTACGGAAAAGGCTGCCACCGGACTTTCCGGATTAGCCGGCGGTCGGTGTTTCTGAGCGACGTTCCGAGTTTTTCTTTCCCTTTTTCGGTCGCTCCTTTCACTCACGTCAGGCAGCATGGTTCGTTCTCGTTTTTCACCTCTCGCCAGAAGATGAAGCCCGCACCGGATATCCTAGTTTAGTTTTTATTTACACAGCGGAAAATTAGGAACCAGCGAACCGATACGGAAACATCAATCGCCCGTGAAAATGGGATAATTTATTCGATTTTCCCGCCCGAAACCTACAGGCTGGTGCGGAGGGATTGGAGGGGGAGATGAGAGGGGGAGGAGATGGGGAGGGGGAGCGTGTGTAAGTGAGTCGAAATAAACTTCCCGGGCTCCGTTCGCATCCTGAAGGGTGGCCGCTCGGAACGCTCTAAACAGCTCGTGTGCGCTGAATTTTTCTCTCCGAACGTTTCCACAATTCCATGCACACACACACACACACACGTTCGCTCTGGCACGTAAGGATGTTTTTTTTTTGTTTTCCTCTCGTCTCGCTTGTCTCGCACAACCGGGCATGCCCGGTGGCCAGTCAGGTTGAGTTAATTTTCTGATATCAATCATTCCACCGCAAGCTCGCCGGAATGCGAAATGCGAGCAGGCTCTTGAGGCGCAGGAAAATCGGTACCACTGCCACTTGTTTCGTCTCCCTGACAGCTTCCCCCTCGCCATGGTGAGCTCGGCGAAGCCCGGCGGGAAAAGGGGAGATACCCAACGGATATATCCCAGCAAAACAAAGCCACCAGCGAAACGCGGAATGGGCGAGAAAAGAAGCCCCAGTAACCGAGCGATGATCCAACGGGGAATATATTTAATGTGATTTGTAACAAACGGCATTTGGCACACAGCACACGTACACCTACGCGGGGAAGGACGGGGGAGTGGAGTGGAAGGAAAATGAAGAGAAAAAAATCAGTACCATGCAGCTCATGTGGACGATTCGTGTTATTTTTTTTTTTCTGTTGAAGGCTCGCATAGATTGACGAATGTCCCACTCGCGTTCCTCTCTTTCTCTCTCTCTCTCTCTATCTCTCTCTCTCCTCTTCCAACACCTGTTTCCCTCAGACCCGGTGTACACCACCAGACGCCGAAAAGATGTCGACAAATCTATATAAATACACCCATCCGTTTGGCGGTGGCGGCAGCGACGCCGAATCAGATCAAAAACCGATTTCGCTCCTTTCCGCTCGCCTCCATCGGCGCGCATTTCGGTTGCGCCTCGTCTTAAAATTCCACCCACGTGGTGGGAACCGGCCGGCCAACCAGACTGGTTTGGTGTTCGTAATCTGTGCTGGGGGCGGGGAGGGGGGGGGGGGGGAGAGGAAAGCGGCCATCCACTTGCTCCTTGCCCTTCCACCCGATGTTACAACTCGATGGATTTAGCGGTCGGGAAGCAATGACGAATTTTCATCGTTGGTTTTTCGGGCGTCTCGAGATTGAATTTCCCACCCCCGGCTTTCCACGGGCAAGCCGCGTCAAGTTCCTTTTATCTTTCGACTGTGTGTTTGTGTGTGCAGGAGTGGTTTCAGTACGGTGGATCCGAATTGGAAATACATACACGCCGCACGCAGAGTCTTTTGCAACCTGCTGCTGCGACTGCTGCTGTTGCAAGATTAGCTAGACTTGTTGGTGGCTTAGGACGGCAGGAAGGGCATGAAGGTTCGCATTGATGAAATTAATTTCATACTAAACCATGTTGGAATGCTGGACAAAAATAATCAATTTATATGATTCTGTTCGATCATGTGCTCCAGGGACGCATTTTTGATTAATTGCTGCTCATTTTAATCCAAATAATATTTACAGTCATGGATTTACTACCCAAATAATATTAAAAATATTTAAATTTCAATCCAACGGATAAAAAGTCGATTAAAACACCATTTCAAATGGTTCCGTTCTTTAATATATTTATTTTTAACTGCCTTTTAAACCATCAGCCTCAAAAATGTCATTTGGTACACAAGTAATAATGACAAATTTTCGATCGAATTTATATAAGTAAACGGATAATTATTTATTTATTTTAATAAACGGAAACGATACCATTGAATGATTAGATGTTCGATACCATAAAATGAACCAGATACCAGAAACGATACCATAAAATACCGATACCAGAAACGATACCATAAAATGATTATATAGAGTATATAAAAAAATCAATTCATATACTATACCGATAGACTTTGTCATAAAAAGTTTAAGTAGTAACTAAGATTTTTTAAAATAACTTTTGGCTCAGATAATTTTCAGTTCGTCTCTGAAAAAAACTATTCAGTCCATTCTATTGAATATTTTTTTTACTTAAAATGCAAAAATGTACTATAAATGTAACTGTTATTAAATTTACCACTCGGGTTTTGTTAATCACTATTTTCTGAAATATTAGATAAGCTTCAGCAGGTTAAAGCAAAGTCAAGGTTTTTGTACTGGCTTTTCACTGATTTTTTTTTAATTTTAAATTTTCGTTTTATTTTTCAATTGGTCTAAAAATTATGTTTTTTATCTGACAAGATTCACTATCCGTTATTAACAAACATCTCACTACCTTTTTCTATTTTCACATTTACAAAATTGAAAATCATTTCTTAAATCATAAGGCGTAAGTGTGAAACCAAAACATTTAAATTGAAATTTAAAAATAATAAAAATAATTCACAAACTATTCAATGTTTTTTTGTGTCTAACTGACACAATTTTGGTAAAAATATATTTTAGGCCAACAATTTAGCAGGAAAATAATAAGTTTTTTTATTAAAATTGTTGAAAAATAATGTAAATTAGGTCGTAAAGGCCAGTGGAGGAGGTTTTTCTTACCGTTCCATCTTCTCGCGTGCACGCGACCCAAACGTCAAGCGACTCTACCGACGACCAATCGTCAAATCGTCTCAATTCGTTTGCATAAATTTATCATTCTCAGCCAGCTTGGGACCAGCGACATCCCTGCGAGGGGTTGAGGGTGGAGACGGGGAAGGGGCAAAGCCCCGAACGGGTTTGATATTTATGAATACGACCACGGGCAGGGTGACCCATCGCCGGGCCGGTGATGCAGAATGGAGGGAGGGAAGAAATTAATTTATCCAATCTCACCTCAAGCCCAAGGTTTCTTTTATGTCGGATCGTGCGGCCTTTGGGTTTTTTCTTTTTGTTTTTTTTTTTGGTTGCTACAATGATGATGGGAAAGCCGGGCGGGGACGCACGTCTGTTTGCGACGTGCGGTGGCCGTCCTGCTGAGCAGCCGGGGCTGCGAAATCGATGCATGTGATGCTGGTAAGTTGCCAACTTGGTCGTCGTCGTCGTCGCTACCGTGGATGGCATGATCCTTTGGGCTTCTGGCTGATTGTCGGTCTGTTGAAAACTGTCTCCTGTCCGGCCCAGGGTAAATGTTGGTCCGGTAGGGTTTTGGTGGGTGGCGAGGCGGGCGGAAAGGTTGTACGGATTCACAACGGACACGCCAGCGACGCGAGAGCAGGAGGTTTGGTTGGTTTGCCGGTCAAAGTTCGGGTTAAAATACCTTACCACCGTCCAGCTGCAGCCGGCAGCGGGCCGGAGGAGGTTGTTTCAAAAGGGGGTTTTCAGCTTTATTTTTCACCCCAACTCTGTTGCACCCGTACCCAATCACCCGAACAGTGCTCGGGTTATAGTTTTTCGCTTTTCGTTCTTCGCTTCCGTTGCTTTCATCGAGATGGATACATTTTTTTTACTTTTTGTTGAAGAGGCTATTCGCTTTACCTCTTCATCTCGGCAGCGTCGTGGAGCGTTGAGGGGAAGGTGAAGAAGCAAAAGGTACCACCTACCACAAGACCGGCCAGGTGGAGGATGGGAGCAAACCTCTCCCTCCATTTCCCCATCAACCCCCCCACCCCCACCCATCCCCTCCCCCTCCTCACGTCGCCTTGTGCGCTCTCTTACGCGACAAATCCTCAGCACAAACAACTTCCGCATTGCAGATGTGAGGCAGTTTATCCTTGGTTCGCTCGGAGCGCCGCCGCTTCGAGCCGTCCGTCGGTCGAGGTGAGGTCGGGCGCACGCCACCTTAGCACACCCCCTCCTGCCCGGTCGCCCACTGGGTGCCCGTTTGATCGAGTGAAACATTTCACTTCGCCGAACCCCGCCGCGGTGCTTGAAAGATCGTTCAAACCAGCACGAACACCACGGATTGAATGCGAACATCAAACGGCAATAGTTTTCGTTTCGGTTGGAGTTTTATTTTATCATCATCGCCGCCGTGTACGGCTGTATGGCTGTGTTTATGTACGAGGGGGGAGGGTTTTGGTTTCGCACTGTGGCATCGGTTCCGTGTTTTGACAGGAGGCAACCGGACTTTCCACCTAATCTCCACGGGAGCTTTGCGCTTCTTAATAGAGGTCCAATAATTGAATAGCAAGTTTTGCTATTGATCAATAGCGTGTTTTTTTCTTTTTTTTTTCAACCAAATACTTATTTTTCATTTGCAAACATATACTGTCGCCGATAGCGTGCTTTTGAGGACTCAAGAAGAGCAAAATACCGAACCAACTCTTCATTGAATCGTAAAGTACCATGCGCCTCCATGTAATCAACCAGATTTTTAAATATTTTTTAATAGATCATTTTATTCTATTAAAATTTGCTAAAACTAATCTTTCACTTTTTTAATAATCTTCAACTATAAACACCTTTTGTGAAATAAATGTTGTGTTCTCAATCTGGAAAATATACGAAATAAAATCTCAAGTTGTATGAAATTTTAAATATTTTTTACAGACAAATTTCAAAACGCTTAATTTGATACATTCAAGTACACCGTGAATGAAATCACAAGAATGGAATGCAATACGCTGTTAACAAACCTGATTATTAGTTGCCTTTGAAAATTCAGCTTCTTACCTATCTTTCTTCGTCGTTTTACTTAAAAAGCCTGTAATAAAAACAATGAAAAACCACTGCCCCAACCGCCAAAAAAACAACAATTGAGAAACTAATAATTGTATTTAATGCAAAGTAAACAATTTTTGGTCAAGTGGATGTGTTAGCCAATGCTAAATGCTATTTCATTTTCATTTGGTTCTTCCCATCCGTCTATTCCATTAATCATAATGAGTTTTAAAAAATCGGTTCCGAATAGATTTTAAAATTATGATAAAATTGTGAAATTTTTATATCAAATCTAATACATGGTGGAAAAAGCTGTTGCTTATGGTTTTGCAGTTATCCAGATAATAGCTCTGATGTAATAGTTTTCTTTTGGAAGTAAGTATACTTTCGAAGGTATAGATTACATATTTGAAAATTTATTGAATTTTCATGACATTAAAATTGCTCGAATATGCACGGCGATTTTAAACCTTTTTTCAATTTTCAATGCATAAAATGACTGAAGAAGTTGAAGCAAATGTTCATACTTATTTTTAAGCTAACTGTATGAAGAATAATATGAAATTGTTAATCACACTATAACAGTTTTTCTGCAGCCGACTTGAGAGTTTAAAAGCTAAACTACTGAAAATTTTAATAATCTCAATTATTAAAATTATTGAACTTATTATAATCTCAGCACTGAAAGCATACATGATCAGCAGTACGTATTGTAGAGATTTTTAATTCAAAATTAACATACCAATCCGGATGCTTCCCCTACAAATGACCGGGCGTCTCCATGGTCGTCCATCAAACGTGCCAGGCGTCTCCGTTGAGCTTTCACCCCTATCCTGTCCGTCAACGCGTTGCCGTTTCCTTGCTCCTTTCCGACAATTTGCATTTTCATTCTCAATCTGCGCTGGTTGTTGTTGCTAAATAAGTTATTCGCCATCGAACCGGGTTTGCTCCTTAGCAATACACCGAGCCACCGTCGAACGATTGCTCAATCCGATTAGATGCCTGCAGTGGTTGCAGCACTGGAATCAGTTTTCTGCTCCGTTGTGAATTTGTGTGTATGTGTGTGTGTTTGTGTATGTATGAGTGAACGAGCGCTTGGTGTTTGCAGCTACCTTCGTTTATTTTATTTTCCCTCATGCCAGCACAAATATGTTTTTGATCTCGGGGCACATTTTCGCATTGACGCAAACGAAGACACATTTTCAAACGCATCGGTTTGCGGTCGGTCGGTGACTATTGCCAACGTTCGCTTGTTTGTTCAGGGGTTTAAGCTTGCCCGGCGCTGTAAAAGGGCTTCTGTACGGTGCCCGTAAAGCGAACGCAGGCCAAATGGTATTACAGAACCGAGTTGCGTCCAGTCAAAGGGCACACGCTTTGGAAGCGCAGCAGTGAACAAAAGTAATTCCATGGGAGTACAACTGACACCGATCTACTTCGATTGGAAGCAATTATATGATTTGTGGGGCAGAAAAAAAACACGACATTTCATGTTTACAGACGAAAACGATATGAATATAGTAAATCATCCATTAACTGCCCTTCCCACGATGCAAGCTGTGTTTTGCATATTTAAGCGAGCAATGCTAGCACTGTTTTATTTTCAAACTCATCTGCAAATCATTTAAAACGATTAGTAAATCGAGACTCTCTCTCTCTCTTTCTCTGTTCTTTTTTCTGAACACTTGTACCTATTCAGTGCAAATGAGCAGTCAAATGATAATCAGTTGATTTAAACCGACCGATAATTGAGCGTCGGATTACTGAGCAATTAAAAGTAGGAATAATCTGTTTTGTTTCGGATTTTTTCTATTGCACTGCTAAAATAAAAGTGATGAAGAGAAACTGTTTGTGAATTTTTTTTTCATTTTTTTACAATGGAAAATTAGGTTATGCGATACTGCGAAAATAGCAGATAAGTAAAATAGGGAAGGTAGAGCGTTAGAAAATCAAAATTTATTTATCTTAGTCACTCAATTTATTTTTATGCTCACAAAAATAAGCAGCCGATAAAAGTTTTCGACCACTTTTCCCCATAACTTGTATAGTAACAAACATTTAGGAAATTATTAGTTGCTTTATTAAAATCGATTAGCGAAGTTTATAAAGAAAATTTAAGTGAATTTCTTTTCTAATAACATAACCTATTCAACATCGCGTTTAAAATTGAAGGAATAGTATTCAATATTTACACAAATATTTTTACAATATCTCTAATCTACGATTAAAAATATATTTATAAAAAGTATGACGTCCTAGATAAGAAATACATATAAGCATACAAATACATAATATACAAATACAAATACAAATAAGTATACGATAAGTTACTACATGATTTATACCCGTTGGTATTCAATAACTATTTTATATTTGGTGTTTCAACGTGAGTACAGTGGAAAACTCCATACCAGGTTTTATCAGGTATGTTCCAGTCGGAATCTTTCCCAAAAGAAGGAAATCTAAACGCTACTTAATAAAAATAATAAAAATAAAATAAAAATACTTCATAAAAAGCTACTAATGGAACAATTAGGGGCAAAATGTGAAAAAGTATTGATTGTTTTTTATTGGCTTTAAACTAGCAGTCTGTGAATTGTGATGTTGTCGTTAGGAAGCTCCACTTCAAACAGTAGAATATTAAAGTAATTTCGAGCGATAAATCATTTCACCGTGTTTGTTGCCCATTTCCTTACAAACGTTCACTAAAGTTGAAAATACAGCTTAAAATAGCTAGTTTGTGGCTCTCGTGCCCTTTAGGCCTGTCTGTGTGTGTGAGTTTGTAACAATCGCATGTGGGCGCACACAGTAATCCTTGAAATATCACGATTCGCAATTTCCTCGCCCCATCCTCCGCAGGTAAGGAACGCATCTCGTTCGGGTGGAGAAATTCGCTCTCTCTCTCTCTCTCTCTCTCTCTCTTTCCCTTGCTCTACTACCCACCCACTCGAACCGGGTCACTACGGTACTATTCTTTACCGACCCACCCACTCGTTCCCCTTTCCACTAGCTTCTCTCCCGGCCCGCTCGCACTCAGCAGTGTACGGCTGTCACGCAACAATGGTCATTTTAATTTGTAATTATGTTCCGAGCGAAGCCCCGGCCACGCGGGCAGCCATGCACCCGTACACATTCGGGCACACACGTGGAAAGCGGTGGCAAATAATCAATCAACATAATAAACCACTCATTGCGGATAAAACCGCCCGGTACCGCGTGCGTGCGTTGATGGGAACCGGGGGAGTGATAACAAACGGTGAAAAGCTTTCAACCCGTCTTTCGCGGCGGCTTTTTCTTCCGCCTCCCACCCGGTGGGAGGGCCCCGAACGTGCCACAGACCACCGTGGCCACAGACATCAAATATATACACACGCACACACAGACAAACATATACGAGGTTCAACGCCGTTTCGTTACAGCGGCAAAAAAGATACACGCAAAAAAACGAAACAGAAAACGCAAAGTGCGCAAACTGCTTTCTCCACACATTCGAAATGGGGAAAACAGCAAATGGCTAACCCGTAATATAACACACCAGCAAGCGACGATGTCGCCGCATGATACGCACGATGGAGCAATGGCGGACATTGGGTGCGGGTTTGACATTTTTTAAATTTTTTTTAGAAAAGAACACAAACACGAAGTTTGTCTCTGATTTTAATAATTTTATCTCAAATTTTCCACCAACTCTACGAGAAGAATAAAATATCAACAACGTGTATCGAGAGAACTCCAACATCTTATATTGAAAGTTAAGCTTGGAGATCGGAAAGATTATATTTGGCTTTTTTTATTAAGTGTAGTATTTAAAAAAACGTCAATACTTGAATTAAATAAAATCAATTGAAAATAAGCAGGTTTTGTGCAAGTCTTCAACGCTGTAAGCAAAAAATAAATAGCACACCAATACAAACAAGGTGAATAAAACAAAGTAAATATTTACATAAATCGAATAGCAAATAAACAAATAATGAAACTGTGCGTTAGACTTAAATGCTACTTTTTGTGTGAAATTATTTTTAAATTAATGAATCCTTACAACATGTGTTTAAAACAAAAAAAAGCCAATTAGGCAGTAAATAAATAAAAAGAATTGTTTGAAACTGTAAAATGATATCTGAAACGCGCAGAAAATCTCGTATGAATTTGTTAATGGTTGAAAATAAATTAATAATTGAGTAAAAATATGTATACCATGTACATAAAATGTAAGTATTTAAGAAAATTAACCAATAAATAAAAATAAAAAATATAAGTCCTCTGAGCTGTGCCACTGTAAGTTTGTGCCCAACCGCGTGTCACCACTTTTTGTCGCATTCTTCTTCATCCTGTGCTTTCTGATTACTGGCGGGGTGGAAAGTGAAACCAACGAAAATAAGGGCTAAAAAAGTTGTGTGGTGTGCAAATTGCAATGGGTTGCTTTTATTCGCATCAAGCGTGGCGTCTCCGCGGCGATGAACTCCGGTCGGTTTTTCGGGTGGTGAGAGTGTGGGTGGGTTGGGTGGTGGGGGGGGGAAGAGGTAGTAGGGAAGGGTAAAGGAGCATGCAATGGGCAGCGCAACGAACCAGTCATTTCCATTCCGCTTCGGCTGGTAATGATAAAAATGGCAAGCAATAATCACAACGATTAATAATAATTACGAACGCAGCCGCAGCCGCGGTGCGTGCGGGAGTGGGCGGTCGGGACAGTCGGGAGGTTAAAGGTTGAAGTGTCAGGCGTCGCAGGCCGTGAAGGCCAGCAGTAATGCTTTTAGTCCCGCGTTGTAAGTCGTGTTTTGCTGTTGTTGTAGCGCGAGCTCTCTGTTGCCTTATTGTTTTCCATTTGTCCGGATTTCTGCGTTCACACTTCTGCATCTGCCGTCGAGTGGAAAGGGTGGTACCAGCAGTTCTGGAGTCCCGCATAATCCGCCATTATGGCAAAGCGAGGGGTGAGAGCAGCAAAAAAGCACCCAAAATAAAAAGCATCCGTGGGGGGGAGAAAAAATGATGGAAACCAGACCCACCGCGGAAAGCGAACCAGAGTGAATGAGAGCAGCTGACAAATAGCAAAACAAAACCGTAAAAAAGCTCCTACCGATTTGATACACCAACCTTTTTTCACGCTCTCAAACATCCCACATTGCAACGGGGAGGGGCTGCGGGTAGGAGAGTTAAAAAAAAACACATGTATTTCAATTATGGCGTCCGGTCGAGCGTGGCGCTTTGCGACGTGGGGTGGAACGCTGGGGGAGAGTGAGGCGAAGAGGACCCCCGGCGTATCCGAATTCCGAATGCAGCGAATCACAAAACACATAATCGGCATGCTAATGAGGCGCACTAATGCTCGATGCAGTGCCATATTTTATGCTTTGCGAATCAGATCGTGTAGTGGAAGGAGAGGGTTGGGAGGGGGTGAAGGAAATGGGAGGGGAGGGATAAAAACGGGTGACCCAGGAGGTTCGCGTTGCCGTTTGAAATGTTAAGCGAATCTGGCGCGTTCGGCGATGCTTGTAACGAGATAGCATGTGAGTAATGATTGTCAAATTGAGTGTGAACTAAAAATGAATGTTTTTATCAGTTATTGCTAATTTTACCTTATTTTTTGTTTAACAAAAAGCGTTCAATTGGAGCTATTATCAAATAATTATGAAATAGATGCTTCTACTTCTTTGCACAAAATTGTACCTAAAATAATATTATTTTCATCTTTTCACTTGAAGCTTTAGCCAAATTTTATGCTTTTGTACACAAGGTTTTTAACGAATACAAAATTGATTGTGATTTTTTGACATAATTGCTTTATAATTATTCCTAATGTTATCCTGGAATTATTACGATAAATTTGCTCTAAAAACTAAAGTTGTCTGAAAAAAGAACATTAGAAAAACAATCTGATTTAAATCTAATATTAGTAAATTACTTTCATAATTAATTTATTTCACATGCCTGTGTTGATGCCAGCGATACATCTCATTCATCCGCAAATAATTAAATGCAATTTGATCTGCCGCGTTTTGATCCTTCAACATGTACGAGCCCTAACTATATACTTTTTATGAGTGGAAGTAATTATTTCAATAAATTTTTTCTTGACACTTCTTAAAAAAATTAATTCACCTGACAATTTTTTGTCGCTTTCTCTTGTGTCTTGTGTGTCCGTCCAACAAAATTTTGAGTTAAAGAACTTAGGGTGAATCCTTTGAAAATAATCCAGAACGTGGTTGATTTCAGACTCACTTTAAACAAAATATTGTACACAAAAGACACTGTTACTCAGATGTTTTTAAGCCGTCGGAAAAAAATCATCATTTATCATCTTTTCTGTCCATCAACACATTCTTTCGAAATTAATCAAACAACGCGCACTGATTAGCAAACAATTCGCTCGAATTAAAAGTTGGTGAAGCCGAAACAAATTACACTATTGAATTTAAAATTTGAAAACACAATAAATACCAAGTCTTTTTGCGCGACGGTCTATTAATTCGGGCACCGTGTGGCACCGCAAACGGTGCTGTTTACAAACACAAGAATCATACAGAAATGAAAAACAAAACCCCAACATGCCAATAATAAAGAATGGTCCGCCCGAAGGAAACTTTGCTCGACGGGCGTCGTGCCCGCGCCCGAGGTACAGCCGAGATAGTCAAATAATAACATCTGTCACGGATGAAATGAACTTCGTCCGGCACCCGGCACGGTGCCAAATGTGCACCAAATGGGCCGACAAACAAACAAACAAACAAACAAACAGACAAACAAACAACCACCCGGTGGTAGCAAATAGCAAATGAGCGAACGTTAATTAAAATCAATCAGTGCGGAGTAGCATGACGCGAGAATCGGTCCCTCACAGAATGGGCCTGGCAGAGAGAAAAAGAGAGCGGGAGAAAGAGAGAAACAAGCGAGGGAGCGAGAAAGCGAAACAGAAACACACACGAGGTATTATTAGTTTTCCACACACCTTCTGTAGGGCCCAACAAATGTCGCCTGAAAAACGACATCAAATAACGCCCTACATCATCGCCCATTTATAGGAGGAGAAAAATATTTACCCGGGAAAGCCGGGACGCGCCGCCACCAGCAAAACTCCGCTACCGAAAAGCTGGGCACATTGATTTATTTATTTGCGTTTTTTTTTTTGTTTTTGTTTAACGCTCAGGTTGGTTGATTTGAATGTCTCATATTTTTCTTCGGCCCGGCAAAGCCCGGCTGCGTTGTTGTTCGCCATTGGGATATTTTTTTCCCCCTTTTCCGCTGTCAGCCTTTGCTCTCGAATAGTTCCGCTCGTTGTTTGTGGCGCCGCGTACGAGGCCCTGCAAAAATCAACCCTCCGCCCAACGAAACAAAAAAATCAAATTCAAGTGAAATAAGCATCGTTTGCCTTGACAAATCATGATCCCGTCGCAGGCGTGTCGTATTTTTCTTCCAGCATCGGCGCCCGAAGGGTAAGCGCAATTGTCACGCCGCCGGCCCGGCCAAGCTGTCGCAATGTGTTATTGAGCCGTTCTAGCGCACGGTGCCTGCAAAACCACGCCGATTAGTTGCACCGAAATCCGAAACGGCGACAAGAAAAAATTGTTTTGATGGGGCTACCGTCGGACTGAAGCAAACAAACTGTGCGTATTTTTATTTTTCAAAAACAAAAACAACCCGATGCTCATGAAATCAAAACCTCCCCGGTACGATCCGGCTGCAGCTTCTAGAGGAACAATCGGAACGAAAAACGAAAAAAAAAATTCCGAATAAGAAAGAAAGTAAACCGTTTTGTAAATACTTTTAGTTTTGCTTTTATAATCATTGCAAATGCAATACCAAATAACAAATTCTTCGAAAAGAAGTTTGTCTTTATTATTTAAAAAAATAATATTGAAGGCTTTAAACAAAACACTATGGAAGATTATTTTCGAACCATTAGTGTTTACCAATAAAACGATTTTATCTTAAAACTGTGAGAAAAGCTTTATATCAAAATAAGAAAAACTGTTCAAAAGGTTGTGCGTAATATTTTAGCCAGTTATGAAATTAATATATTTATTTAAAAAAAAAACAAAATTTATGTTCATAGCGACGAAAAAAAAACTAAAATTATCCTAATTGTTTGCTTTAAATGTTTATGATTTGAATTGAAACGTTTAGCAAACGAATCATGCATAAATGTATTATACGTGTAAAAAAAACCGCAAAAATTATAACAAATTATAGGTAAATGCTGATGAACAAACCGTATGTTTTCAATTTTTCAATTGTTTATATAAATCACAAAGTGTGGGTGTTTGTACAGTTGTGTTACATAAACACATAATCGTATTTTGTTAAATTGTTTATCAAAAACATACCAACGACACTCAAATGAACTGAAAATATTATGTTTCAGCCAAAATTGGACCAATAGCGTTGCATGGATGCTACAATACGATTTTAATGTAGCCTTCTGTAGACTTATTTTAATACGCGCGTTTATGATTGTTTTTATGGTTAACACATAACTCTACATCTATGTTACCTACTGTAAAATCAGCGCTATCCACCACAAGAATGTGCAATGTAAACAGGATAAAACAAAACACATAAAGATAGCTTAAACTGTGCGGTACAGATAACAGCACTGGAGCAATGAAAAGTCAATCTATAATCGTTTGCGTTGTTTACGTTGTTTAAGGATATTGATTGTTTTTTTATCCTCTCTCCTTTCGTTTTATCCAATGACTCAACGAAATGTCATTCAATCCTACCGTACCTGCGCTAGTACTAAAGCATTTTTTTTCTCCCCCGCTACGATGATTGTCTTCCAAACGAGATCGTGTCGCGTTTCGTCTTTCGAAGAAAGAAGGGGAAAAAACCTGTCTCGGCTACCGCGACCAGGAACGCCAGGACAAATGGTGTGTGGATTATCGGAAAAATCGAAATTGATTTCCGACATAAGCACCGAACCGCACCGCACCTTGACGGCGGCTGTCAAGCTCTGAAAGCTCCCAATACACACTCACACACAGAGAACCATCCCCCGTTGGAATTTGTTTGCGTGCTTGTTATTTTTGCGCGGGCTCGCAGGCTTTGGAAGAAAAGCGTTTTTTTTTGTGGTTCTTGTAGCTTGTATGCACTGGAAAGAGTGAGAGGGGAAGAGAAAAGTCTAGAAAATTGTGGAATACTACACGGCGAAAAATCAGAGAATGAACACAAACGTGCAACCAGGAAGGAAGTAAGGTCGGGAAGGCAACCGGAACGTAGGATCTTGGGGCTCGATTACCTCGTAAACGGATGAGACGGATACCAGAAGCCTGTTGATCGGCTTGCAGCGGCTTGCACGGTTTCTGGCCGGGAGCGGTGTGTGTGTGTTTTTTTCTCGTTATTTTTTGCTACCCTCCGCCAACATCAGTAAGACGGTGTGATGGAAGGGATGAAAAGAAATCCAACAAAACAACCACCCCGCCTTCCCAACCAGATCCGATCGCGGTTGTGACGGGATGTGCAGGCACCATAAAGCTCGCACGGAAACGTGCAACCCACCCTCGCACAAACAAACACGCTGCTTTTCCACCTCCAACAGACCCCGAACATCTAACCAGCAGCAGCATCAGCTGCGAAACGCGATCCAGCACACGCGAGGTGTGGCTGAAGAAAAGCGCCGCGAGCCACACACCGCTGGGTGACGCCGGGAAATGTGTTTTTTTCCTTCCCTTCCTCCTGTTTTGAACCACCTCCCTCCTCCCCTTCCACACCTCCCACACCCTGTAATCATAATTTTCTATGAAATAGTAAACATTTCATGCATATGGGATGTGATGGAGCGCATCGTGTGCAACGTCGCTAACGCGCGGCCGTATGCAGCTGGATGATCTTGGGAAACGCTTGGGTGACTACCATTGGTGTACGGCATACGGTATGCAACGGAAATGTCCATGTTTTTGTCCATCATACACACACACACACACATGAAGCGATTGCATTGTAAACTGACAGAGGCTGCTGCAAAAGTTTAACACACAAGATTTCATAAAACTGTGGGTGATTTGTTTATTTTTTAAAACGAGTATAGCCATGTTTTGATCATATTATGGCATTAAACATACATATGTTTCAATTGATTTATTTTTTTTAATATAAAAAACTATCAGATTGGTTTATTTATCTTTTATCTAAAAACCAATGTTTTTGTATGCATTTTTTTAACACAAGAGTATACAGCTTTATTTCATTATTTGATTTGAATACGTTTATGGATACTTAACACTGAAAATCACTTTATACCTGTCACTTTATAGCAAAAAAAAACATGGACGCGCGATTGTTCACGGTCTGATGAGACGTATTCATTAATACGCGCTTTTAACGTTAGAGGGCGTCCTTGTTGATGAGTGCGCTCTGATTTTGGACTGGGAAATGAAGCTTCAAGACAAAACTGGGAATGGGGATGAATCTCTTTTTCTCTGGTTGACCAGCCGAGCCGCGGGACAAAATTTGAGGTATTGCATATTTGTTCCTGAATTGTAAATAACGACTAATGCGGTTATTAGACGAGGAAAAATAGTGTCAGATGGTTTTGGATATTTTCTGCCAAATCGCGTTTGACAGAAAATATCCAAACCGCAAATCACAATTCGACATGCTCAGTTCTGATTTTTTCAGACTGGATATTTTCTGTCAAAATGGTTGTTTGTTTACATTTCGTTTTTTTTTGGTTTTCCTGTGGTTTTGCATTCACCTACAATTTTGTCCGTGCATTGTACAATCATTATTAAAAGCATTATTACACAAAACAACCGCTCCGTCCAATGTATCGTTATTACACGAGCGGGTGGATATTTTATGCCAAACGCCGCACCGGAGCCCAGTTTGACAGAAAATATCCAAAACCATCTGACAGTATTTTCCCTCGTCTAACAACCGCATAAAGAAGGAAGATTACCTGTTTTTTCTAAACCAAACTTCTGTATATGTATAAACATAACTAACATGATAATGAATGTATTAAAGACATTATTTAACGATGTGAAATGAGGATGAATTTCCTCCTTAAGCTCCTAAATTGCAATTTTTGTTTGTTTTTAATGGACAGTCTAATATGTTCCGATACAATATCAATATGATGGCTGCATCGGAGAATCGTTTAGAATCGATGTTAGAGTTGAAACTAACCAGTCACGCATAGCCAACCGATCGAACCGATTGATTCGCTTACTTTTGCATCAACCTAAAACTGCAAAAAAATGCCATCGTTTCCGCACCGACGCAAACTCAACGCAGCACCTGACTGACAATCAAACGTCACGGCGTTACTGCTGTGCCCTCAGTGCCCAGTGCAACTAGCAAGGGTTTACCGGCAGACTGCATGGGCGGTTAGTTCATTCTACCCACTCGAGAAAAAAAGGGTTAGCGGCGTAGGTTCCGCGTGCGGAGGCGTCCTCGACGTATTTCCTTCTTCCGGCGGTCGAAGAAAACGAGCAAACACACACCGACGGTACGCGGACGGAAAAATGGATTAGTTTAAATATTTCAAAGCACACGTGGCAGTACCACAGCCGGGTTCATTTCTACCTGAGAAGAGTTTTTGCGTGCTACCATTGTGCGCTGCTTTCACTGGAGCTTGCCCTTCGTGCACACGCACCGACGACGGGCATAGCAGCCAACCAACACCTACGATCAAACAGCATCTAATTTGGCACGTAATAACGTGCGATGGAATATTGTTCGCTACGCTGCCGTGGGAAACGCACCTACGCATGACATGATTTTCGCACTACGACCATTACTTACGCTCTCGTACGATGTGTATGAACTGCTCAGCAGTACTTCGGCTGAAAGTGTTTGCTTGAATTTTACTTATCGTTTCACAGAACACATTCTTATTAAGTCTGATCCGCATTGGTCGTGCATCTATGTTAAAACCTTAATTCAGTCACTTCAAGCTACATTCTCCAGAGCATCTAAGCAATTGATTGAAATCAGTCATAGATGCGCTACTCTAATATAAATTGTTTAAAAGAAATGAAATTTTCATCGTGAAGCCAAGATACTTTAGGTGTCTGGAAACTTCATTTTAGAAAAAGGCAGTTATCGCTATGGCTAAAGCATCTGCAAATCTGATGAATTCCGAAGCTGAAGACAACAGCGAGGGTCAAGATATGTTGTTCCATAGTGTGAGACCATATTCGACTGGAGCGCACGTCCATCGAGGTAGCTCTCAAGAAGTGGCATAAGTAATGAAGAACTCTAGCGTTTTCACAATTTATTTCCCAATTAGCACTCTCGAAGACCTTTTTGAAGTCGATGGTCTGACGTGTTCGCTTCGTACAACTCTTGTAGTTCTTTTGTGGCTCTCTCGACTACAATAAGGTTGTCAGTACAGGTCATACCAGTAATAGGCTAGGCCCTGACGTTAATATAAACGTTTTCTAAGTTTCAGTTGACCAAAATGATCTCAAATTTGTGGGGGTGTTTTCCCAAAAGATCGCAAAAGTTTTAAATACACGATTTGACACCTAAAGGTTTCTGCATAGCATGCCGTTCGTGAAAACGGGCCTAGAAGAGAGAAAATATTGTATTTCTATTGAGTTTATGGAAAAGTAATCATACAATTGCATCTTGATATGGAAAATTTCAACCGAACCTGCACCAACCGAGTAGCAACTCGGTTAGGTTATTCATTCATATTTGCTGGGATTTTCAAGATCTGGCTTGCGCATTATGCATATCTTATTTCACAAGTAACGAAAAGAAATGTATCAAGTCATCAAATCAGAATGCTTTCTTCATACTCATATCTCTTCCCCGTCAATAATCTTATGATCTCCTCTTCCAACATTTCTCTGCGAAACCTTCTTACTTTGTTGATTTTCAATTGTTGTATTGTGTTGTGATATGTGGCTTGTATCTGGAAATCAGATATTACTACTGGAACATTCTTTTTTTTTCTCGGAACTTTGAAATCAATCCTGAGTACATCGAATTTGAAGTCTTCTACTGCTCCATTTTCTTCATATAACATGGAGACGAGTTGTTTTGGTTGTTTTGGTTGTACAGAAATCGCATGCTAATGGCTAAAATAGCTGAAGATATGTCAAATGTTTGAAATATGTAAACAATACTAACTTGCTGAACCAATAACAATGTCAGTAAATTGTTCAAATTCTACTTCTAAAACCTTTCACCAGAAATCCGAAACTAACCGACGAATCGATGAGTGAAAAAAATGACTACATTGTGCATTGCAAAGTATCGTTTCACTCGTTGAAATAGCATAAATCAAATCGGATCCATTAAACGCTCCGAAACAAATCACATTCCACACATTGCCCAACTGCCCTCGTTACCGACATTACCATTCTCGTTACAGTTCGCTCGAACCGGTCGGGGTCGTTAAAATCGTCTCAATCCTCCGGGTAGGATCGGAAACAAATCGGTCGGTTTTGGGATGGAATTTTTATAAATAAATTCCCGCCCGCTCCCGGTGCAATCGAATCCTGCGTGGTGCCGTAGATGAAAATTAAGTCAGTATCCGGAGGGCATCGCATTCGGGCATCATCAATTCAAAAAGAGAAAAATCAAACAGATCTTCAAAAAAAACCCGCAACCAAACTACATTCAATCGAACCCGAATTTTGATTTGGATGACTTCATTCAAATGCCACCTTGCGGGGTTGGGGTTATCTAGTGGGGCCAGAAAAGGTGGATGTGAGACCAAAAACTGAGTCCTTTCGCACAGGTACCTTTCTTCCCGCGCCGAAACGGAACCGGACACGGAGGTGGGGGAAAAGGGTGCTACATTATTTATTTTTATTACGATTTCTTTTGTTTTGTCCGCTTTTTTTCTTCCTCTCTTCGTTCACTCGTTTCTCCTTCGGCAGTTTTTGGAAAATCAATCACGGTAAAAGCAGCAGCTCGTCTCGCGCTGTCGATCGTTCTCGGTGATCCGATGTTGCGGGGCCAGCATCCCCTTCAGCTAACATCGACCACAGGGCAGCCGGTGGGCAGCCAGGAAATAAATCAATTTTTATTGCCGAGAAAAATATTGCGATTGCTGTTAATTCCCAGCGTGCACGGGCCGGAAAAGCTGTCGCAGAGCTGGGCACGAGGCACCGGTGGGGAATGGAAACACTCGGTGGGGTTGCTTTAACGTATCATTACAGCTGACGTTTTTCGATTGGGTGCGGGCTTCGGCTTTTGTGACTACTTTTGATGGATCGCCCACTGTCAAGGTTGTTGTTGACGGTTGTTGCTTGATGTGGCTGTGGCGTTTTACGATTCGGGCAGCATTTACTTTGTGCTTCCGCGTGTAATTTCAAACATTCATCGTGTAACGACTTCCGGTCGTCCGGAGATGCAGTTAAAATAGAGCTAAAATTCGAAAACGATAATATGCACGAATTACTTGATGAACGTGTCGTTCTCTTGTCAAACACACACTAGAGAAACTGAAGGTCAGAAGATGAAAATAATAGTCGGTAACACAGTTCGTTAAACATAAATGACTTTTATTATCATATTATTACAATTAGTGATGTAACGATAGTAAACATTTTTTCACCAACTTTAACCAGCCAAATTAGAATTTTATACTTTCATACACAATTTTTAATCTTTGTTTAACTATATTATACCTTTTTTATACATATTTTTATATTTTGTTGTCTTTTACATACAATTTTTCCTTCTACGAAACAGTCCGTTTTAGAAAGTTTAAAAAGAAAAACATAATAATTGTTGTACGCAACAAACCGATAAAGATGAGTTAAGATGCATCAATCGCTAAAACCTGATCATTTAAGACCTATCTGAGGTCTATGAGAACTAAAATTATTTTGTGTTGTTTACACAAGTTTGTAGAAATCCTTCCGGTATTGCAACAATTTTTTTATAGCAACTCTTTTTAAAAACATGACAAATAAATTTAAGAACGAACTTTATATTTAGCTAATAAGCTTTTATCAGTTTTGTGAGTTAAGCGTATCGTTCATCTTTACCGATCAAACTGCTTCACACATCACTAATCGTGATATATACTTTTTTTCTAAATTGAAGTACATTTTTTCCAAACATGAGCAAAAAATAAAATAATTTAAACTCGTTAAACGCATCAAAAATGATTTGATGCGCTTAAAAAGGAATAAAATGATATTAAGAATTTTAAATTAAAAAAGTATACCCACTTCACATATTAACAAGAAATGTGTAGAACATGGAAACGTAAATATAGTGAATTAATGATAAAAATCAATATGACCACCCAGAATTCATAGTGAGACTGCTTTTTGAACCGGTACGAGCGATTCAGCAATCAAATTCAACTCGCATCGTCTATTCCTTTACAAGAATAGCGAAGGAAAACAACACAAACACAAAGACACACCCCACCAACAAAACATCATTATCTTTGAAACTAAGTCAGCAAGCACTGAACCACCCATCCCTATGCACAATCGGACGAAAACGGCGCTATAATGAAGATCCGTACTTGATACGGTTTTTTTTTGTTATTTTATGATTATTATTTTATTTTATGCCATCGCCCGCGGAGGAGAACACATTAAACTTGCCGCACCGTAACTCGGTGCAGTGCCATTAAAATTTATTTGAAATCGATTCCGGGCGAATTACTCGCCACCATTACCGCAGGCGACGGGAGATGATACACCGACCGGTGCAAATTAGATGCCGCCCCTGATGGAGTGTTTTTTGTTATCGAACGAAAATGTTTTACGGAAATATTACAAAGTTCGGGCGAAAGTTCGTATTGAGAATCGTTTACCAAAATTACAATTATTTACATTTTCTAGTTTTACATTTTGTTTTCATGAAAAATGATGCATTAATTTCAAATTCTAAAAGAAGATTTTAGAAGAAAGGTTTATCTGCGTTACATTGGCAGAGCTGTTGTCGTACGCTTCAAATGATGATGCATCCTCTTGCAGCTCAAGATGAGTTCTGACAACTAGACACACTTATTGCAACGACGTCAATTTTACCCATCACTTTCCTTTTTTTTAAAAATAAACTACGTCCGTAGCTGTCTTCTGGCAACAACTTGTGAAGACCTTATATACTGTTTAAAAAACACACACACACATACACAGACACATCCTTTCGCATATCATCCGAGTGCAGAAGTGCTGCCAATGGATTGTCTCTGGATGGCCGTGAAGTAACTGAAACAGGAGCCGGTGATGGCTCTTGAAGCACACGATCAGGGTGATCGCAACGCAAATGGAGGCAACGCTGGAGCACTCGAGCGATGCTCATGCCCCTTCCCGGAGCCCGAACGGAAATGATTGAGTACGTGCTCGACGCTACCGCACAGCCCTTTCGCTGCCAGGAAGATGAGCCATTTCGACTGTGTCATCTGACGCAGCTGGGCCGCGGCTGCCCTCCCCGATGTTGCGTTATTTTATTGGTGTCATTCAAAAGAGCATTAAACATAAGTGGCTACTTATACACAAAACACACGCCACGCCCGGTGGCGGGCGGGAATGGGGCTGGCGATTGGGAAAGATGAAAGTGTGAAGCGAAGGCACGCGAGGGCACGAGAAAAACCGGAAGCGGACGGAAGCAACACCGGTGGCGAGGTGTGCGGCAGAAAGGTAGCAAAGTTGCGAGCGTTCGGTTATTACGACTTGGAGTATTCCCTATTCTGCGCTCGTGTCAAGTTTTCGCCCTACCCGTGAGTTCTTCAGCCTGTCACGCTTTGTGCTTGCGTACTTTTTTTCTCTGCCACCACCCCATCTGCCCGGAACGGGCCGGCCAGGAAAAGCTCATATCTGTTTAGACATCCGATACCTGTCACGATTTTTTTCTTTCTTTCCTTTCTTTTGAATTCTTCCTCATTTCCCTACGCTCGCCACACACGGGTGGCACGGACGGGTAGGGCCGGTAGGGACCAACCACGGGACCGCAACGATTTGCTTCGTACGTTGCCATTCCGCTTCCGTTTTTGCTGCTCCTTTTTTTATATTTCATTCCCGGGCATGTTTGGTGGCCGTAAATAAAGTTGAGATACGTTCCCGAGCGGTCGTTCGTATCGTGGATTAAAGTTTAATGTCAATATAAGCAAGTTGATGTAATATTTTGTGTGGAGTCACTTGTGCTTGCGCCCGGCACGCCGTACTGCAGCTTCGTGAGCTTTCACGGGCGCCGGAACTGGCTTGAGTTCCTTGCTGTCATGCCAATGCCGACAGCCGAAAACCTCCGAGCGGTTTAGGGCGTCTTTTTTGTGTGTGTACTGCTGCTCTTCCCCATCACTTCCCCCGTGATTCGATGGCCATATGTGTCTTATATAGCACGAAGAGCCGCCTGTCGGTACGGATGTACCGTCGCGATCTAAATCTCAACTTCATACAAAACGGGGACGTTTCTGGAGAAGGCGCTCATGCATCATTGATGGGTTGAAATTGATCCATCGGCTGAAGCGGTGAAGCCGACCGTGGCGTGCTACTTCAACGCCGCTAGAAAGCATAAGCCGTTTAATAATGTTTATTAGAGCCATTCCTCGGTGGCTCGGTGTAGTTCAACATCCGCTTGATTGTGGTTATGAGATTTGACCGAAAAAGGGTTAGCATGGGCTCAATCGAAAATAAAAATTCAACTACACTCGTGAAGTGAAAGGCAATGAAGAGCCACCATGACGAGAACAAAATGACACGCTTAGTATACGAGCTACTTAGACTAATAGAAAGAGATAGAACGAAAGTAGTATAAACGAAGTAATGTAAAGGAACTAGGGAGATAGAAAACGAGCGACTAAGTACGCTTTTATGATACATCCTCTCAAGAAGAGCGAAAGATAGAGAGAGAGAGCGGGAGAGCGAGCGAGTAATATCTCTGACAGACAAACCGTACATACCAATACATTGAATGCAGTAAAAATAAATCGTGCATGATAATAAATCGAAGCTTGCCATCTCAACAGCTTCATTAAACGAATCGCACGGTATGAAGCGTGTACCGTGTCCAATAACATCCGGATAATGGCTGCTCGAGCTCGGCGTCTAAGTCAAACAATTGCAACACGCCTTAGGCCGCATCAACTTGCAAAGCTAAGCTTTGGATTGAAAACCGAAGCCAAATGTTCGCTACGGGTAGAAACGTCAACCGTCATCGTCATGTGCTCCGACTAATCATCTTTCCTCGATGGCTGAAGGCTGCTCAAAATGATTGTAGCACACGCTCAATGAAACCAAGATCCTTACCCTTCACGGTCCGCCCCATTACCGCGTACCTCCCGTCCCGGTACAAAAATCGAACTAATTCAACCTCCATTTCCAATCACTTATCGTCCCGGGACGATTTCTGCCCATCTCCTGTACGCCCTCGCCGTACGATGCTGCAAACTGCTGGCAGCAATAAGCTAAGCTTTACTGGGAATTAGGAAGCAAACAAGCATCGTTTGAATAACCATTTTGCAATAAGAATAACGGACACGGGGCTGGAGTGGCCCTGGAGCAAACGGATGTTTGCGTTCGTATGATTAAAGATATCGTTTTCGGGCGGGCGGTTTGCAAGCTCCTGCAAGATTATTCCCCTCGCGGATTGTATCGTCGATCCTGTAGGACGATAAATAGGACGCCATTCTCCTGGCGCGTTGAAATGTCTACGCCCGGCATGCAAAAATGGAATGTATGTCTATACGTGTGTATCTGGGTGCCACCGGCAGTGATAGTGATTACAATTTAATAATGCTTCCCACAATTGCAGCAGCCGAAACAGAAGCGGGAGGAAAATGCGAGGAGGAAAAAACCCTGAATCGACACGGACTTGCAAGGGGACTATCCTGACAATAT
Source organism: Anopheles farauti (assembly GCA_000473445.2). Taxonomy (NCBI): domain Eukaryota; kingdom Metazoa; phylum Arthropoda; class Insecta; order Diptera; family Culicidae; genus Anopheles; species Anopheles farauti. Next base: position 561,581 of record KI915056.1, on the reverse strand, counting down.
CCACGCTCGAGTGTGCTTTGGAGGGAGTGAATTTGGCTGCAGACAGCCAGGGAGAAACCACGGGCACCCTGATAACACCACCACAATAACAATAAAAATAGTAAAAAAGTGAGATAGGAGGTGAGGGAAGAATAAAGCGAGGCAGAAACCGGTAGAAACGGGCCATGTACTCGCACGCACGCGTTTCCTTCCACTCGCACGCACACACGTACGCGCACGGTCATGAGGTTCGGTAACACGATGTAGCGCGACGATAATCATGATTTATGACGATCAAAGTGACAGCTTATTTACCTAGCGTGACAGTAGTAGAAGCATACCATCCTAGCCTCACCGGTGGGAGCACGACGTGGGCGGAGAGGAGGCGCGCGATGGGGAGTTTAATCTGATCTTTACATATTTTACATCGTTCGAAATCTCGGCACCCGAAAACAATCTCCTTCACCGCGCAGGCAAACAATTTTTCACACGTCTCACCGGCACTGCTTGTTCCTTGATTGGACCTGTAGCGTCCCGGGTGCGGGGCTCAACGAAGCGGAAGGAACGCGGCATTGCAACGTGTCAAAAATGCTTCCGATGGTTCCGCGAGACATGCTTCACGATGGTGGATGGCTGTGGAGAAGGAAACGAGGGAAGGGGGGGGGGGGGATCTATAAGGTTTATTTTTGCGCCATGATCCAGGAACCAAATGTCGGTGAACACCGGTGAAGTGCCTGTTGGCTTGGTATGTTTTATTTTCGCCAAACAAGGTTACAAGCCAAACGTAACCTTGCGCTAGAAGCTGCACGTGGCGATGTCTTCGACTCCATCACATACCGAATCAACTACCATGTGTGATATTTATTCCGGAATATTTCCAAACTTATCCTAATACGAGATATTCAAGAACTTCATAAAAAGATTTCTAGTTCTTGATACATCCACTGTTTTGTACCAATACCGTTTGGAAGATCTGGAGGAGTGGAGAACCTATTTCACGTCAAACAATGTTCAAGTCTTCCGGATATTTAGCCAAACATGATCCTCAATGATTCTAACAGATAGATCTCCAATATTAATCTCTAATTCTTAAAGTTCTTCGTCCTTGATACATCCACTGTTTTGTACCAATACCGTATGGAAGATCTGGAGGAGTGGAGAACCTATTTCAAGTCAAACAATGCTCAAGTCTTCCGGATATCTAGCCAAACATGATCCTCGATGATTCCAACAGATAGATCTCCAATATTCATCTCTAATTCTTAAAACTCTACCGTCTCAACACTCACGCGTTAAGTTTGAGGTTATGGAGATTGACAAACTTCGCTTATCTAATGGGAAATCGTCCGATTATCGCCTCCCGACATAGAGTTTATATCCACAAGCACTTAATAACATCACAAACGTCCCGAGAGATATATTTTACATCAAAAATACGGACAAATATATTCATCCAGTAGATAAACGATTGGATATAAGTTTGAGAGTTTTGTACTATACAAAAACTATCCAAGCATTCTTTCCATCTTTCTTAATCTTTTCTCTCTCTCTCTCTCTCTCTCTCTCTCTCTCTCTCTATCTCTCTATCTTTATCTCTAACTTCCTCTTCCTCTCGCTGTTTCGATTACTTCGCAAACAACGTTCTCATCTTTCGACCGGACGCCGACTCTCAAAACCCATACCAACGACGCGATGCCTTGCATGAGTAATGACATTTACGACCAGACACTCGCTGGCAGCTTCCTGGTAAGCGACGCGGCAGTCGCCCATGATCGTTACCCCTTTCGGTGTGCAACATTTCGCCGCCGTGTGAGCGGTGAGCTTGCTGAAATCATATTAAATTTATTCAACAGGTCGGAACTGGTCGAACCGTGCCTCAACAGGCCGCTAACCTGTTTCGAGAGAGCGCCCGCGCGTTTACCATATGCGAAAAACTATTTCCTCGCACGCCAACGCGAAAGGTGGGGGGGGGGGGGGGGGGGGGGGGGTCACGGGAGGGAAAAGCTCAGCTTAACCGAGCACTTCCGCCGCGCTCCAATTTTCGGCAACACTGGCGCACATGGCGCACGGTGAAGCAAATTAGGTTACGATGTCCTGAGGTCGTCGGTGGCGCGCGGAACCATCGAGCGGAGTCTTGGCCCATCCGCCGTTGCCATCCGCATTGCGGCGCCAAGCGTCAAGTAGGTGCCTTCGGTTCACGGTGCCTTTTTTTCTCTCTCTTTCTCTCTCCCTCTCTTGCCTGCAGATGCGTGCAGATCGGAGCGCGAAGGAGGGCACGGAGGTGGGCAGCAGCTGGGCGTGCCTGGAACCAGACACAGCCAGCAACCGGTTCGAGCCCCCTCGGTACGGAAAGACGAGACCGTGGAAAGAAAACGAACGAAAAGCTGCCCTGGGTGAAGCAGGCTCGCGCTGGACGGAAGCCACCGGAAGGCGGGGATGAAAATTTATGCTCATCTACATTGGATATTTGCACGGCAAGAGCAGGATAAGTGCTGCTGCTGTTCATTGCTGTCGTTTATTGCTTCCGTCACGGACTTCACGGGTCGCTTACAATGGTGGCGCACCACCACGTTGGACGTCAGTGTGTATGTGCAAGCTGTACGTGGGCTATACTTTGTTGCCGCACATTCTTTCCTATTATTGCTTGCGTTACGTGGCGTTACTTTCGAGCGCAGCTAGGTCTTTCTGGCGGTGGACTCGTACCTTTTCGTTTTGATGTTTGTTTTTTTCCTCTTCTTCTCTTTACTTTCCACCCGGTGGAGTGCGCTTGTTGCAGATGACACATTAGTGGATATAATTTTGTACAAGTTTATTTTTACGAGCCACCACTTCAAACGACGGCCGCCCGTCCGGCAATCGGTTAATCGGCTAATCTAAATCATATCCACCCTCCTGATCTGGGATTCCATCCAGTCGGTCGCGACACTAGTACGATGATTGTAATTTATATTTGCGAAACAAGAAAGAGGCACATGGTCAAAAGCACCAGAAAGCAGTATGCCGCACAAAAACATCATTTCGACCTGGCGTTTGTGGAGCAATAATGTTTCTGTCACCGTCTGCTTGTGTCTACGGTGTACTTGACGATGACTTCAAGATGCTATAGTTAGAAAAGAGTTTTAGAAACCGGTTTCACAATAGAATGAAACTAGTTTTAGAAACCGTGAGAATACGTGAAAGCGTAGCTATTCAAAAGACGTAGCAAATTGGCACAAGATAAGAAACAGCTGAGGACGTAACATTGACTTTCGACAATAGCTCTTCATGGGTAATCTTACCGTTTGTCATCACGTAGAGTTCAATATATTGAGGAAATGTTCTTCAATATCCTCTTCCAGCTCGAAGAAGGTGACTCTGCACAGACCTCCTTGAGGTTATGAAGTCGTACTCATTCGTAGACATGTTGAAGGAACAACTCCGACAGGATTTTCAAAATTTCTAGTAGCTAGATTGGCTAGATGTGCTAAGCACCCAAGCAAAGGCTTTCCCTTTCAGAGACACACAGGTTGGAAAGCCAAACATGAGTAGTGATGGATGTAATGTGGAGGTCCCAGATCTGTTGTAGACGAATGTGGAGACGATGAGGAATGTCTTTGCTAGATAATTCGTTTGGACTCCAAATAGCGACGCCACGGCCCATAGTTTAGTGGAGGAGAAGAAAGGTTTGAACTGAATTTCTAAAGCTAGGCTCTCCAGAGCTACACTAGCTCACAGACGAGCTTAATCACAGGACATCCCAGTTGCTAGCCTTGGTGGATGCTCCTGATGACATGTTCAATATCTCACCAACGGTTTTCACCACTTTTAGCTAGGGAAGTTCGTCGAGTTTTTCAGAAGAGATTATCACCTTATTCTAATAGAATTTAAAAACGATCCAGAAATAGCAGGTCTGTATTAATAAAATGTTATATATCTCATTGGTATTGTTTTATTGTATTGTTATCGTCTCATCAAAAACAATGTTATCCAAACAATACATAGGAACGATTACCAAGTAAATTTTCTATCACGCTATGATGTGCGAATGCTAAAACAGAACGATGCTAACAGCCATCTATGAGATAAAATCCATTACCTCTCTATTATGGCGCAGCGTTTCCTACGCTACGGCAAAGGTTACGCCGAGTCACCGATCAGCTTTTCATAATTATGCGTTCAGCCATCGAACGTTGGTCCATCGGCTGACTCTGGAAAGAGTAGGTGCTTAAAAATAAAAAAAACAACGATGCTTAGAAAAAACCCCTAAACGATCAACCGTTTTTTGGCACCGAAGCAGGTTGTGCATCGATGGCACGGACACCTTTCAGCCTGATGCTTCAGCGTTGAGACACTATGGGAACCGATTAGGACAAATAGAAGAAGGCTCGTTTCTTGGATATTTTTTTAAACTTATCTTTATTTTCTGAATACTGGGTTTCAGTTTCGTATTGTAAATCTCATTTCACAATCGAATTAGTTTTGGTTGTTTCTAATTATTATTTTATATCGCTGATCAGAATCGAATAATCTACTTTTATAAAAAAAATTGCCATTTTGCTATCGCAGATTAGTTTAAATTTTCATTTGCTTCAAAATAACCTTGAAATTATTGTAAAAAATTACATATTTTACTGTTTCCATTTTGCAATGAAAACATAAAAAAAAGAAATTATCTTTGCCACAATCCGACCACTCGAGAAGTTCTTTTGCGCGACAGTAAAATTTAAAAACAGTAGGAAAAACAGATCCTTTTTCACCAACTCCCACTGCCTGTCCCAAATGGCACTTTGCGGAGTGAACACATCTTCGATTAAATAGCCCGTCCCAGACGGTACGATACGATAGGCTTCGGGTCCAGAAATCCTAACCACCGAAATTGGGGGTTCTTCAATCAGGACCGACCTCCCAACGAACGGATGGGCTTTTGCGGTTCGGCTGGAGAAAGCCATGAAATACGACTTGCCCTGTTCTTTGCCCGCTCCGACGGTGCACACAAGCCAATTCAGGAAAACGTAACGGACGATGGTACTTTAAACGGAGCAATCACGGTGTGACGGCTGTGTGGACATATTTTTTAAATCTATAAATTTTAAGATTTTTTTTCTTATTTGGTCGATTAGAAAACCGTCTTGAAAATGGTGAACCGAACATAGAAACGAAAAGAAATTTAAATTATAATGCAATTATTTTCGATTGCTTTAACATCCTGAATAAGTCGTTGTTACTCTCCTCGCACTGTGCTGTACATTTATGAAGCAAACAAAAAACTACTACGATTCTTTGGAGCTCTAGCACACCGGCACAAACTCACATGCTGCTTCTGCTGCTGCTCGTTTTTCGAGTGTCCGAAGCGCACTCGGGTCGTGCACGGGTCCATTACTCGCGCGAAAGGATAAAATCCCCATTCAATGACATCAATTTTCCAACAAATGCCACCATTACGGCCACCGTGATGCAAAAGTGCAAACAGATGGAAGATAAAGTAGCGGTAGGTAGGGCGAAAGAATATTAGATCGGCAAACAGGGGCAAACGAGCGAGCGAGCCGAAAGCGAGAGCGAGCAGGAGCGTGTTAATGTGTGTTGATAGTGAACGAGATAGTTTCAGAGAGGGTGGGGGGGGGGGGGGGGGGGCGGGCGCGACGGCGAGCGGGCGCCCGCGCGCGCGAAAATAAATTACGTATTCATGTTGAAACAGACAATATTTATGGCGCTTCTCATATACACATGAAATTTATTCAACATAAATTACCCGGAAATTTATTTTCGTGTTCTACACCATTGCGGCCGGCTGTGGCGATGGCGCAAAAAGGCTGTTGTGACGCGAACCGACGTGGGGTCCGGTTTCATCGCAAGGACCCGGATCGGATCGTCCTTAGGATCGGGAGGGCATATTCGGTCCGCGTGTAGAGGGTTTTTCCCGAAAACGGCCACCAAAATCAAAAAAATAACAGCACCGCCCAAAAACTTCCGAATCCGTCCACAAAGCATACCAGCGATATCCTGGGATTCAACCGACGACGAACGCGATACGCGATCTGTACTCGGCGCACCTCGGTCACTTAGAGTTTGGAGGAAATAAATTCGCTCCCCCAACCCACCCTCCATGCACCGGAATGCAGCGCAAAGGGTGATCCAAGCTCGTCGGTCGCGAATCCGTGCTTCGAGCAAACGGCAAAGCGGAAACGAGCTTTGTTCCTTCGTCGGGTTTGGTTCAGTTCCTGTATTGGCTGGTCGTACTAGTAATTGTGCAGCGCTTGAAGGGTGTTGTTATTCTTTCCCGCCCACCCCAACGGGTAGCGCATTTTGATTTTACATCTGAAGCAATTCAGGAGACACAGAACGATTATTCGTGTTTTTTTACACATGCAGTATATTTCACGGAAATTGGTACTTTCATTTTAAAAATCATTAATATTCGACCATACACAAGACAGACAACGCAAAACCATATGTATTTTTTTAAATTAGATATGTCGGCGATTAGACAACCGCAGTTTGTATTTATATTTTTCATGGCAGTAAGTGATTTGTATTATAGAAAAATAAAGACACCGTAGAATTTTAAAGATCTTTTTGACATTTCTCGCTTTGACACATCAAAACTTAGACTTCGAGAGTTAGAGCCATAAAACGGAGATGTGGAGGTGTAACGAACTAAAGTCGACAAAAGTGCTCTAAAGGGACCAAAGGAGGTTAGGATAAGAAAGGTAATGATCGGAGTTTTCTTTGATCGATTTTTTTTTGTTTCGCCGATCATGAGTTAGTTTTTCCCCCTATCATTGAATAATAAAGATCTGAGTCCATCAGTACTGCTAATAATTAAAACTCTATGAAACTATCATTTTGCAAATTTTGGATTGCACATTGTACATCAAAACATAAGCTACATTTTTTTACATTTTACAGTAACTGAAAGTGAGATCTCCTCAACAGTATTCGTTCTACGAAGAAAGCCACCTGAGGCACTAATTAACTTAGACAACTTCCGTGTATCGATTGCAATCAAGCCTCTGTGAGGAAATTGTTGCTAACATATCGTTTTCCAATCAATGTAGCAGAGTGATGCACCTGTGGCAGCCTGTGCCGATGAGCGAGATTGACGCGTTAATGCAGACGCAGTGCGGGCAAACGCAAACGCAACGCAAACGCCGGGCGATAAATCTCGATGGAAGAATATAAGATTACCACCTGTCAAATTGCATCGATGACGACTCGAATGCGGATAGCGAGAACATCAGGAGCGGGAGCACTCCCGCCGGCATTAATCTTCTCGGTCTGGCATCAATCCCATTTGCGGTGCGGTGCGAGGATAAGCCAGAAACAAAATGGATCATGTGTATATATATATATATATATAAGTACACATACAGAGAGAAATGTGTGTGTGTTGACCGATTGACTTGTAGCCGTATCCATGTTGAGCCTTCGTCTTTGTCTGGTTGACCAACAGCCCAGCATGGTTTATCTGACGTCCGGCGTCGAACAGGCGGGGAACCGTATTTCAGCATTTCCGCATTTTGCGGGATTTTTCGGGATGAAATGAAAACTCAAAACCCAATGTCCGGTGCAGTGGCCGGCCATTATGTCGCTGTCAGTCCCTGTCCGTACCTGGTAGCTGCAGGAAATGGAACGTTTGTTGGCAGGCGCCGTACCAGAGGAGGCAAGAAAAAAGTGCCTGTGAAATCCGAACACTTTTCACTCATCCGAAGCGTAATAAGCATTACATCCCATGGGCGGTGAGCGACCGGGGATAGGCAATAACGATCTATAGGGCCGCTCTCGGGTGTCTCTTGATCGGATGCACGTTCCCACCGGTGCGAAGCCACTTATGCTTCGGCCGTATGGACGTATCCGTAAAGTCGTCCAACACGACACGGCCGGGCTGCCGTTGTCCGGTTCCGGGCGTACCAATACCGCAAAAGTGACGTTTATTGATCCCTGTCACGCGTCCCATCAAGGGACGAGCGTAAAGAGCGACCGGTGCTGGGACGACGTTTGCAGACAGCCCAACATTAGCCACCTCATATGCGCCATCATAAAAAGGCCACTGAGCGACTTATACTGCTTTGTTTGCTTTTTCTATCTTGCCTGGTTAATTCTGACGGTGACCTGCGTTAAGTTCGGAGCTGCTTCACCGCAACAGAACGCACGATGATCGATGACGAAGCGGTGGTCGGACGTATCGCATCATCCTAGCAGGAGCCAAGTTTGGGACACCAACGCTTTGGGACGGAATCAATTTTTGGGTCTACTCAAACGGAGTACCTCCGAGGCAAAAGGTAAACCGGTTCGTTCGATTCATGTTGCGAATTATTACAATTATTATTGGGCTACAGGCGTCACAACCATGAAAACCTCACCTTTTTGGATAACCCTTAGCGAGCGTGTTTTTTTTTTTGTGTAGAATGTCAGTTCGTATTCCTAATATTTAACGCGAGATTTATTTGATTCAATTTAAACTTATTTCAAGATTATATAAATGTGTATTGATCGTGGCAATAATTTACTCTATCAACAATTTATACAATTGTGTGCCTAACCAAGTAAAATAACAAATTTGTTGAAAAACATGGTTTTATTAAAGCTTGATTACAAACTGTACGAGACGCTTTCTATATTGTCCTGACTTTGTTAAATAGCTAATTGATACCATTAAAAACAGTAAACAAACATACCGACTCTTATAAAATATTAGACGATTGTAACGAATTTAGTACAATACGGTAAATCTGCGCAATATACAACATTTTCTCAACCACACGATCAGCTTCCTCCTTTACTCGGCAGATGGCGCTTTTATGAGCGTTGATATTTCGTCAATCATAGGCTCAATAAGAAGGGAAATTAAACAATTGCAAGGTTCTTCTTGACAAGTTTACTCTTCGTTGCATAGTGGCAGGGGTTTTCGATGCAACAAAAAACTGCGCAATTGTTAGAAAATAATGTGAGGTAAAACGACTTGCTACTGCTTACTTTAGAGTGTTGTTATGTCCGTAACAGTTTCATCGCTTCTTAAGCAGCCTCTAGATATACTGTGATTTTATCGTCACGATTAGCAATTATTATGTACAAAAAAACTTAAGGCTGCTTGATTCGAATGTTTTGTTTAAAATTTATTTTGCGCATTTGAATAATTCTGCCTGATGAAAAAAATATTAAAATAAATCTTTTCTTTCATACAAATGAATGAAATGACAGAACATTTAAAATGAAATCAAATTCCCTTCTACAAAAACAATCCGAAACAAGGTAGCGTAAAATTTGAAAACCTTATCCATGCACTGCACTTCTACTGCCGTCTGCAGTTCCATAACAAACAGCTTACGTTCGTGATAGCTCTATCGTTGCGTATTAGGCTAGCAAACTAACAACATCCGGCAGTGCTCGTGCGTTCGGCAAGCGACCAGCACATAAAATCGGATGCTTAAAAACTAAATCTAACCCAGGCACAAGAAGAAAACAAAAATTGTATCACACTTTCGCCACATTTTCTAGCCGCGTAGAACGTTGCAGGAAGCAGATTATTTTACACAAGCCTGCACATAACCTGGAGGTTGCGATGCAGCTATGCGTAAAGCTCTCGAGGAATCTTCCTCATCGTGCGGTTGCAGTATCGACGTGCCTGGAACGGGTACGAACGGGGTTATTTATCGGGGCCTCAGTGTGTTTTTGTACATACAGAAATGGTGAGCTTTTCGGATTTAAGACGCTTTTATATTTCTTCTTCCACCCACCGTGTGAGCTCTCGGGTGAGCGAAGGGAGGGGGAAAGGACACGGTTTTTATTTTATACGTTATTTTTTGTAGTTTTCGCTGGTGCATAACACACACACGGAAACTGGGATAAGTTCAGGATGCTCCGGGAAGCGTTAAATTCGTTCGCTCGTCGGATGCGAACCGTGCTTTCTTCAATAAATCTGCAGGGTTACTCCAACACATTAGTCTTCGGTTGCGAGAAAATTTACTTCTATGTTCTCATTATGTATGTTCTCTGCTTTTTATAGAACTGTTTATTTAATAGTTTATATATGCTTGCATTTAGGGCTCAAGTGAATTATTCTGCTGATGGTGAGCTAGTTGACATTTAAGTGGTAACTTCTGCAGCTCTTTGGCCCTTTTCACGGCCAGGGTTTGTTCCAGGTTTATTCTACAAAAATTCATGATCATATTTTTTATCATTAGTATATGTATTTGACAAAGACTACGCAACACAAAACAATTAAGGATATTGAATGGAACGGGTGGGTGAAGTTGTAGTACTCGCCAAATTTCTGATGAATTAGAATTTTTAAAAAATGTTCACTAAAGATATGCAAATTAAGAAATTGAGAAGATTCACTTTGAAATTGTTCCCTTCATATGTTATTGCAAATTATTTTTGTTCAATGTTAAAAACCATATTACATATTTGTAGATCATTTTTGTTTCGTTTATATTATTTCGTTATTTCTTAACAGGTTCATGACGATACCACCCATAGCGTGATGACTCTTATTTATTTTATAATTTTAGAGTACACTTAAAACGTTTGTATGTTGTTTCATGGTGAAGCTATAATTATAAATTAAAAAAAAAGGCTTGAATAAATAAAACAACAAAGAAATTCGACGAAATCCACCCGGCAAACCCTGCCCGTTCCCATGGTGGAGCGCAGATCTCGTCACCACCGTTAAGCTGCATCACCCAGCGGCATATGGACGTCGTCCTTTGGCTTTGAAATATTTCCCCCCCCCCTCCTCCTGCTCCTCCTCATCCCCCTCGTCCACCCCGTCTCTCGTACCGCTTGGGAATATTCGCTACCGCGACCAACCGACCGACCAGGCCTGCCGACCGAGGAGCACCAGCAGCAAAGCAATTTTGTGTGCCCCTGCCAGCACGAATGTTGCTGGCACCCTGGCGACGAACCGTGAAGCAATCTTGTCGAATTTGTTGCCGAACGCAACCGTATGCATCGTGTTTAGTCGGGTCGAGCAGCACCACGGAAGATGCATTAAATTTGCAGCAAAACGAGCGTTCCGGGAGCGGGGCGAAGTGAGCCCGTGGAATCAATCAAGTAGCTCGCCCGTTTCTGGGAGGTGGGGCGGGGTGGGGAAGTGGACACAAATTCCTGCGAGGGAGGGGAAGCCCGTGGGGAGCGGTTGAGATGTCGATGTCGCATACTCCACTAATTAAGTCGCTCCGGGCACGATAAAACTTCCTCGCCGCCATATTCGACAATCCATGCCGGCTGGTAGCGATTGGGACGGAGGAAGCAGGGGGGGGGGGGGGGGACGAGCGGTTACGAGTTCCATACAACGAGCATATCACCTCCCATCCGCTCCCCACATGGGCCAATTGGGAACAATTAATTTAAATTCGATACGAAGCGTTTATGGGCCGGGGCAGAGGGGGGATGGGTTTTCCGGATATCGGTGGCAATGAGCACACCGGCCAAACGACCGGAACAAGGCGTTTATCCCTTTAACGACACTCCTTGAACCTATTAAGTTAATAGTTTTCGTTTTGTGCCCGCGCCGAGACTGCGCACGAAAGTCCGGCGGGAAGATGGTCCTGTTTATGCGATGTTAATCCCATGATTTACATTAACGGAGCCTCTCACGCCTCGACGCTGGGAGAAAAGGGAAAACACCGACCCACACTCACACCGATTTGTCTTTCCGGTTTGGTGCCGGACACTCGCTTATGGGAAATATTCTCCCCCGTTTCCACCCTTCGACTCGAAGGGTCCCGGTGCGGCGACCGTTTGGGAGGGGAGGGGGATGGGGATGTGGAAAAGCGTGTCGGTGAGTGTTTTAATGCCGGTAAATTTTCACAACCTCCCTCAACAGCACTCGACGCAGTGTTGCTGCACTTAAGCACTTTCGCCGGGGTGCGGTGAGCTCCGAAAATGCCAGCCCCAATGGTAAGATGAATATTATACACACGAGTGTATGTGTGCCATGGCGACACCATTTCGTTCGGGTGTTAAAATTGTGATGAATGACACTGGAACACGGAAACCCGTTTTCCGATATATTGATGCAGTGTAGATGGCTGCTTATGGTGCGTTTATGGCTTCCGAGTCTTCTCTCGTTCGTCCATGAAAGGATAACGATTTTAGATGTGAAAGCCTTTACAATTCCTTTTCTTGGCCAACTACAACGACAGACCGATTTAATCGTCTAACACAAAAAAGTCATAAAAAATAAGCCAGCGACCATTACTATCTTTAACTTATAAACACCTGACAAAAGGTTAGATCTACTCTTATAAAACTCAACTTAACTTGTCGTTTGCGGGTGGTAAAATTAAAAATTTTGAGTGAAATTACCTGCTATGGGTAAGCTTGGATATTTATATTTATAATTGCTTAAGAATTTTAAATATCCGGCAACAATAAAAAAATGTTATAAATTATCATTTTTCGTTTAGTAAAAATGTAGTAATTTGTCTCTTATTGCATGAAATGAAAATTGAATGAAATCAAAATAAAAATTAAATCACTATCTTTGCTGAAGATATTACTTTTTACTGCAGGCATACGAATTGAGACATTTTGTTAAATGGGTCTTCAGGTAGAATGAAACTCTAAAAAAGGTTCGAAATTCCACATTTTTTGTAGGACTTCAAATTGATAAAATATTTGAAACATTCCATTTTAGCAACGGTAGCTCAACAACTGGAGCAAATTTTCACATGAACAAAGAGTTTAGTTTGACAGGTTGTTAATATCAGGTTGTTATCAAACGATGGTGAAAAATGGAAACGAAATGCAGACATTAGAAATCGTTCTTAATTTTATTGCATATTTACCAATTTTTTTTTATGTTTTCGGATTTTTTTATTTTGCAAGTTCTGAGGTTCGTGTTTAAAAAAAAAGCTTTCTTATCTACTTTTGGAAAGATTTTCCATGAACCAGTTTCCGAAACGATAAAAAGCAACTAAAGGTTTTTTTAAAGCATCGCAATATTATGATATATTTCTATTTTTAGGAAAATTTTGAGTTCTTTAATTGCTGTTAGCTTTTGCACTACAAACAAAAGATTGAGTATTTAATTCGACCTGCTCCAAATTTGGTTCTCTTATCTTAACTTGCTTACAATTTTGCACGCTTTGTTTTTATTTACGGCAAAGATTGCCAAATTTACATCATGTAATCACGATTTGATCCAAAGAGTTGTAGCTGCCAAAAGTAACTTCAATAAATTTAATGATTAAAAACCGATTAACTTTCAATGTTTAATCTAAATTTTCCATACTGTTTGAAATCTAATTCCTATTGTTTTGAGGAGTATGTTTTATTCCGTTTTTTTTTCTATTCACTTCTCCTTAAGAACAACTTTAATCGGGTCAATTTTATCAACATTTCTCACATTCGTTGCAGCCGAACAGAAGGAATGAATCCAAAATCCACACCCAAGAGTGTGTAAACCCTTCCCGCATATTAGGGATAATCTCTAAAGTTTTCGCCCACACAGCGCAACATTAGCACGAAACAATTCGCGTTTGCAAGAACCAGTCACTGCAGCAGGCAAAAAAAAACAACCCTTTCTATAACGTACCAGAAGCACACACAGATCTTCCACTACCCAATACATTCGCAACTAGTTGAAAACTCCAATAAAATCGAGTGTGAGGTTTGATTGTTTCTCAATTAAGTAACATCGATACGGTCGCCGAACCACCCGAACCCCAACGGAAAGCTGCTCGCGTGTGGGTGGGAAACGGGAAGCGTACATGTGGACCGCACATGCACTGGCAACAAATCGTCCTCCGCTCGCGTCCTGCCGCCGGTAGGGTCTAAGAGTATGTGAGGTTCATAAATTTAGCCGCCCAGAGAAAGAGAAAACTTTTTCCCTTCCGCCGCTCGGGCGGCAGCGTAATCGACGGAAAACTTCTGGTCCGTGGACTCTACCCCTCCCATCCCACTCCCCCTCCCCACCCGTCGTTGTATTCTCCTTCGGCGAAAAGGCGTAGGACCAGCGTAGCACCCTTCGGCTCGAGGGGAAGCTTTGGAGCCGGTGAAAGTTATCATGTCACACTATAATTTCTCTTTCATTATCTTTAGTTCTACCGCTCGCAAACGTGTGCATCCATTTGGTTGTGGCAGGAGGGAGGAAGCTTACTAGTCCTCCTGCGGGCGGCAGTTCCGGTCGAGGGTTTTTTTTCACCAATGTATCGATTGGTTTATTTACCGGAGCGAAAAGTTGCTCATTTGCCCCTTGCAACCGGGCACGGTTTCGCTTCATGCTTGGCGAAACTTTCGGTCGAGTCAACTTTCGGCCCGGGCGGGGTTGGCAGGTGATGATTGAACGAGTTTTGTGGCCACGAATTGTGCGGTGCATGCCTGCCGACACCGTACGATGCCAGCTGCAGCAGGCTATTCGGAACGTTAGGGCGTTTGGATCACATCCAAACGAATGCAACGAATTCTTTTCGACGGTCGAATGGATTAAGACTCGAAATCGTAGAACATAGAGCCCACCACCACGCCAGTCAGCGGAGGTAAGCTGAAATTTACATCTCTTATGTGGGCAGAATGAACTGACTAGCTTAAATAAACTATAAGTTGTAGAGATCTGAAGCTCTATTAATCATAAACCTAGGACCGGATTTTTAACCTCACAGCTCATTAGCTTCAGAACAGATTTCTTTTCAACAAATGTGCATTCTTTTACTAGGTGTTTCGCATACTTTGTAATGGAATATACTACCCTGACATGTTTCTTCAATTCTTGTTTGATTAGCATCAAACTATGCTTTCTAATTTTTGACAGACTCATCCAAACGGAACTTGGTAGCTTCAACCAATTGTTGGAGCAATGAACCAAGCAATTTTTACTCTCAAACATAAAAACATCAGCCATCATTGTCTCCGTTGTCCCAAACGTTTTGGGTTATCACCTAAAGCCAGCAAAGATTTTTATATTTGTATAAATATTTATTTTACATCACCAAAATATGAAACCTTATCACACCCAAAAATGGATAGCGAAACCTTAGCGAAGTTTTTTCGTCCAAAAATGGCTTATCAAAGTCGTAAATACTTCGACCACTTCTAAAGGTGTAAGTGTGATCACCGATAAGAATTTACTGGTGGTAAAATCACGCCAGTGCGTGCAACGGTGCGAACTATTTTGAAGAGCCAAATAGCGGTGAGCAGTGAGCTCCAGCGAGAGGTACTTGTTAACATCTTCAGATGAGAATTGAAGTTTTTGTGTGTATCAAGCTTAGAATCAGTCTCAAAAAGTCAATCGCACACCTCCACACAATCCACACAAAAGTTAATCGCACACATCGCACAGCAAATAACGGTAAAAATCAACCGTTATTTCTTATTTCTCTTTTCCCGAACGCTACTGTAGTGTTGCGACATTGTATTTGTGAGCTTATTGCTAACACTTTCGTTTTCATAGCTTTCATTCTCTGCTGTATTTGATTCTCTCCTAATGTCTACCGGTATGAGTGGCGATTAACAAGATCATCTGGATCTCAAATCCACCTCTATAATTGTCACACAGTGACAGTTCAAGTCGTGTCAGTTGTAGAAAAATCTAAACGTGTTGGTATCGTGTATTTGTTGTAATTTTTTAAAATGAAAGCTTTCTGATATTTTAGACCAACTCTTTGAAAACCTTTTCTTTGTAATCTTACCTGAAAATGAAACATTTAATAATAAATCTCTGTCCTTAATAGTATCTTCATCTGAGTGAGAAGCATTTCTCTTCTCAAAAACTGAGCTGCTTAGCGCATTGCTAGATCCAATATATTTTCCAGTTAACATAAAAGACACTATAAATAAAAACGGGTTTAATTCAGTTTTTTGCATTATTATTACTCTTTACTTTCAACCCTTCAATAGCTTCCCGATGCAGCACAATTGCACAAGCTTTAAATAACCTCCAATTTCTTTTACTGCTACAATCATCTTATAAGCTCAAAGCTCAACCACAGCTGGTGCAAGTCATTAATTCGAGTTAAATACACCCCAACCCATCGTGAAAACCAAAGCACGGCTGGTGCATATGCTTGGGCCAATAAAAAAACACTCACAACCGTACAACTTCTTTTAATTCCCAGCGCTAGCCCGCACTACCACGCGGCAGGTAATGCAAAACGTGTGCCGTTACCGTATACCTTCTGTTCCCACGGATCCGTTTGTGCGCACCCGACACTAAACCCCCGGAAAAGCTGCTTACCGCTGCAATGCCCACCGCTTACAGCTGGCATCCACTAGTGCTGCAACTACGGCGGTGGAAAATGGATTATCTGTCACATCCCAGGAGCTCATCCGTCTACTGAGGTTGAGGACTGCTTAGACTGACGCCCAACCCGGCACACCTGGAGGCGGTGAGGGATTGCGATTCCGTCGTAAGCCGGCTGCTTCTGCTTTGCGTTGCCTTTCGTTTCGCCGAAAGACTGCGAGCTATCAATGTGTGAGGTGCCTATTTTTGTTGACAACGTGCGTTACTTTTATCTACCCGTGTTTGGCGAATGGTTTTACAGCTCATTTCCACGTACTTTCGTACTGTGTTTCGATAAAGCCACTTGCCACTGTTCGACACATTTACTTTGGGCGTGGAGCAGCGCCCGTCTTGCTTTACCTCGAAGTCAGCAAGCCGTCCGGACGTGCTGAAACTCCGACCGTCCAGGACGACCGAAACAGGCGGCTTTGCCGTATCCGGTTCGATTCTTTCTTCGTCGCTCGGAGCGGGTAAAACTGAAATCAATTTCAGCTGGCTGGTCCTCCGTCCGGTTACAGAGGGGCCCGGTGTCCCATAAATTGTGCTCAGATGTCGTCTGCGCTACAGTGTAGAATTTATGGATTATGACGGTGCCCTTGCCGATGGGATTCGCTTCGTCAGTTTGCTTAGCCCCTGACACATGATGATCCCCACTCGCCGGGGGAGGGAAGCGGGCGCTCCCATCGGTGCCGGTGCATCCGATGCATTCAAGATATCCAAGCCCGTTTCCGCAGAGCGAGTGTTTCATTATTTCATCCGGTGCCTCGCTACAGGCTCCAACACTTGAAGTGCGCTGGTGTAAGTGTTTGTGCATATGAAAGGCGGTGTGGGATGTACGTTCCTGTATGCGTGCGTTTTGTGGCAGTGTATGTGCATACAGCCAGAATGCTTTCAACGCTACGCGACCGTCTCCAAATCACACTATCCTTTTATTTCTTGCCTCCACCGTTACGTTACGCTGCCTGCCACTACGAGCCAAACTTTAGGACGACGCTTTTCCTGCCCAGCACGGTTGACAGTTGACACCGCGAACGAGTGCTGAGCGTCCGGTGGGGATTTCGGTATAATGTAAATTAGGTTAAATTATTCTGCACGCTCGGTGAAATGTGAACTAGCCTCCGAGCGGCAACAGTCTATCTGGATGGCATCGATACAGCCGGTCGCCGGTGGACGGTGGCTATCGTATTTATTTCTTTACAAAACTTCACGGTGCCGTTGTGCATAAATCATTAAACCAACCGGGTTTTGCTCTTGCTTATTTTGCGGGCTTAAAGTGTATCAATGCACACTTACTTCATCTTGAACTTTACTAATTCGGGGATAAATTTTGCAGTCTGATGATGAAAAAAGCTTAAATTCAATAAGCGAAACCAGGTTCACCAGTAACACATTTTACAAATGCAAAAAATATATTAAAATACTCTATGTTTACAAAAATACCGCTTTATACCTCGTGTCTTTCGGAGAGATTCACACGCTGATAGGCAAACTCAGTCGTTCCTTCGGAATGGTCGCTACAGATTCAAACATTCATCTGCTTCATCCAGACGCTCATCCACCGGTTTTTAAAAGAGCTGAGTTGCATTCGAAAGAGCTACCGTTAGTTTTCTCCTTCACACTACCAAACTGCTTTGAGATTACCGAACGCAAGACCTCTCACGCACACACTCTCAATCTCGGCTTAGTAATAACTGCTGTCAAACCTCTTGTTAAGCTGCCAATTTCGCTCGAAATTTACTCGCAGTTGAGTGCTTCGTCGACTTGGAGGTTTATGAAGTTTTTATTCGGCATTCAATCAGTGTGTCATTATCACAAAAGAACGCTTGAACTCGGAAAATTTTTATCGTATCTATCACTAGAAACCAGCTGCCAGAGAAACCAACACCGTCAATTAAGCACTCAATTGTTGCTCATTAATTGCGCCCGTTTCTGGCGGCGAATCGTTTCCAGAAAATGTTACAATTTAGAATGCAAAAATGATTACTTGGCACCGCTTATCTACGCTACTTGCGCACGCAAAACCATATACGATCAGTCAAAATAGTTGAACGTTTTGGTTAAAGATGGTATAAAATGAAGATAAATGAAAACACTAGCAAAAAAAAGAAACCCATTTAAACCAAAATTCGACCAATAAAATCTCCTGTTCGAGAGGTTGCATGGTTCATTTCTCAAACTATCCCCCTTTTTTCGTTCACCCACCCTTTCGATCAATTAGCATAAAATGTACAATAACATTTGGTCAGTTCACGAGGGTTTTTCTGGTGAAGCAGGGCGGTAAAATTTCTTCTGATTTAATTTGATTAAAAGGTAATTTTATTGCTCCTTTCACCAAAGGGATTTTTTTTCAATTTGCGCATCGCTGGATTTTTTTCTGTGCTATTTCGCGCACACAGCGGTGTGTGTTTTTGTATATTTTTATTTCAATTACCATTCCGAACTGCTACCGGAGTGTGCAACACGAGGTGCGCATCCGAATAAGCCGATGGAAAGAAATGGAATGGACAAAGAAAAACAAAGTGCATGCAATTGCAAATTTAACCACCAAATTGTATTGAATGCTTGGACAACGCACAGTGGGCTATAATGAACAATTATATACTCTTTTTAGGTACAAACAATGAAAAAAATGTTCTAAAATATACGAAAATTTGAGAAACGATTTAAAGTTTGAGTAAGAGATGTTTGCAATTTTGTTGTGTGAAAAAATCTTATCAAAAATTGATAAATATTACTCTCTGATGAGAACTTTTTGACCCAGACCGAAATTGCAATCCTCTTAGCACACATTATAACCCTCCTCGATTCTCGAGCTCTGATCGATATTTCCAGCGTGTATTTTTGCTTCCTGCTACCTAGTGCCACACATTTCGGGCGTACTTTTATGGTACACTCGAACATTCATCCGGTTTTATCCACCGTTTTCGACCGTCACCTTCCCTCCACGGCGGATCAGATAAATTCTCGACGCTCGGTGTTGATTTATTATCATTTTATAACTTTCCTCTCGCGTTTTTTTCTTCCCAATCACAAACCGGTGGTGCCTCTGCCAGAGTGGCAGAGCCCGACCGCATCCATGACACCAACCCGGCCACCAACAGCCACGTCGATGATATGTTGGCCGTGGCAGAAACAATCCTTCATGTTAATTTGCCATCGCAATTCATCGTCATTTGGTGTCGTGTTTTATTTCTGTTTCAATGCTCGCTTTGCTGGCCATTTAATTAGGTAACGGGGAGAAGCGAGGGGGAGCGTGGCGGGTACACAAACGAAAATAAAGAACCAAGTGGAAGAGAAAAAAGCCACTCCACCATGCGGTCGATTGAAATCATCCACTAAGCGCAGCCTCCTCCGCAGCTTAATTTTATGCTGATAGTTTTGCTTTCATGCCACTTTTGCAGGTTTTTTGCCGTTCGATTATTTTCCTATTTATTTTCCTCTCGAGTGTTGCCGGCCCAGGTTCAGGTTGTGCAACTGTCAAAGAGAAGTTTCACACACTAACACACAAACACAACTACAAGCAACAATAAAAAAAACGCCCCACACGGCGCGAGCCATATAAACAAACAAATGTGTCCTTTTTTGTGGCTTTTGCCTTGTGGTGTGGTGAGGCTTTTGAGGCAACTTTTCCATCGGTTTTCCGTTCCGTCCCTGTGACGGGTTAAATTATGCAGCACTTCAGCCGGATTCCCACGCTCGCACGCCAGAAGTGCGGCCGGCCGGGCGACAGGCTGCTTACCACACCCATCCCCTCCCCTCCCCCAAGACAGTGGGCAGCTCTGGAACAAATTTCGGAATAACATTCGCCTGGCGGGATTTCTGGGATTTGGGACGAATTTTGCTCGAATTTTACGGATTTTGTTTATATTATTCTTTATAGTTTTTTTTTTTGCAAGCTGAGAGATCTCAATAGAGGAAAAAAACATTTTCTTTAATATTATTACAATTATCTTCCGATACGTCGCCAAAACTTGGGATCGAATGTTGAGTTTTAAAATATGAAAAAAAATAAAATGACTTTTACATCATTCTTGAATTAGAACCAACCTGCTCGGTTGAGGCTTGTTCGATTGTTCGTACTTTATGATTTGGAAAAATAGATTTCACTCGATGGCTCTTAGCGACCGACCAATGTGCAATGTCCAATGCATGAGTTCACGGTCAAATCGGCCCAATTCTGGCGAAAATCGGTTTCCATTTCCATTCCGTGCGCGATACAGGGCGAACCGCGTGCCATTCCCGCTCGCAACTTTCCGTCCGGTTGAGGAATTCCCGTCCAAAAAGCGGCACACGAAGGATGCCGCCGCTGGTAGCTCATCTAGGCGCGCTTCACGTTTTATGATAAATGTGCACAGCCCGTCAGCGTTGCATCCCTGCACGGCGGGTGGAGCACGAGCAGGCTGCCGACGGTTTCCTCGTGACACAGCAACGATTGCTCGCTGTCGGCTACCTTCCAGCACGGTGCGCTTGCTTGCTTGCCGGGCTGTCAGGTACGGTTTTCGTCAAGTCGACCCGACCGGAACGCTTCCACTGACGCTCGCGAAAAATTGACTTATTTATTCGATGATTTATGACGCTCGTTTCGGGTAAGCTTGGCGCTCTGCACTGGCCTGGCGTGTTGATTCGTGCGCTTGTGCAAAATCAACTTTAATTTACTGTTGCGAAGGTGATCTTCCCGTACTGGATGGGAGGGGGAGTGGGGGGAGGAAATTTCCCGACGTTTTTCGGGAAATTTCCCGACGAACTGAAGGGGAAGGCGAACAGATTTTGTACACCACCTAAAGAATTTTTAGGATTTATTCGAGGAAGCAGCATTATCCAAATACGTCCATCTGAGAATATGTATAACGAAAAAAAAATGGTGGGATGATGTTCATTTACATCCACGGCATTCATAAAATTCGCTAAAAATACGCATTCTCGGTTCATCGCAGTATTACTACGAAATTAGTATTTGAGGAATCTTAAAAAACACAATATTTTTAAAACAACTTATGAGCTCCTGTCGGCATGGTACACAAGTTGTAAAGTAATCACCATGTGGTCAGTAACAGTATCAGAACTTGAGTGCTCCGAAGTTCAGCGAGTTCTAAATCTACTCCTGTTCGACCATGATCTAATCAACTCGTTGGAAAAACTCAGTCCTCAGCTTGGGAGTCACCTTCGTCACACAGCCACATTCAACATTCTTATCAGCTGTGTGAGTAGGGGCTTTGCGAAGTTTTAAATCCTGTCCATATTTTACACAGCGCTCCCACTTCCTCCACCGAGCGAAAACCGTGCAATGCATCAAAGCGTTCGGTTTGCGGATTTGCCCCGGCAACGAACGGCCAGCCCCGGGCAAAGGTATCTATTTGTTTACGTTGCAGATTAAGTTTACCATTGACAAAGTAAGGCAAACCCGGTCCGTCGCTGGCTCGAATGTCCGCCTCCTGCACGCCCGGACTCCGGAACTCGTACCAAGTAAACATTGTCGAACGGTGTAGCGGTAATGTAAACCGAGCCAGAGACTATCCGGCACAGGAGGTGGGTCACCACCAACTCGCCAATTACATGTTCGGGCCGGCGCTGGACACCGGACCTGGGGGATATCTTCGAACGTGTGGCGGTAATGATGGCGCACCTGGCTGCTGATAGCACATTGTCGGCACCGGCGCCTTTGAAATAAAAAACCCTCCACCATACCGACACCGGACTTTCCAGCTCACTCCAGCACCGGCCGGCAACCGCAACCATCCGACCGGCGGTGACATTCGAGCGCACGGGCATCTTCGGAATTAGTTTGCAATTTCCAGCAATGTATGATTACAGACCGCATACACACCACGGCAGCACCAGACCGTCCGGGTTGGCTTTCTCGGGCCGCAGAAACCATCAGCTCAAAACCTCAAACATCTCCAGCACCATGGTACCGGGGCTGGACCGGCAAATTTCAAACGCCGATCAACCGCCCGGCTTTTCGGGGTACCGAAAGATGTAGCCGGGTTGCGAGAAAACCGCGACTGAAAACAAAGTCAAACTCCTACGCGCTCGAATGCTGCGCCTGATGGCTGCCCCGACGGTAGTTGCTCCGGTAGTAGCAGCTCCTGCCAGCTTCGCCAGTGCTCGCACAAAAAAAAACACACCGCTCCGTGAGCGTATTCTCGCATGTATAGTTTTGCATACAGACGCACAGCGCAGACTGACAGATAGCAGTCAACCACAGTAGCAACAGCAGTAGCAGCACTACCACCTGCACCCATCCTTCGTAAGCTCACTCATTCCTTCGTTCACTCGGTGACCACCAGAGGGAGCCACCGGGTGCCACCGATCGACGCTCGGAAAACCGAGAGCTAAGTGGAATTCATTAGTGGCCTATTGACTGGTGCCACCGACGATACGGCTCCGGGGCATATTTACAAAATTGATGGCTGCTCATGACACTCGCCGGCTCATGTCACTGCAATCCGATGTATGCGTGTGCGCGCGTTTGTGTGTGTGTGTGCGTTTGTGTTTGTTCTACCGAGGCCCAACTGCATCGACTTCGACGGTTCACTCTCCGACACACAGCTGACCGGGCTGGGTCCATTTTTCTAGCCTCCTTCGGTACCTGCCGACCACCCAAACCCCCCAAACGTGTGCTGGCTGCGTGCACGATGTGCGGTTCAATCTGCAACCGAGCGTAATGGGAATTGCTCAATTATGAGGTTAAAGAAATTGCCATTCTGCACCACCGTAGCAATGACGATACGCCGTCGATGCGAACGTATGCGAGTGAGATCAAACGTGTGCATGTGTTTGAAGAGGAACGGAGCAACTAGCACTACAGTATCGGATACCGATGTAAGCGTATAAAGAAATTTTGTTCAAAATTGTTGAGGTGTTTATATCGGGTATGAATTTAAATATCCCGTCTTACTTCAAAAGGCACATATTTCAATGATTTTTTGTTTGGAAGGTATTTTTTTTCTGTAAATTCTATTCTCGAATAGAAACGAGAACTACACTAATAAATAAACGGTATTTTTTATATATTATTTCTGGGACATATTTAATGGTCTGATCTGATTTATTGGTTGATGAAGATTGTAAAAAAAGATCAAAATATAGAGCGCCTCTTGTTATGCCTACGAATCTGGTCTGCGAGATTAGGAATAGTAACTAGTAAACATGTTTTGAAAACGATTGTTCAAAATACGAAGATGATTTATTTCGAACAGATTTAAAAGATTAAAATGAATGATGACTTCCGTGCCTCATAAGCGAGGTAGAAAGTAGTAACAATTGAATATTATTAGTTAATTGCCGAATAATTTTATGAACGTAGACTGGAGACACTGTTTAAATTTTGATAGTAAAATGTTTTCAAATATAGACTTACAATTATTGCTTTTTTATGAAGTCCTAAACATAGTTTCAAGTTAAGATCAAGTAAAGATTATTTATTAAATAAAACTGTGTTAACAAAATGGAAATATATCGATAATTGTTTTGAATAATTTAGAGCAATCTATTAATGTCATATTCATATATACTAATAACAATCTAATAATGTCATAATGTTTTCAAATACTCTTCATTAGAAGTAAAACCAAGCGTGTACTTATAACTATTTAGCATACTGCACACTCACCAGCGAACCGAGCACCGACACATGGATGACTAAGAAAGCC
Organism: Anopheles farauti; assembly: GCA_000473445.2. Taxonomy (NCBI): domain Eukaryota; kingdom Metazoa; phylum Arthropoda; class Insecta; order Diptera; family Culicidae; genus Anopheles; species Anopheles farauti. The sequence goes on along the minus strand of KI915056.1, from coordinate 537,749 downwards.
TGCTGTCAGCGCACGGGTAGGCAAACGATTTTGCAAAGAAGAAGGGACGAGACGTCACCGGCGAGCCGAACCGAAATCAGCAGTTTCATCACGTTTGAAGATATTTTCAAGACATTATTAGATTTTCCTGTAGGCTTTACTTATCGTTAATAATTCCCTTCGGTATCCATCTACCGGAAACGGTTTTGCCGCGGCCGCCTAACAAAAGCGCCCTAGAACGTGCGGAACGGGGCGGGATGAGGAGGGACGGCCATACTCGCGTACCCATTTTCGTCGGGAACGGCTTTTGTCCTGCGACATACACGAACGCACACATACCGCGGTTCAGCGAAGCGAAATAGCGAACACACCACCCCAACCGAACAACCGGCTTCGCCATTTCCGGCAGCAACCGTGTTCTCTGCCGCGAAATCTGCGGCGGCCCCAGCCGGGACACGATAGCGATCGCTAGATCTCCCGCACGTCGGGTGGACCTGATTGGCCCTCGGCGTAGTCAAGCTGTCAGTTGGCGCTGACGGATTTAAAGACGACGAATGGAACGGCCCTGCTGAACGCACGCCGAAGAAGTTGGGGCAAAAGTCTAACGCCTCCACCGGGGGCCGAAATCTCGCGCGAATCCTCCGAGGTGCCACATCGAACGGAGCACCAATCAGCCAGCCCGCCGGTGAATACCAATTTCACACAACACGCTGGAACCGCCGCTAGCTAGAACCAACCTTTTGTACGCAGGAGCCCGGACGGAAGCACTAGGCCCGTGCAGGAAGCACGCGTAACGCACACGCGAACGCTGGAACGGCTGGGTTTAGGAGACAGGTAGATACGGCTCGTTGAACGCCCTCGGTTTCGGTCAATATTTCTCTTCGGTGGGCATTTGGGTTAAGCTTAGCAACCCAACCGCACCTGTCCGATGGGTACTAAATGCCTCGCAAATCTTTCTCACACGCCGACCGACGTGCAAACTGAAAAGCTCCGTACGGCTGAACAGCAGGAAAATCGCGCGTGAACATTTGCGCCAGCCACCGGACGACAACGACATTTGAAAGGGTTGCATCTTCCCAACAACAGTGCGATAAAATGTGCATCAGCTACCAGACACTTCCCAGGGAAGCTTCTTTCGCTAGGGCTGTAAAGAATACACGCACTAGTACATTTCTATCGACGTCTCCATTCAAAAAGGTCCATTCATTTTAGAAATGAATCTAAAACTAACTAAACGAATCTAAACGCGGTTTAACCTTTTCTTGAGTATTTGTAGTTTGCTTGAGTTTCTTAGATATCTAAACACATTTACATCGACAGCGTCTAATTCGATTAGCCAATTCGTTTTTTTGGTCTCCAAGTTTCTGGTAGTTGCACTTGGAGTACATTACAAGGCATTCTAGATCGATGCGATTAGCGAACCAATTAGCAACGACTCAAATGGATTGAAGTGTACTTAAGCTAATTACATCCGAAACCTTGGCAGTCAATCCAAGGATGTAGAGAGACAGTCTATAAAATGAGATTGGGCAATTCAACATGAATTACATAGCTCACGTCAAGTTTTTGCTTACAAACAATTACAGACTATCCCGCGTTGTTCAATGTAATTTTCTTTTTCAATTCAGCTGTTATTTTTGCTAGGTTTGGTTAGTTACAATGCTGTTGAAGCTTTATTAGTTGATTGATTTTTTTTTATTGACGGCCTGGCCGTATTAATCTCTTTTGGGGAAAATTTTAGTAGTTGCGGCAGATATTATAGTTCATGAATCAATACAAGGTATCCAAGAATGTCTGAGCACAATTTTTGAACAACGAAAGTGCTTCGAAAGATGTGACTGAAAAGTCACAAAAACAAACGTTAAAATGAATTCTTCCTGGTGATCAGGTGTCTTTCCATAATGGCCGAAGTGTTGACAAGTAAAGATCAGATCATTTTTATAAAAAAATAGTATAAAATCTATATTTTTTGGATATAGTATTCCTGCCAAATCGTGTTTCCGGAGATGATCATAACAGAATTTTTGAATGATTTTATGGTATTAAAACCCGCCCCTTGACTTGCGACTACTCTTATCCTAGGAACTTGTGTGAAAATCATATTTAGGCATTCTGAAACACTTTCTAGTCCGCTGTCGTCTTAAAAAGAATACCAAGCGGACTATTTTTTTCGGTTTGAATACTTTCGTATCAAAAAGTGGTAATGCTTCTTAGCTTCCATTGCAAAACAAACTTCGATAAACTGCAAGACCTTCTTTTCAATACTATTCTTTGTACCGAACCAGCGAAGAAATATTTCTGTTATCCTCTTAATTATGCCCCGCTCGGCAATAGAACTGCAACTAAGAATCTGGCAATGTTTCTAGGTTCCAAGTGAGAGTGTCATCCATAAGCGTGTCAAAAACAAAACCATCAGCTCCTGAACTGCAAACTAGAGCCAGGTCAACAAGCTTGTACACTGTGCGAAAAAAGCAGGCACACTTGAACAACGAAAGGTCACCATGTAACGTCTGGAAGTCTAACGTCTTAGTTACATTTCAAGTTTTTTTACGCTTGTTTTTTTACTCACCGTGCTCGTAATTTGTGGTCCTGATGGACAAGACATCGATGCACATACACACGCACACAGACAAAGCTAAAATTATTCCACCGATCGTACCGGTGCCAACCCATAATTCCCATGATGGACACGGATCTACTCTTTCATGCTCTTGCAAGCAATAATGGCCGCCACCGCTTCTGGGCGCGTTTGCATTATTGTGCCTTGCACGTGTGTGTGTGTGTGTGTGTGTGTGTGTGTGTGTGTGTGTGTGTGTGTATGTGTGGCCACCGGTGGGAAACATCAATTTGTACACGAGACTGCATCATCACCATCATCATCATCGCTACACAAACGCCAGCCCGTGAGCCCAGCGGTGTGGAAAAACGGTCCAATCCTCGGCCCTCTCCAAGCCACTGTGCTGGCTCTTCACCAGGGCAGGTTGTTTCGCCGCCCTTTACTTTTCAGGGATTCAGGCGGTGGGCCCGCAAAACGGTTCGCTTTTTTTCGGTGCAAAGTGGTTGGGCGAAGCGTTCGCGAGGGAATTTCCACTCCCCGTCGCCATTCCAGAGTCAACTCACCAGCACGGGAACTCCAAAAGCCACTTTGCCAGGATCAGGAGCCTGCCATTTCGGGTACGTTTGTATGTGTATGTGTGTGTATGTGTAGTTTTCTCCTGTTCCAGTTCTTCCAATCGTTCCCAACGTGCCGTTCGCCTCCCGCGACCTCCTGCCGCTGTTGCTGCGTTTCCTGTTCATTATTGTGAGCGGCATGGCGGCCGCCTGGCGAAGCGGAAAAACTAGCGAGCGGAAAATAAAAATTTGTTTCAGAAAATAAATCTCCTACTCGCGGCGCGTGCTTCATCGCTGGCAGTCGGCGGTGCAGCGGTGCAACCTCTAGTTTCATTTTCATTCCGCTTTATTTCGTTCTCCACCTCGTGCAATCGGTCGGTAGTATTTGCAGTTGAATGAGCAGCACACTTTACCCGAGTTCCGTCCGTCGCCTGTTACTTTTTTTTTAGTTCGTTTCGAAGCCTACTAGTTGGGGGCCGGTGCTCATCTTTTATTATTACTCCATCGCTATCCGGTACTACGCGAGCCCTTCCGGCGACGGAGAGAAGCAGAGCAACGCTTGACTAATTGTTAGCCGGCGAAAGCGAGCGAGCGACATGTGAGTTCTTGTTATTTCTTATTTTAGGCATCGTTTTTTCGCTCCAACAGCCATACGATCATACTTCACGCTTCACGTCAAGAGGTTACAGCTCAAAATGTATTTTCTCGACGGTAATTAGCATTCCCTCCGCCTTTATTCTGCGAGCGGCTATAAATAAAAGCGCCGAACGCCAGCATGCACGGCACCTGTCAAAACTCGCATCTGACAGCGTGGAGGTACTACCAGCGGACCTGTCAAGCCCAGCGTTAGTACTCATTGAACGGCTCGAAACGTTTCGTTTGACTAATCTTTTCGTAGCACTGCGAAAGCCAGTCTACCCTTTTCAATGAAAAATTAACACACTCGAATGTCGTGACTATAATTCCATCTTTTCACACCAATTGTCACCACTGTGCAGGAAGACCAGAACCATTCCCAGCACATGGTGCGTTCGTGTGCGAATGGAATATGGCCATTTTTATAAAACAAAAACCTTTGAATAGCACACAAAAACAACCATGAAATAAATAAAAAAAAGTTTGGAATATTTTCCAATAATGGTGACGCATGGTGATAAACACTTTCAATACTGCCTTACCGGATAATGAATCCTCTTTCCAAATTTATTCAATTTTTATTTCCTTCTTCACTCATATTTCTTTTTTATCCCTTTGCGCTCATAGACTTTCGGAAATCATTAGTTAGTAAAGTTACTAAAATTGTTTGTTGAAAAATACATAAAAGAAATTAATTCAAATTAAATATTTTCAAATCTCGGCTTTACTGTCTTTCAATCCTAAATGAAGACTGTGAATTTTAAACATCTATATATTACGAATGATGTAAATTTACAGCAGCACAATCTCATTGTGCCCAACGCTGCAAAAATCCAATTCTGGTACGGTTAACCGAAACCAATCAAACAATGCACATCTGATGATGGTTTCGGAGGACAATCGCAATTAATTCACTTCAGTCACACCTGGTCAGAGAACGAGCAGCTCCTGCTCGAAGCACTGAACTTGAGTTTAATGTTGTTGTATTTTTTTTTGCCATATCCATCCGTTCCATTCGCCACTTCGACCAATCCTGGCCATAATTATAGCTGACAGTTGCGTCCAGCGGTTCGTCCTGACGCGGCGACACAATTTGTCATTCCGATTATCACACCTTCCACGTGGTGGAGGAAGGGTGAGTACACCGGATTTTGGTCGCCGTTAATCGAATTGAGATTCCAAACTCGATTCGTCGTAAAGCAACATCGACTTATCGGCAACGGATGGCGCCTTTTTTTTTTGTTTGAACCATGAAAACGCGCTCGCTGGAGTCTCGTAATCCAAGGTGACAGCATGAAACCGTAAATGGAATTAGCCCGTGTAGCTTTTAAACGATATCGAAATGGAAAAGAATGATTTTATTTTCCGTCACTTCCTTGTGATGTAGTAAATCTCACTGGAGCAGATTGGTTTGTATCGAAGGAGACATGTAGGCATTGTTCGCTTTAGTAGTCGCTGTTCTACACTCTTAGGATTTTCCTATCGTATTATTAACAATATTCCAAACATGGTTAAGACTTAGGTCGGTATTGTGTTCAATTAAAAGCTCTACGTATTTATTCCTCCGTTTTTTATGGATAATTGATCCATTAAAATTAGGTCCATTTGTTTGCATGATAACGAGGAATACTAGATCGTCTATACGATTGGACATACACGAGAATCTTTAGATGACTGTAACACATATCGAATAACGTACAGAGCTTTATGTTTATGCAAAACAGTGAAAGTAAGAAAGGAGAAGACGTCGAGTTCAAACATAACAATAAACACAACGAATTGTTACAATTAATGCTATTACTAACACCATATATCTTGACGACACAAAGCGATTTCAAACATCGTTTGTAGTTGTGTCCTTCATTTATAGCAACGCAACGCAAACCAGGATCACTCTAGGATAAGCGAAACTAGGAAAAAGCAAAAACACACAGCCACCAAACCACAACACAACGTTATCTACCGGGCGGGGCTTTAGTTTGTCGAATCTGTTTTACATATTATCGGGCACTGCAAAGCGGCACCCGATCGTATCGTCCTTTATCGCTCTGAGCGGAACGCCGTCGGTTCCATAACCATCTCATTTGCCTTTCGAAGGAGTGGGGACGGTACGAATTTGTCCCTGCTGGTGTAAGTGGTGTGCACAAACCTTTCCTGGGCGCTTCTGAGGAACTGATGGGCTTACTCTTCCTCCCAGCAGTGAAACGGGAACGTTGCGGCGAGAAAGCTTTAGGGCAAACAATGAACAAAAAAAAAAACAGGCACAAAAATCCCCGGTACCGCGGTCGGGAAGTGAGAAATGGCGGCAGATAGGGAAATCGTTTGTTTTCCGTAGTCCGTAGCTCGACCTCGTTTCGATAGTGGTTCGGTTTTCTATTGCATGCGCATCGATTGTCCTACTTAACTCTGCCTTGCCGAGCGCCGGGGCCCGTTCTCGGCAGTTCGCAAAAATACGCGCCGATAGCGGGAAAGTTAACCAACCAGTCAGTTTGTAGTACCCCGGACGCCCGGTGTGCTCGTTGGGTCATCGGAGCGTCAGCACGTGTGTGAAGTGAGCCCCGCGAAAAATTGACCGAAAAACCTTACTACGAACTACGAACGAAGCGTTAAAAAGGTGAACCAACACGTTTAATACCCGCGAATATGGTAAGGGCAAATATGTTTGGTGTTAAGAAAAAAGATTGTAAAACTTGCTGCGATTTGATTCAAACGGATCCTCACCCACTGGATTATGCGTGGGGACATCTAGCGGAGGTTGCCTACAACGTCCCAGACGTCCCACATGTCTGCAGATGTGTTTCAAAGATATATATTACGTCCGACTCCAAGAAACATAGTGCAGAACTTCGTGATGTCAGCTGATCCGAGAAGTCTGTAGATATCCACGGCAACAGCTAGCTGAGATCTTCAGTATAACAACAACCACGGCACGTCACTGACGTCGTGTAAGCCCGTCGATAACCTCTGCTAAGCTTTCTGCGTGGAAGATACGTCCACTGAGTGTACTTAGACATCTCTGAAGTAGGGACGTAGAATTCTTAGAGCGAAAAATTGTGTTGTTGTTGGAACTTCTAGTCACTTGCGGACTCTTCCGAGTGGTCAATATGTCTATTTATGATAACGTAACTTGGTTTTCTTTGTACAGATGTATCTATAAGAAATGTTTTTTTATATGTGGTTCTCATCCAGGACACAATACTATGGAAGATTTCTCATAATGTATTGTTTTTTTTTTTTGTTTTGCTTGGTTGTAGGTACCACTCAGATAACATCAAGAAAGTATGGTCGCGATCTAATCTTCACCAGCAAGAAAACTCCGACTCAGTGTACATCCAAAAGTGGAGAATCCCATATCTTCCCGCAGCTCGCCGCACAAACGACCCGCTCGAACGAAGCGTTTTTATTTTCTCCCTGTGGTGCGTGACTGCGGACTGGCTGCGAACGCCGAATGCTGTGCTGGGAAGGAGCCACCGACTATGATGCCTCGCTGGTGGACGGGTCGCAGGCACAGCACGCCAACACGTTCATGCACTCGAGCCGGAAGTCCAGCGTGCCGTTGGTAAGTGCAATGCAGCCACGTTGTGTTGCGGCAACCGGGCGAGAGCCTCCCAGTCCGACCGGCCTATCAGAGTCGAAAAATCTAAGCGAAAGTGTTTGGCCACGCGAAGGTATGAAAGTTTACCACCTGGACACCTTGCAGAAGATAAAAACACCTTCCTCAGGAAGCGCTGAAGCAACAGAAAGCTTCATGCGCCAGTCGCAATATTTGGACGACCGGTGCACTACATTCGAATAGTTTTTCAAACATATCATAACCCTTTGTGATTGATCTAATAGAACATCCTACGTATAGCCTACAAAATTCGCTGAGAACGCAACAGCAGAACTTTACTACACTATCAATCTTCTATTGGTCCTAGCTCCGGTAGGTTGTACATCCTACCAGCATTTTAGAGTTTAGACACTTAGCTATTGAGAAGACATAAAAACAATACATAAAAAAGAAATCTTACTAAGCGGTATTTACTGATGGTATAGCCGTACTGTCAGTAACTAATTGCACTGACGGACGTTGAGCATCTCTTTCAGTTGCGACCAAGAACTCAAGTGCTTATTGAGATTGAAAATGGCCGCTCAATAACACCAATTTCAACCCCGTCAGCGGTTACGTCTTCCCCGCCAAAGTTGTGACACCAAACGCAAAAGACGGCATCGCGAAAACATTTGTACTTGTGGTCTTTGCGCGCCAAAGTTGCGTTTGAAATAAGCTCGCAGGATGGTTGATACGTTGGCGCGCCGATATGCCATAGAAACCCTCGCCGGCTAAAGCTCAACAATCGGAACCACGGTCTAGCAAGACAAATTTACAACCGAAACTGTGCAACCGGAAGCAGCGCGCGCGATACGGTTACACACCAGCAACCACGCCACAAACTGTTGCGATGCTGGCGAAGAAGGAACGTGAGCGTGCTGGCAGCTCCCCAGCGCAGCGAAGAAGACCTCGTCGTGGCCTTCACCGGCCGCAACAAAATAGCGCTTGCGGAAACGACCGAGCGAACGCGCGAACAAGCCGCCCGAAATTCTGCTCCCCTCCGAGCACGCTTCCGGCCCACGGGTAAACTTTACCCCCCCCCCCCCCCTGCGTCCCCACCAGCACAACCCGAAAACCGAATAATTTCCTTGACAGTATGGATTATACAAACCGAGGACGGCGCAAACGGCGCACCGACCGTGGAAATCCCGGTCGGGGAAGGGTATATTGTTGTTGATTCCAGCGTGCTTTGTTCGACGCGCCCTTTCCCCCGCCTGGTCCTGGGCCCGGTCGAGGATTAGTCGAGGCACGTGCTTTGCGGTGGCACTGCCCGGGAACGACCGGGGACGACCGTAAGAAGCGGAACAGCAGCAACAAAAAAGGGGGACAGCAACAACAACAACAACAGCAACAACAACAACAAAAGAAGACACGGCACCCGGGAACCCGGGATACAATGCGCTACAATCATAAACTATACACCATAAAGAGCTGATCCTGCCCTACCCCCCCCCCCCCCCCGCCGTTCCCGCCCCGGTGCCCGCTCCGCAACGGCCATAAATCAGCCAGTGTTGAAGTTACGGGTTTGCGCGCACGGTTTCGCTGTTCCCTTCCCCGATTGCTCATGGCATGCAATCCATCGGAATGGCCGAATCGATTACGGGCGCGCTTCGCTGGTTTCGCTGTTGTTGGTACTTGACTCGCTGCTGCCATTTTTTCCGCTGTTGTTGTTGTTTTTGTTCTATGTTGTTCCGTGCTCGGAAAGGCACACCAGGCGCACCGAATTTGCACCGAAGCCTCTGGGATCGGTGGGTTGACAGACAGGCAGGCAGGCAGGCAGGCAGGGCAATAAATAGATCCGCGGGCAGGCCGCGAAAACTTTGCCGCAGTGCCGATAGAAATGGGACCATCCGGGTCTGGTTCCGGCTCATTCGGCAACTGCCCGTCGGCGCATGCAGGAGGCACCAACCTGCACCACGAAGTCGTCCGTTGGCGTGGGCGTGTGTGCGCGCGCGTGTGTGTGCGTGTGCGTGTGAGAATGCGTGTTCCGGAAGCGTGCGTCTAGTGTCAAAAATTGCGGAACGCCCGGGGTGCGTGTGGCAGATGTCAAGAACTGGACGCGTCCAGTGACCTATGCGAACCCGTGAGCTGTTACATTTGGAATGCTCCTGGCGAGGCTGGATCTAGCGTACAAGAGCGATTGCGGGACGGTTGCGTACGCCATCGCCGGTGCCAGCGCCCAACACTGACGTCTGGCAGGTGTTTCTCGATTGATGTTGTAAAAGACCTCGCCTCGAGGTGTTGTTAAAGACAATGATGCGTTCATTATAGTGTACCCGCGTGTGTGAGTGACCTGTACGTGTGCTGGAGCCCGCGACAGCCTGGTGGTGCTACTACTGCCGACCGAACCAATCGGTGTACGTCCGCAACCATCAACCATGGCCTACGAAGTGCAAGTAATTATTATCCGCATAGCTGACAACATTCAACTGATGGGACGAAAGTGGCGGAAGAGCGAGCAGCGCACGCCAATCAAGCATTACACCTCATTAAGAACTAGTGTACACAGTGTCGGACTTGTCAATAACACTGGATCTATTGAAAGTGATCTAGATCTAGGTCGAAAAATACCGAGTTCTTGATCGGATCCCGAGAATCTACCCGTTTTGGATCGTTGTCCTGCGTAAAAACCATTTGAGAGGCTTCTCGTCCATTATGTCTATGATATCCTTAATCTCCACCATAACCAGGAGAAACAACCTGAGATCAGGTTACGTCTTAACTGAAGCAATTTTAAAAGTACACGATTGGTGCACAAAAACGGAAATCGGCTTTTCTGAAAAGCATTTCTTATATTTTTGCCACGAGAAGAAGGTGGGCGCTTTTGTTGGAAACAGTGCCTAAATAACTCCCCCAAGCGTTCCAAGTGGTTAGGTCTAATTCTAGCTTCTAGCCCAGGACAAGCGGATTGATCCGATTCTGCCCGAAGCTTTATTGCGTGGCAGTGCCCCGCCCGTCTGTCGCTGGTGTCTCAAGACATTCTAGCGCTCAGCTCAAGACAACCAAAACAACAGCTCCAAACGGAGAAGACATACTCGAGGTCGACATTTCTAGTCGCTGGCAGTGGTTGGGACTGCGCGGAGTAGTACAACCAGCCGTTCCACCCCGCCGTGCAACGATCAAACCGACACTTGCCATGGTAACGTCAACAACGGACCTGTCAGACCATTCGCTGCTCCAATTACGGGGGAAAAAAAACGGGGTCAGCACGGTGTGTTATTTTATTTTGACGGTTTACAACGTGCGAGCGCTTGTCAGCGTTTTGTTTTCCCGCTCGCGCGACCCCCTACCAGCGCGGGCCCGGAATTGATTAACCGCCAATTGAGCTCTCCACCAAGCCAGGGGTGTGGTGCCGCGAAAGTGGACGTATTGATTATCAGAACCTGCGTCGTCCTCCTTCTCACCCCCGCGGATGGCTTCCCTATCCAGCGGACCAGTCTAATTTATGGTGCCGTACCACGCACGCGGTCGCACAGTTAAAATAGATGCAAGATAATCACCAATTATAATTACCATAAATTTGTACTCATGTACTTCTTTTGTTTTGTTTTCGGAAAACGCGATACCAGCGCGCTATTTTCCCGAGCAAAGGGGGCGATCAGGTGAGCGGGGGGATGGGGTGGGGGGGGTTTGTTTGTTTTTCATTAAATGTTTCTTGAACGCGCGCTGCGTGTGCTGCAACTAGTCGCTGGCAGCCGCTGCACCTTCCAGCGGGGACACAAACGGCCGGGGGGGGGGGGGGGGGGGGGGGGGGGATGAAAT
>KI915056.1:473224-526473 GCA_000473445.2 Anopheles farauti | reverse complement strand
GGGGGCGAAAGTAATCAACGGTCAGCAGACGTGGAACAGCACGGCAGCTGCAGCGGCAGTAAATTCTAATTCTGTTGCAGGACCAGGGTCGTCCGCTGAACCGGGTGCGCAAAACTTTCGCCATCTTTCTTCGGCCGGCGAAAGGTGGTGCAGGATTTAGTGCCAGTCAGTCGTAAAGTTGCGCAGGACGGACGACACCGCTCCGCACTGGAATGCGCTCGAATGTGTCTATTAATCGCAAACGTTCCATTTTGCACCGGGGGCAGGCCTGTGCGGTCCGGACGGCAGGCTACGCCGCAGCCAGGGTAAATGAGATGCAATCCATCCCACCGCACGTACACATACCGCACGGTGGAGGTTGTAGTTCACTACGCCATCCGTCTTCGGCCGACCGCTGGAGGAACGTAATAACAACGCCGGCAAACCGCCGGAGACCCAAGTTCTCGGTCAAGTCATTTGTAATGAAGGGTTCGAAACCGCAAACTATTTTCGTTCGCCCATCACGGTTGGATAGTGGGAGGCTGTGTATGGTATGGCTTTCGGGTCTAGCTTCAATCCAGACTTGCTCCTGGCTCCTGTCAGGAGCGCTACCTCCCGGGGTGCCATTCGGTTTCAACGTTCTCAGAACTGACGTCTTACGCCATCTTCTTTTCCCTGCTCGCACCCCGACAAGCCCTGGAGTTCCACAACGCACGCAACGCATAATATGGAGCAAATATCGGGCCCACCGGCCAAAACCGGCACGTTCTACCAGACGCCCCGGTCGCACCCGTGGCGTCCGACGATGGGATACGAGGCGGTGGAAGTGACGCCGCTGCACGAGCAGCCCATCACCAACCAGCTGGTCGCGTCGTCCTACTCCCCGTCCGCCATGTGCTCCGATCCGGTCACCTTCCCGAACCTGGTGACCGGGTTCGAGCGGAATCCGCAGCACGCGGCCCGCGCCGCCCTCTACACCCGCTACACGCCCAACGAGTGGACGACGTCGAACGTCAGCACGTACGCGGACGCGGACAAGAACCGCAACTACTCGGAGAAGGTACGCTCCGAGGCGGTCCGGTTGATGCGCGAAACGGACGAGAAGACGTCCCAGGGGCAGCGGGACGCGGCCCGCCGGCTCGGCGAGCGCATCACCGACATCACCTTCTGGCGCAACGAGCTGACGACCGAGCTGGAGAAGCTGATCGCCGAGTCCGCCCAGCTGACCGACACGAAGCGCAACGTGCAGAAGGCGCTGCAGGACCTGGAGCCGCCGCTCCACATCGCCCAGGAGTGTCTGTACCATCGGGAGTCGCGCAAGGGCATCGAGCTGGTGCACGACCACGTGGAGAAGAGCCTGCTGGTGGAGGTGGACAATTTGCGCGCGAGCCAGGAGAAGCTGTCCCAGCTGCTGGCGAAGATCACCAAGCAGCTGGCGGACTGTCGTGCGGCGCAGCACTCGCTGGAGGATGACATCAGCCACAAGGAGTCGGCCCTCGGGATTGACTCCATCTGTCATCAGGTAAGGCCAGCGGCGCTAGGACCAATCCTAGCCTACAACTGACGCACGCTAACCTTTTTCCCCCAACCCGACCTAGCTTAACAACTACAGCCGGGGCATCAACTACTACGGTGGGATCGAGAAGTACGATCCGACCGTCAGCACGCCCGGCACCTGGTCCGGTTCGAGCAGCACGCGTATCAACAAGTAAGCAGGGCGGCAAGTTTCTGGCAAGTTTCTGGTACGTTGTCTAACCACCTCCCCATGACTGCTTGCTTCGCAGCTCGCACTCGGAGCGCTCGAAATCCTGCCAGCTGCGCAGCGATGCCGAGTCGCTGATCAACGCCGTCGCGACGTCCGTGTGGGACTGCTGGAGCAACACGAACAACGCCTTCAACAACCGCGCCTCCGAGATGCTGGAGGCGAAGAGCAAGATGCAACTTCACCTGCACAAGGTAAGACGGTTGCACCGTTGCCCCGCAACCACTCGTCCGTACTAACACCCTTGCGCGATGCTTGCAGACCCACCAGGAGATATTCGACGTGGAGAAGCACATCGAGCTGCTGCGGAAGGCAATTAATGACAAATCAAACCCGATGAAGGTGGCCCAGACGCGGCTGGAGGCCCGAGCCCACCGGCCCGGTATCGAGATGTGCCGGTAAGTTGTTGTCGCACAGGCTAGTGGAGCTACCGCCTAGCGCAAATTAACATTTACCGGGCTCGCCGTTTGCAGGGACAACGCGCACCTGCGCCTGGTGGAGGAGGTGTGCACGATCCAGGACTCGGTCGCAACGCTGCACCGCAAGCTCCAGGAGGCGGAGGCACAGCACCAGCAGCTGCTGCGCACCAAGTCGCAGCTCGAGAGCAACCTCAAGCAGAAGGTTGACGCACTGTTCATCGATCGCGAGAAGTGCATGGGGCTGCGGCGCTCCTTTCCCGTCAACAATACGATTAAATATTGAACGCGCACGCACGCACGCACGAACCGAACGAACGCACCGCAGCACCGACACCACCACCACAGATGAGCCACGCGGGTCCATGTGGTCGTTCATGGTCTCCTCGCTTCTCTACTACGCATACGCATATATAGACGTGCTACATAAACTAGCCGAACGTATCTTATCACCGGTAGCGCACGGATAGCAATACAGGACCGCAAACGAAATAAAGCTCAATATGTCGTTGAAGTGTTTTGAAGTTATTTGAAGAAAAAAAAATACCTCACCTATCCTCATTACTTCCTAACAATTCGACAAACCGCCGGAGGTTTTGTGACGTCTACACATCGTATTTCTCACATTCTCATAAACAGCTCTTTACGTGCAAAAATGCCTTTACTGACCATCGGTTCTGTCTTTGAATCTCTAAGTACGCATTACGCATTGAAGAATCTTCGACAATTTCGGATTTTGTTGCAAAACGCACAGCTCTACTGACTACGATCTTGTATCCTGCATCCTAGTTGGTCATAATTGTTATAACATTTTTATTGCAAAAAAAAATTAATGGAATGAAAACATCGGTAACGGTAAGCACTGGCGCAACCCTAATGTAGCTAAACGGTAACACGAGTAGTAAAATTTAGTTGCTCTGCTCCTCGCGTTTTTTGTTTTCCATCCATCGCCAGATGCCAGCAAAACAAATCGGTAACTTATTAATTCAATCTGCACTGGGTAAACACGATTGTAACAACAAAATAAAACGCTATTAAGTGCATTATTGCAACAGGCTTCGAATAAGCGCAATCGGGGTTTTTGTTTCGTTTCAGACTTTTCACTCTTTGAAGCATTATCAAATTAAGCCCTGGTAATAATTAAGTCAATGCGATTGGTATGCAATGTTTCTGCATGCAAAGCTTCGTTTGCAAAGCTGAAGAGAAAAAACAAAAATCGAAAAGGACTCTGTTTTAGATACTCCGTAAGGCACGTTACTACAATCGTTAGGGTGTGGCTGAGACGTAGCGAAAAGTGTTTGAAATAGTTACGAAATAAAAGAAACAACACTCACACCGTGTAAAGCGTGTGGGAGCGTTTCAATCAGGAACTAGGTTCTGATATTATAATATCGTTTTGTTTGATTTTTCAAAAATGCTCGCACTTCAGGCGACATTCAAACAAAACGGTGGAAGTACGAAGCTTTAATCTAAAGCAGTAAAAAACATGTACCTATCTATTACCCTAGCAGTGATCAACTAGTGGTGTTACTAGTAAAATCTAGTTCGAAAAAAATGAAGCTCTATCACCAGATACGGAATGATTACGTCTCGATGCAATTTCGTTTCTTGCCCTACCGCATGGAAAGAGAATAAGGTGCACACGGGTCTGTTCTCACCACTCAGTCCTGCTGCTCCATCATGAAGCTTACCATCGCCCGGTACCGGTCGACCATCGCACCGTAAATTTCCTCACTGTCCTTGCTCGGATCGCATACGCGCGTCACCGAATGGGGCAGCAGCTCCGCGATGAAGTCATAGTACCGGCCGGGTGTCCTACCCCCATCGCCTGAGGGATTCTCCCGGGCCCGGACCACACTCAGCACGTACTTCGCACGGTAGGCCGCCCCGATCAGGGCCGCTTCGGTCGTTTTCTGCGTGTACACGGGCGCATTGAATACGTCCGAGACGACCTGCAGGATGGACCGGTTCGCGGACGCACCGCCCGTCGCCAGAATCTTCGTGTTCTCGCCAAAGCTGAACCCCATCTCGGTCGCGTACGTCTTGCGCGTCAGCATCTGACCCTCGACGAGCGCCCGGATCTCGGACTGCGGCGAGCTGTACTTCAGCACACCCTTCGCCAGCTCGACGCTCGACAGGTTGGAATTTTTGTTCCACCGGAGCGACCCTTTCACCGGCGGCAGGATCTCCTTCGAGATGAAGTGAAGCGCCAGGTTGCCGAAGTTGCCGCGCGGTGTCGAGTCGAGCAGCTCACTAAAGTTCTCCCAGTTGTCGTTCGCTTCCGCCCGCTTGAAAATGTCCCGCACCAGCGACCCGTTCCGGAAGCTGCAATGAAATTCATTTCGTTTTACTTCGATTGCAATACTAGAGGTACATTCCGCGGTGGAGAAGGAACGAATTAATACGCGCAGACAATAAATAACAGCTTTTTTTAAGTACTAATCACTGTAAGATATCCAAAAGTTATACATAGTTGTAACAAATACTGCTTTTGGCATTTTTATAATAATACGTTTGCTTATTTTATCATGGACTATGTTTTGACTTCAAAATAAAGGTAATTTAGAATTGAAATACCGCTTAAATGGCTAGCTGGGCTTACATACTGATATCAAAATAACCTATGTTTTGATTAAAAAAAATTGTCTAGTATATTAAAAAAACATTCATCAAATTAACCTTTTCTATGTTTTAAATGTTTGAAAATACACATGAAAGTGCTCGGAAGTATTATCCTACGTAAACGTTCAGTATGCTATCACAAATAATGATATTTATGCAAAGCCGAGTTCTAAACAAAAAAAGAGATAGTATAAATATGAAACTACCTGTCATTACATATCAATTTTTAAAGGAATACGTATTGGTTTTAAGAAAATATGAACAAATGTATAAAATAATAAAACGACATACCACAGCAGTCCCATGAACCCGTCATCTGTCGGATGGACCATCACATGGCCCTCCTGCAGGTTGGACGGTGTGTTCAGCTTCATCATGACCGTATCGCTCGTGCCGAGCGACAACGCCAGCCAATCTTCACCCACATTCATGCCCGCCAGCGCCGACAGATTGTCCCCGGTGAAAGCCACCACGCGGCAGGTGGTGGAAAAGTTGTACCGCTGCACGAAGAACGTCCCGACGAACCCAACGACGGTCGCAGCCGGTACCGGTTCGCCCAGCTTCGCCCGCAGGCCCGGTGCGCACGCCGCCAGACACTCGTCCGACCAGTCGCGCGTTCGCACGTCCAGTAGATTCATCCCGGAACCGTCCGAGCAGTCGATCGGGGCCACATCGCCGAGGAAGATCGACGCGAGGAAGCTGCTCACGAGCGAGATGCGTTCCGTGTTGCGGTAGCAGTCCGGCCGCTGCTGAAAGATTCGGCGTATCTGCGGGCCGGTGAAACGTTCGTAGCACCGGGAGCCGGTGATTTCGACCATACGCTCACGGCCACCGACGGCCGCCTCCATCTCCTCGCACTGCTGACCGGTCGTACCGTCCATCCAGATCGGGGTCCGGTGCACGGTGAAAGCGGAATCGTCCAGCTGCGTGTGGAGAAACTTGTCCGCGTCGAGATTGCGCAGCGTCTCGATGCCGGATCGCGACCAATAGAGAGAACCGTGCTGCTGGGCTGAACCGCTCAATGCAATTACCGTGCTGAGGTCGGCACCCTGCACCACAATCCGATCGAGCACCATATCCAGCGCTTTGATCCACATGACCGGTTGGACGAAGAACCTACCGAAAGGTGGAAAAGCAAAAGGGGTGATAATGAAGGCAAATAAAGACGGGCGCTCTCTTCGCACATACTCATTCTTTGCCGTGCCAACGTTCACCCCACCCGTGGTTCGAAATTCCGGAAGATCCGAGTCGAACTTCACTTCCGCGTGTGCTACATTCTCCAGGTTTGCGTTCAGCAGCACCGCTTTGAGCTGCAGGAGAAGAGATTTGTGAATATAAATTAAACGTTTAACGAATTTCGTTGAATCAGCCACCGGTTAGACCAGGGGCCGGCAAATTGTCATAATCAAAGAGCCAAATTTTGCAAAAAAAAAACATTTTATGAAGTAAATGCACGTCGAAATCGGCTGCCCATCTGCCGGACGCGCACATGTAGGCGCACAAATAGCCTGATCGCTCAATTTCAATGTTGCACCGTTAAGCGGCCCATATTCCACGGTAAGCCAGACGCTCACCCATTACCTTATCACGGCTGCTTTCGCGATTTTACAAGCGCTGCGGCTTTGATAGAGACGATCGAGCAATTGAAAGCAACAAAATCAACAACCGTACTTTTACGGTGGTGACCGTACTTTTACGACCTGATGATAATGCGATTGCGTGTATGAACCCGTGGCGGACGAAGGGTCACGGGCTGATAAGGCCTGATTTCGAGGGCACGGTCGGGAAGAGGTGCATCGGATTGCACCCGATGAAGGATAGCGGAAGGTCACATCGGGCCTCGCATTCCAGGTGTTACCTTTTGTGTGCTCAGGTCCAGCCCGAGGTACGTTTCGTTCGCCGACACATAGGTGGACATGGTTGATATGAAGACGGGGACCACCAGAAAAAGGACGCAACGAATGCGCGTTGATTGCCAACTCGGTGTATTCGGTGCTGGAAAAAGTTTAAAAATACACACATACACACACATACACGCACACACACCCACACGTTAATGGTCACGGAATGATGATTTGTGCAAGAGCAGACGGTAGACTTACGACTGGGGGGCCGACGGTCTAGCTGGGGGCTTTCGACCACCGTTTCGCCGTTCTCCCGACGATGTGTCGCTGTTTACATTTTGATATTTGTTTCTTTCTTTTTTTTCCTGCTGCCTACATCAGCTGTCAGATTTGTTGTGCTTTCTTGTTTCCCCTGGGCTTGTGACAGCTCCTTCGCACGAGCCAACCAAGCCGACCACAAGGGTTATTTTAGGCACCTGCCTAATCTAAGGTCCTCCATTTAAATCTTATGCACTGTGTTTCGTTCGTTTGAACGTGGAATGGAAATGGTATATTTGATATCATCTTCAGTTTCAGCTGCCATACGTACGTTTACATCTTTCTAAACAGGGGGTACAGTGGTTTAGCTCATGGTCATCGTATGTTATAATTCTTATTTGAGAAAAAAACATCCTTTCGATTTATTTATTAGACCGTACCACGCCATAAAAAGGCTGCATATTGTTGAACATTATTGTTTGATCGATATTTAATTTCTTTTTTGCGTTATTGGCGTATTATTTATCGTTTAGTAATAAAATCACAAACATCACAATGAACATTCATGAACCGAACATTACTTTCAAATGAATGGATTTAATAAATTACGCTTCGTGTGACTTAGCAGTAAACAAAAATTCAGGAATCTATAGGCGAACTATGTCTAGAATAACATCATTAGCTCGTCAAGCTCCATGTTAACGAATGGTCCGTAGCTCGTTAAAAAGGAAACGACTGGATTCGTACTGCCAGCCAGCGAATCAATTAGTTCAGCCGTTTTGCATGGATGAAGGCTAAGGTACGGACGGAATAGAGCAGGATGATGTACCATGGTTATTGCATTATACCGTTCGTTCGAAGGAACCGCGTCGTTGATGTTCAATGCACACCAAGCTTCCTCAAGGCTTAAACGAGCACCACCTGCAAAAAATGAGATGTAACTAATAGCTATTGCTTTCGTACACACTCGCCATCGCACTTACATTCGTCATAGAGATTAAACAGTAACGTTGGCACGGCATAGCTCTCACTGTACAAAACGTGATACTCGAATAATAATGTACGATCAGCATAGGTACTTTGAGCAATTGAAGGATCAGTTTCTACTTCCAGTTCTGAAAAATCCGTATCAGTTGACGCATCTTGTTGTTTGTCTCGCTGTCCCTCGACACATTGTTTCTTTTCCATGCAAATATACGAATGATCACCGTCATGCACCCAACGCCAGTTTTGCGACGCCCGCACGATCTCCTCACAGTAGAATTTAAACTTTTGAGCATCCATGTCTAGAAAATAGAAAAATGACATTTTTATTTATTTATTATTATCTCATTTTCATGAGAACTTACGCACCGAGTAGGCTTAGGTATACGAAAACCATTCATTTTATCGAACATCGTATGCCTTTTAATTGTTAATAAAATACATTGTAAATTGGCATCTGAAAAGAAGAAACAATACTAAATTAACCAATTGACCAAGGCTTCATTAAAGCACTCGTACAGATTGTTTTCAATTGTGCATATAATTGAATTGATAAATCTTCCTCCAGATTGAACGAACTAAAAGATTGGTAAACGAAAATCCTCAACCACGTTGGTTGTTTCGGTCAGTGCAAGAGAACCAAGAGTTTGCAACGGCTAATTTTATAAAACAATCATGTAGGCAAAATGAATAAACATCACTACGAACCTATTATTAAAAATATATCAATACATTCAGGCACAATCGCATTTACGAACAGGCACAATACAGATCAATGTTTGTTTATCAGTTTGTGGACATTCTAGTTTGACAGATAAATAAAAAATGAATTTAGGTACAGGTTAGACCAGTGTTTGACATTTGTAGTTTGATTTAGTTTGCTATAATTTTTAAACTGTAACATAAAAAATAAACCATAATCGTAAATAGCTCAGCTTTGCTCAGTCTTCTTTTCCGATGTGTTTCAGAATAACAAGCAGAGCTGGTTTACCTGTTAATATAGCTGATCAAATCACGATGCTTTTAGTATTTCAAACTATGTTGTTGTATATTTCCTCAGAGAATATCAGTAACAGCCATTCGTATTTCTGAAAACATCTGTGAACCATGATTTTACTCATCCCGTTAAGTTGTCAATTGTCAACGCGTTGTGTTTCGCCATTTCTATGGACCATCACTATCATTGTCAGACCAACCCGCGTGTGTATCGAGAGTGGCTAGAGCGTGCGTGAGTGCGTGCGTACCGAAAACCGCCTGCTGTCAGCACGGTTAGTTCTGTGAGAAAATAAACGTAAATATTCAAAAAGGCACTCGCACACATTTCATAAAGTATAGCATTCTGTGAAAAAACACTGCAGTAATAAAAATTAAACGTTCTGTGTATTACTATACTAGTTACGATGCCGTATGTCACGCATGCTGAGATTTGATGCGTACAGATAGCTTCAATCGTAGTTGTGTGCGTGTGTGAGCATACTTTTTCGGAGAGCGTAAGTGAAGGTTTTTTTCATATTTCTCTCATTTACATCTGTCAACCGCGCAGTGGTGTAGGTAGCAGTCTATACTTCGGTGACGGTGCAGTGGAAAATCGGTGGGAAAACCAAAAACATAGTTTTCTTTTACTCTAACGACAGGATAGAGCAACGGGTGTGTTTTGGGATATTATAGAAATATGTTTCGCTCATGTGTGTAGTTTTCTAAACGTTTACGAACATTGCATTTCGCGAGAGTGAAGCCCCACGCAAGCGTTGAGATACCAATTGCAAATAAACAACATGTGCGAGCATTTGCTGCGTGAGTGAAAGTGCGAGTGGGAGGGCGCATTGAAATCGTATGTGTGTATGTATGCACACACGCAAACGTACGAGTTCTTTCATTGCTTTTCCACAGCAGTATTGCACGAAGCAGGACATAGGGAAGCAATTGAATGAAATTCACTATGTACTTCATTTTTTCACAAACGACGACGAAAATATGTCGCAAAGAGACGCTACCGAAAGTTTGCAGGCCAGAAAAAGCAAAATCAAAACCCGAGAGTGTGTACGAGCGAGAGAGGGAATAGAGAGCATAGTGCCATAAGTGCGTACGTATATATACATAATTTATTTTAGCCAACGAAAGCACAACAACAACAACAAAAAAGTCAACAATCAAAACCAAGTTCCTCTCACGAGTGAGCGGTTTCGTCATCACCAGTCACCATTCAAACTACCCAAACCGGGGTGTTGCTAGCTGCAGGCAGCATCCTTCAAAGCGACCGCGGAGCAAAAATGACACAGAAAAACAAACAGACAGGTGCAAAAAATGGCCTGCCAAAATTTTGCGAAATTAATGAGCGAACCTTGCAAATGTGTACGTTTTAATTGGTTTGTTTTTGCTGAAACCGCGCTCAGAATCAAGAAAGAGACAAAACGCCTCCCTGCTAGTGTTTACCTCTCTGTCTTTCTCTCGCAATCTTTCTCTCATCAAAAACACACATACACGCATATACGGGGTTTTGTAAGCCGCCTACGAAACCCTGGATGACCTTTCTCCACCTTATATTTTCCCTCTATTTTACCGCCTCCCTGTTGTTCCACCTGCCGCCAAAACTAAGAGTCGCACACAGTGACACTGTACTCATCCAGAGAGAAAGAAAGAGAGAGAGATAGATAGAGAGAAAGAGAGAGAGAGAGAGAGAGAGAGAGAGTTTTTGACAGGTTTCATGGACGTGTGCTCTCAATTGCGGATCGAGGAGCAAACATTGATAGGCGAATGCTGCAGAAGTAGGAGGATTGAGAACTCAGCGGGGATATACTGGGTGTTCGAAATTCAGCAGCATCCTTACGCTTCTTTTTATCCTCTGTTGCCCTCCACAAGCTGCCCGCCCTCCCACGCCTGGTGACGTCGCTACCTGTAGCTCGATGACGTATCGGATGTGCGCGGAGTGCGGGTGGTTCTCGGACCAGTGCAGCAGCCCGATTGCAATATAATCAACCGAAAAGTGCATACCAAGCCCCAGTCGGGAATAGGTCGTGCGTTGCAGTGCAAGTGCAGTTGCGCCATCTTCAACGACGACACCGTGGAGAGATTCCTTTCCGATCCCGCGGAAGGGCAGCAAATCGGCGTAGTTGTGCCATTCGTTTGTCACTTCGCTCGTACTTCCGAGTTACATCCGGGTTGCAAGTTTTGGCTCATCGCTACGGCGTTTCTATGTGTGAATGGGTGTTGGATAAAGCCAAAAGTTCGCTTCGCGCCAGAGGACAAAGTTCGCAAGGGCCAAGGGGGTGGGTGTGCTTGGCAGGGAGGGAACGCGCCGTTTCCCACCCAAGGAACGCGCAAAAACTAGACCACCCGAAAGCGTTGCCACCGAGCGGTGTGTTTCAGTGACGAAGACACTAACGAAATTCAACCAACAGTTCTCTTTTAGCACCGTCCAATCCTCGAAAGCAGCATCCCGGAGTGCAGCAGCAGAACGAAAAAGGGACTTTGATCGATCGAACCGCACCGCACTCGGAAAGGTCCTCGTTTGTGTGCCGTGTGTGTGTTGGTGTTTGTGTGAATGGATCCTTGAGTAAGACACGACAAACGACGCCGATGATGACGATGATGATGCACTACTGCACCAGTGTTGCCCGATTCGGCGTGGCCAACCTTTCTCCGACCAGCAAAGGCGGCAACCAGCAGCACCAGTGGCAACCAGCGGCAACGTCGTCGTTATCCTGCCGTTATTAAAATCCTACCACTCGCTCCGGTGTTTCTGTGAGTGTGTGTGTGTCTGTTTGTGCGCGCGTGTGTGTGTGCGAACCTCCTGTCAGAAAATCGCCGATTGCTGCTGTGCCCTTGCACGGCAATCACTCGGTGGCGGGGTGAGAAATTAATTATCCTGCCGGTACCGAAGCCGGGGAAGCTCATAAACGTCCGCCCGAACACACGACCAGCACCGCGCGCGCGACCGAGATGGCGACACCGAAGGGTGACGAACGGGCCGGGATGGCTGTCAATGGTAAGTGATAGTAGTACGATTATTAGTATTTCGTTTTAGCCATCGGACAAACATTGAACTAGCAGGGAAGGGGTAATAAAAGGGTTGCAGTGTAAAACACCGCTCGGCATATCGTTTTCCGTCTTGCTGTGCTCGGTGCGAACTGGAAAATTGTCCTAATCACTCTGTCAACTAGGTGTTTCCGAGACGACGATCCTTAATTGTAACGACACGAGAGTCATAATAATGGTTCCCCTGTGTTGATTATAATGTATATATTGAAACAAATTTAATTTAATATATATTTAATACGGCCAGGCCGTCAATGAAAAAAAATCAAATCCAATTTAACGTATATATATATTGCATCGGAATATATTAGGTATATATATTGAAATTTAATATATAAATATATATACTGAATAAACTGTTTTGGCAAATGCGCCAATAGTATGCTGCCAACACATTTATAGAATGATCCAAAAAATGAAACGTCATAGTTCTTTTCAATGTAATTACAACTTATTACATCCTTTAGATGTACTTTAGATACAATTTTGATTTTTGCAGTGCAAATTGTAAAATAAAAAAACATGTAAAATGACAAAACAATTTATCATTGAACCTGTTCCACATTTCTTCTAATGCTTCTATAAAATTATTACTAAGTAATGAGATAAACTTATCGAAATGCAGCGTCCCACCTGTTGTACGTGCGGTCTGAAATATATGTACTAATTTGAACTCGTACCAAACGTCGCCGTGGGTGTCCTTTTGTTGTTTTCGAACCGATTCTGGTGGAAGCATCAAGAGATGCTGCTGACTAGTTAAATCCCAACCCGAACCACCTTGACCGATCGCAGAGCTCGCACGACACAGTTCCGTGCAGTGTAGGGTACAATTTCTTTGGAAGCAGCGCACATCGAACGCTGTAAATCCTAGGATTTACTGCTCAGAATCGGGATCGAAACTTCCCCGGGTGGGTGACGTTGGTTGACGGGCTCATGGAAACATTATTACTCGTTACATTATTTCCTTGACCGAGCGCACCTCCGCCCACCTCTAATGCCTCTTTCCCGGAGATGACACATCCGGCATCCTCTCCCTCGCATCCTCTCCCTCCCTGCAATACCCGTTCGCCCTGCACATCATTGCAATCCATCAGTTGACCGTGACCGTGGCGAAAATCTAAGGCGAAGAAGCCGTAACGATGAGTAATTGCCAATGTGCGATTGTGTATGTGTCGGTATGCGCCATGCAAAACCGGGGCAGCACACATTGCACCAGCGACGACGACATCCCTGCACCAATCAATCCAAGCAAAACCTTCGAGAGAAACCGCCCCTAGAGGAAAGATTGATTTCGGAAATGTTCGACTTCTCGTGCAAGCTCTAAATTTAAATCCGCACATATTGAGGTGTGTGTGAGTGTTTGTTTTCGATAGCCGCGTTTGCTCGGGCCGTCTCTCCTATCAACCGAAACCAGCGGGAGCAGCGATTTAAGCGCATGTTTGGAGGAACCGTTGCCGATGACAAAACTTCCAGCGAAACGCAAAATTATTCACCAATCAAAACCGTCGATCAACCTCGAACCGGGCATGTCAGGAGAAGTCGCGTGTAATTCATGTAGCATTGCCGTGGTCGCACGCGTCAACATCGCCCTCACCTCCACCTTCGCCACTCCCGCGCCGGATGTCTGAATCATCGTACTTGCATAAAGCGCCTCTGCGTAACCTCTTCCCGCTCCCTTACCCCGGCACCACGGAAGTCATCAGAAAAAAGGGGAGGAGAGCTGCCCGAACGAACACAACCTGCTCGAACCTGAGGCAGCTTTGATGTTGGGAGCGTTAGGTGAGACGAAACACAAACAGGGCGGAGAGACTAGGGGAAGTTTTCAAATATAGTCTTTACGAAAACTATTCGATCTTTAGCGTGAAACGGTTTCAACTACTTGCGCTCTAGGAGCTTCACGTTTCGCGTATCTTATAATGCGCAGCAATAATGTAATAAATTAAGTTTTTACGTATGCAATTACCGCACGAAGGTTAGGTGAAAGGAGCGCTGCGAAACCACTCCCGGGCAGGTGCGTTGTACAGGACATAAAAATAGCTTTACGACAATCCATCCCATTGCCGCCCGTGTTCACACGTCTTGGCGCGCCGATTAATACAGAGCAGAAGATATTTGCATTGCGCACCAGAACGACTGGGTATGTCTGTAATTGCGACTGAAAATATTCGCCTGATAAGCAAGCGTCCTGGAAGCACGTTCCTGGAGGGATTTGCACCCGCCGGTCGCCGGTTGCGTGTGTTTCGCTTGGGTGCGGCGGGCACAAATTGAATGCATTTAGCGATCGTAAACTGGTAACCCAAGTGCCCAATACGACAGGTAATACGACCTTTCCGTTCGTTTTTGCCGCGCGCATTGTGCGCCGCATGTTTTCGCCGCAAAATCGATCCGGCAGATAATGTTTCACTACGAGCGGAGCACTGTAGCGTACGTAAACGCTCCAATTACACTCGTATCGGTTCCTCCAGGAACGGGCCCCGGGGTGAGGATTATTTCCTCCCACGCTGGCGTGTTTGATGCGCGTGTTTAATGAAATTATTACTACTCCAGAATGTGACCAAAAATGATTAAAAAAAATCTCATTGCAGCAAAACCAAAAGCGTATCTTTGCTCACCTGTTTAAAGCGGCTAGTTGCCGCATCAAGATTGTATGTCTTCCGCAACATAGTGCATCAAAAAGCAATGGGAGGCGGGATTCGTTCTGCTCCGGTTGGGCAACATGAGCGTTGCACGAGCCCTTTACAAAACGAAAAAAACAAAAACCCTTAACCTCCCGTTTGGCTTCACCGGTCGACTTACGAGCTGGCTGCACTTTGCGGCAAGTTTGTTAGGAACCACAGCACGTGGAGTGCCTGAATGGCTGACCTCACCAGGAAACAGTGTCAGAACAATGCTCCCCGCAACAATGCTCGCTACATTGGGCCTGGTTCTCGCCTTCGTCTCGCCAACTTCAGCCATTTGGAGAGATGCACGTTTAAACGACCCGGACACGGTTCGCCTATCGCTGCACGGGGTTTGCCCGTGGTCCCGGAGTTTGATGTTTTACCGACGGTACGATGCAATCAGCTTAAATCCATTCCCAAATGCATCAGTCCGGATCTCTAGCTCACGACGAGATCTCAGCTGTTTGATTAAGCCTCGAAAAGATAGAATCAGATTGCTTAATTTTTAAAAAGATAATTTTTTTACTCTGAAAATATAATAATATTTTTTTTAAATTTGAAATCAATCTAAAAAGATTGATCTCCAAAGGTTTTTGTTCTACAGTTTTGTTTCAAAGCAGGGATCACTGTTATAAAAATATCATATGTTTTTCAAAACAAAAAGAATTTTGACGTTTAGTGGTCCAGAATCAAAAAATCATGTGAATCATCGTTTAAATCTGTCTGAGATAATTGAAATGTCATTAAAAGGAACAATGATTTTTCAAACGATTTTTGAATAGCTTATAATTTTTAATTTGTTCATATAACTAATTTTTGTCAGCTATCAATTATGTAAAAAATGTTGGAGATGTTGAGAAATAATATAATGTTTTTAAAAAATTAGGAAAACCCCATATTGGTTTTTGGGGCGATTGATTGTTAAGAGAAAGTATTGATAATGAATTAATCCCGCTACCTAATGAGCCCAGAATTTGTTAGGAAAAAATTGAAACAATTCCTCACCAGTATGTGCTCTCGCCTAACGCACGAAAGCCTTATTAGGTGCAAATCCACCTCAGCAATAGATCGAGAAAAATGCAGTCCCCGGGAATTTTAATTATCCCGCCAGCCGGGGGAAGCTCAACAACTCCAAAGCCGGCTCAGTGCATCACAGGATCAGTTCATCACGCAGGGAGGTTTGGACGGTCGCGGCAATAAAGTTGACCGTGCCCGTGAACCACCTGTTTCACGGTCACGGGCGCGCACCCGGAATCCTGCCGACACCGAGCAGTCGTCGCATTGTTTGGACCTTCTCCGCCCCCTCTTCGCCTCCCTGTGTGGCCTTTTTTCTCCACCGTTGTGGCACCGGCGCGTGCCGCTTTTGTCGCGAACTTTGCGGCGCAAAATCCACCGTGAACTGGGTGGGCGGTCGAACACTAATTGGCCCGGCGTGAAATAACAAATCACCGATGCTGACGTTCGCCGGACGCCGTGGGTTGGCAAAAGTTCGCCCCACCGGGTCGTCCCCGGGTTGTCCACCAGCTTCCGGGTCGTCCGCAGCGGGCCGTGGGCTTTTACCGGTTATTTAACAAAAAAAAAAAAAAATCTTTCCTTTTTGTTTGCCGTACAGTTTCCTCCGCTGCATCAGGAGTGTCGCTCGCCGTGTTCGACGGGTTCGGGATCTGCCCCAACAGGCGGGAGCATTTTCACGGTCAACATCTCGCCGGGAGTTTGAGCCGGGATTGCAGGGGAAATAAATGTTGACATACGTGTACCGGAGACAGCATAGAAGCGAATGGAAAAGGATGTGTTTGCCCGGGCGATTATAGTGCAGATACACTTCCCCTCCCATCCCTTCCCTCCCCCTCCCTCTGCTGGTGGTTTCTCCAAACTAGCTAGCTGCAATTGCTAGTTTGCCATGCTTTTGATTAGAACCAAGGTCAGGCGAGCTGTCGTGGAAAAGGACACGATGCAGCGTCCCGGACACAGTACTCAATTTTATCTCTATTTATGCGTTGCTTTCCTCATATTATGTGTGTGTGTGTGTGTGTGTATTTTTTTTAGCAGCTAGTTTCTTCATCCGGCGCAGTGTTTTGGCCCGGGCTACCTTTCCGTCACATGTTTACTGGAAACGAGCGCCTCAGTGTATCTTTCCCATTTGCTGCACTTCTCGGTTTCGATTTGTCATTACAGCACGCGACCTGGGAATGCTCGTTATCTCCGGCTAACTTGCCGCCCGCGTGGGTTTTGTGAGCTGATGTGTAGGCGCAGAACTAGCGCATCGTGTAATCTCGTTGACGGGGCTGGGGGTCCCGGGGGAGGTATTTTCCGTTCCGGGTCAGTTGATAGTTCGGAAATAGCATTCTCAATCGTAGCATAATAATCAAACATGTTAGCTGGGGGAAGAAAAACACCCCGCCATCGACATTCTTCATTTGAAGCTATAAAAGCAATCTTATTTTTAGAATTGTGATTTGCGCACCCAGCGCAACATGTGTACATTCCAATATATGGATGAGATCTATAAGCCGCTAGCATTGATCTCTTCCAACATGGTATGATGTTTGTTGCGGGTATTTGCCAGTAGAAAAGGTGGATTTCAATCAATGCTAGGAAAACCTCCACAAACAGTTTTGATACGGCTATGGACACAGAACTTTCACTCGTTTTTGATCCTTCGAACCGGATGAACTATTTCGTCGCTAATTAGATGGCTCTCCGCTTGGGAGGCTTTGTTCTGAACTTGGCTTGTAATAATTAACACGATGTTTTCCACTTTCATCACTCAAGACGTTTTCCAAAAACGTACTCCCGCTCCGTCAAAGGTAATCCGGTGCTAATAGATTCGAACCGAAAGGATGTGCAGTGCTGCAAATAAACAACCACCGCGAAACGAAACGGAAAGCGCACCTCATTTTCACCATCGCCGATATTGCTTCGCGGCTTTTAGCGAAATTATCTAATCATCTCCCGCCCGGGCAGCTTGAAAAGCGACAGCTTTTTGGCTGGGTGGAAGAGGTGGGGGGGGGGGAGTAGGTGGAATTGTTGCCTGGAAAAATACAGGCGATGTGCAGGTGGCGCGGGAATCAATTTCTTTTTTTTTTGCGCTCAACTTTTATGGTCTCCAACCGGCCGAATGCGCTTCCGATGCGCTTCACGCTTTGGCAGGCTTTGGCGGTGCGTTTCGTTTTCCCGACCCCCGCCGGCAGAACGAACGTTGGGAAGGCCGGTCCGCCTTTCACCCGCACTATCTCAGCTCGCTAAAGTGTGTTGATGAGTGGCTAAAGCGCGAGTCGGTGCGGCGGAGCAGGTGTGCGTTTTTGTTTCCCTCTTGCTTGAAAACTTGCTTTTTCCTTCGCTCCCTGAGAGCTATCGTCTGCTACCGGTCGGTTTTTGCAGATAGAGGATGCCGTGCAGGGCTGCAGACAATGGTAATGGGTGTTTTAAGCACTCCATTTTACACCTTCGGCTTTGTGTTTGCGCGAACATTGAATCCACAAATGCTGCGCCGAACATTATCGGGAGCTACTTTGGGTCGGGAGTAGCAACATTTTTAGTAAGGTTCCATAAATATTCGCAGTGGGGAAAAAGAAAGGAAAATGGTTTTCTATTCGTCTCGAAAATAATAGAGAAAATAGACAACATGATTGCAAGCTAATGCTAAAAAGTTTAACATCAATATAATTTCCGATATTTCATGGACATAAAATTGAATATAGACTATTGAATGTAGATTAAAAACTCATCAACACCGAATCCACTTTGGTGTGCAACAGATATTAAATCTCGTGAAACTCTTTGGAACTGTACTGTTCTCTTTTTGGATTTAGTTTTCAATTACCTTTTCGATCATTTTATTTAATTTTCGTATGTTTTTGTTTATACATATCTCCCTGCTTGCGCATAAAATTAACAAATTTCATGTGTAAAAAATCGGTTAATTACGACACCGTGAAGTGTGAACATTAATCCTCATAAGACTCGCCAGGCTTGCAAAACTGCGCCTAAGGCAGCAACGCATCACCACCAGTCGTAAGAAGCTACAGAAAACTGTTTGGTGGATGAAAAGTAAAGCATATTAGAACATAGCGCCACATTACTCCTCACCGAACCGAGCTTTTTACTTCAAGAGTGAGAAAAGAGTGTCGTAAAAATGACAAAAATACAATAAGATTGGACTCATTCACTTGGCGGTTGTCGGGGGAAAGGGGAGAGAATTTTACCAACGAGTTTAATTTTTCTCATTTCATTTTATTTCTAACGCAAATAGTACTGTACCTAGCAGCTATTTTAATGCAATATTTAAACGCCGTCCAGTTAAAAATTCGTTAAAAATGCGTGCACATTTTTGAAGATGTGAAGCTCGCTGGATGCAGATCTTAAGAGAATGGCCCACTGCTGTAGTGGTAGCTGGTGTAGTGATAGCAAATATCCCATTCGGATCGTCGAACAACTTGTTATAACTTATTTTGAACAAATGTGTTTGCATTTCCTTGACTTTAGTTCCCTCTCGTGTAGAGGAGGACGGCTCAGTTGGGAAAAAGAACACTCAACCTATGATCTTATTTGTGTGCGTTGGCGGATAAGAAGATCCTTCCTTTTTTGTGAGGCACTTGATGTTCGAAGTGCACGAGCAACACGATACCCCAGCGATTTGTAGTCTAGACGCGTAGTTACTTTCCGTCGGATCCGCTTACGATCAGGACCGTTGCCTGATTAGCTGTTCGTTCGCCTGCAAACAGTGCCATGTAAGAAGGACACCCTGAGAAAGGATCATGTTGATCCGATAATGCCTGCCTGTGGGAGGAAGGAGAGCACCCACATTATAAGGTTGTCGCCTGTATGTGGGCGTGGATGGCAACGCTCTGGTGCTACTGATACTCGCCAATCCGCTTCATCATCCGCTCTGAGGGGTTCGTCGGTAAATATGATGCCATTACTCAAGGCCATGCGGAAGATGAAGCCTTACACGCGAACAAAATAAAAAAAAAACATGAGCAACAGCAAACGAGAGGACTCCTCATGCGGTTGGCCAAACCGGACGAAGCTGCGAGGCAGCGGCGGAACCCGGAAAATGCACTCAATCAATTTCCCACTCATTGTCAACACTTTTCCAGTTCCAGCTGGGCAGCTTCCCCACCCGCCACCGTTCCCAATTTGCCATTCATTGCTCTGTGTGTGTGTGTTTTTTTTTGTACCCAACGTCGAAGGAAAAACTATGCCACAATGGAAAGGATCGATTTTCCATCCACGAGCTTACGCTTCCCTGCCGTCCTTTTCGCCTCCAACACCACCGTGAGTGCGGGAGTGGCTAGCACCCGTTTTCTGCCGCATGTTGCTCCGGTTTGCAAACCGCTTCGGCACACATCGGCACAAACAAAATCGAAGGATATTTAGAAAGCAGCGGGAGAGAGCAAAAAAAAAATAGCTCCACAACCCACGGCACGCAGAAGCAACAGGATGGATGGAAAAATGTAATCTGCCTTTCGCAACGTTTATCACGTAGCCGTGTCCGCTCTCCCTTCCACTCGCTCGTCCCTTCACGGGCCACCCAGGACGCTAGTTTGCTCGCACGCGACCCTGTACGTGTCGATATCGGTTTTCTTAATTATTTAAATTTTATTCACACTTCACACAGCGCAAAGTGTTGCAGGGGGCGACCGGTATCCGGTCGGGACGTAAACTGCTGCTGCTCCTCTCTGCTCAGTGCTCTAATCAGTGCCAATAGATAGTGGGATCGTTTTTGTTATTTACACATGGACTTGTGCACTGTTTGCTATATTTTTATTGCTCTTTCCCAGTTTTCCATTATTTTAAATATGTATATTTTTTCACTACATTACGAGTGTCTGACCTCGCAAATGTAAACGTTACAGTCGCCTTCGTTGATATTCTAACCACGTCCCGGAATCGGAACGAAGCCTGTGTGCTGATAATTATCGGTTTCGAATATTTATGAGGAAATAGCAATCAACGCATTTTTTTACCTTCGCTATCGCGTTCGCGGTTTCTTTTTGTCTTTTTTGTGAAGGATTTATGCAAGGATCGGTTACCCAGAATAGTGAAAATTGTGTCAAGAATTTGCATGGCATACTAGCAAAATTAAAACATTTTTAAATATATTTTGGCACAATCAGAGCAGGAGGAAGATTTTTCATTGCTGTTTTAAGCTTTTTTTCAAAAATGTTTTTATATTAAAATTTCAAACTACACGAAATTTGAGTACATATTTGAATCGAAATTGTTGCTTTCATTTCACAGTGTCTTAGACCAATTTAAACAGCTTTGTCTTATTTGTTTAGGAATAACCGAATACTTTTTTAAATTTCTGGAAATAACTAGAAAAAAGGTTATCATTGATTGCTGATTTTTCGAACATATTTTGACGAACTTAAACTGCAAGCATGGTTCCAATATTTTATAACATAATGTAGAACGAAATACGTCTTATCTTATGCATTATTCTGGTCCGTACAAATGCTTCGGTCATGACGATAAAATTCATGTGGTAGTAACGTGGTTGCATATTCCTTTATTTTCGTTTTTCATATCCGTATCTCCGCTCCAAACATGTTGGCAAAACTCGTCCCATGTGGGAAAATAATCGAGTTGCCTCCGAGACGATGGCAAGATTGGTAAAGCTGTACCTGCTGCTGGGAAGATCCACACCAAACCCCCTCATTTTTTTTTATACGCCGGCTATCCTTCCTGCTGGAAGAGCTCATTTGGTTCCGTTTTGGCGAAGATAGGATTGATCGCAGGCGCTCGCGCTGTTGAGTTTGTTTGTTGCCGCGTGTGCACCATATGCACCGCCGATGGAATCTGCTCGTAAATGTTATATTCTGCTTTGCATTACGGAAAGTGCAGCAGCGGGAAATTGAACATCCCATAAAAATAAAGCATTCGGAGGGAGAGAAACGTGAAATGACCGCATTTGTGCGGACCGTGCATGGAATTCTTTCCCGTGCGCTCATCAGATTAAAATATAAACCGGACGCATCATCATCAGGCGCTTTAGTGCGCTGCATGCGAGCGTGAGTGGTAAGGTCGTAAAAGTTTCAACGCAAGAAGCTTGCGGTTGATAATATTTTTTCACGCTTGTTGTGTTGCACAAGACTACGTTAAAAAAAATTAAAAGATGCAAATGCAAAAGATATTTCTAGATGCGGAAAGGGTAACAACATTATTTCATTCGGTATATCTGTAATGCATACTTACGAAATAATTCAATATTTATTTAATTTCTCGTCCCAAATTCAAAAATCAATATAAACACGGGTGTCAAACACGAATTTCTGTGCCGAGGTCAAGCGTGTAGGAAGTGTGTAAAAAAATAGTTTATTGACCTCTCATTTACTAATGCCGTGCTTCCCGATTTAGGCTGGCAAGAATTATTTGATCGAAAAAGTTATTTTTGGGCGTACGAAATGCGACCGTGGGTTGGACAGCCCTGATTTACAATCGTTCCCATCTAGGGAATGTCAAACGAAAATGTGTCCGCCTGGCACACACGCCGCCTGTCTAGAACAGTAGGCCGTGAGGATGTTAGAAGAAATAACATTATAGGTTGGTTTATTTATCGAACTTTTTTAGCAAATGAACCTATTCTTTCGAAAAATTAAATACAGCGTTAACAAATCGGTCTCAGGAGCTGTTTCAGCTCTTCGAGCGCGATGATTAAGATCAGCTGAATTCAATATCTCTTGTCGAAGCATGTGTGGCTAGAAGGGAGCATACAAAGCTAATGCTAATTCAAATTATGTCCAATCTTCACGTGGAAGGAAGTTCTGCGGAAGACGTAGCAAATTTTGTTTTGCCTTCCGTTGGTCACTGGCTGTATCAAAATGCTCAACCAACGCTCTCTCCCCCGGTAAATCCGGTATACAAAAAAAAACCCACCCACCCACCAAGGCCGTGAAAAAAAATAAATCAAGCATCTCGAAACAACACACAATACTACTGCCAGCTCCAGCGGCTCACGCCAGCGGGGCCTGTAAAAGACAATCGACAATTTATAATGTCGCGCATCTCGCATCATCAAGAGCACCGTCTGTACCATCATCATCATCATCCCCGAAATAGGAGTTGCAGAAAACAACGATACACCGAACAAAAAAAAAACCCGACCGGAAAGGAAGCAAACCCGGGAAAAAGGGAAGAACGAAACAATCGCAAAATCCGGCACAGCAGCAGACGGGACAGATTAATTCCGCCCAAAACGGTGCGTGCGCTCGGCCAAACCTCCGAACTATTTATTGCATCTTCCTCCGCTCCCAGAGCAGCGTGAAGGGTTTTTAAAGCGTTTGCTGATGCGTTGCTAAATGTTTATGTCTTCATGCCGGCGATACCAAAGCGGGGGATAGAAAAACAAATCTGATCGCCAACATCCAGGTTATCACGAAGTGGATGAGCGCATCGCATGTGATGATGCCGTCTTACGTGTGGCCCCCATTTCAGCACTGACATATGTGCCGCATTTGTTAATTGAATCGGTTATCAATACGATTGTGGTGCGTGAACTCGCCGCTGCCGCGCAAAATTAAAAACAAAGCGTTACTGTTTTAATTATCCGTCAGTTGTTGTGTCAAATTCACTGATAGTGAAATATGGCGTTTGGTGAAGAGCGCGATTAATCGCGTCGGGCGTAAGCTTAATTGCTATTGTTTCTTTAGCAACCGACAAACGTTGAAGCTCTCTTTCCGGAAGCTTGTCGGGCGCTGGGTGCAAGACGCACTTTAACGATCGTTTTTCTTCAAACGATAACGTTCCTCAGCCGCGTTTACCCCTTGATCCCGTGCACAGAGCAATAAAACATGTGAAGGTTGAAGTCATAAAAATTGCACTCACTTCCAACCCGGATCATGTTCGACAAACCTGCCGATCAGCTTGTGGTTTTTTACTTGCTTCGGATTTAGACGAGCAACCGTCCGACTAGCGAGTCGCTACTCACTATGGCGCCGTAGACGGTCTGTTTAATCGTTTACCCCTACCCGCAAAATTGCGTGTTTATCGAAATGACATGGAATAAAACGGAACTGTAATATTCTTAAAACCGATACCTTAAGCTGCTTCGATTAGTCATAAATGGTTCATGCGGATTAAATTGTCCTTCGCTAGTTGCATTGCGATAATATTCCGCATCCCGATTATGTGTCCCGGTCGGGACAGATTGGCAGATATTTAATCGAATTGATCGAACCATACGGGGCATACAGTTTTGTATCCACCGCGTCTAAGCTCACTTTTATTGCGCCAAGTTTTATTACTGCAAACAACACCGGGCATCTTATAAATCATTTGCTCTAAGTGCTACACATTTCATTTCATATATCCATTCGAACGCTAAGCCACTCAATCTCACTGATTTACAAATGGAATTTAAATGATGCATCCGCATTGGTTAGCTATTTGGAAAAGAAAAATGCTGAATAATTCATGATTGATCAGGCTATTTTTGCATACTGCGCACTGCTTAAAACAAGGTAAACAGATAAATTTTCACTTACTTGATGAAATTACCCACTTTACGTCTAACCCACTTAAACAATGCATAACTTAGAAAAGTTTAAATGACCTTAATTTAGGAAGAGAAATATAACACAAGGAAAGTGGAATAAACACAGCCAAGGCATTTCGGACGATTTGTTAATCTACCCATCAAACGTTTACTTATCACCTCATACGGCTCCAAGCTAAATAATGAACCTTTTATTGCATATTATCGTCATAAAGCATCTGAATATGTTAGAGTTTTTCCGTATAGTTGAAAAATAATTTTAAACATAATTCAGTGCTTAGTTTGAAGTTTGAAGTTACGTAAAAATGCGTAAATATTCGCTAACGTTCGGTAAAAAAAAATTACATGTATTTACAAGCTATTTTCCACTCAATTGCCCCATTAGTTATTCCTTACACGTACCTGTTAAAATGATTGTTGATGAGTTCAGTAGTAGTACAAAAAAGGTAGAAAAAAAATTAATTTTAAAATCAAAAGCTTGGTCATAATTTTTAAATGAACTCTTTCTTTTCATGCTAATAACTACAATATGAAGAAGAAAAAATGCGGTTACAATTGTCTCAATTGTATTAAACACAATTCCAATGACTATCTCACTATAGTCGATGGTGTTTGCACCGATTGCTTTTTCATATTTTATCCCCCGCTAAATAAAACTAAATCTCGGTGAAGCTCTCCCACTGTGCGCCGATCGTCTGATTACGGTTGGAGGGGAGCCACCGTTTCGCACGCGACGCTTCATAGAGCGGGCTTAGACAACACAGCTCACAGTGCGCGTTGCTCCCGGCGAAGAAGTATCATCCAGCTCACGGCCAGTCTTTAACTGAGCTCATCTTTGATCTGCCGATCATTTCGCGTCCTGACGTACAGCCGTGAAGGTGTGCGCGAGGGCCCGTGCTTGGGCTAGCTGTGCTGAGGCATATTTGTGAATAACTTCCTGTGCGTGGACGTTGCTACCACACTGAGTTTAGTCGCGAGTTTGCGTTTGGTTGAAAAGTGTTGTGAAAAACGGTTTCTGCTATCAATTATCAAACTATCAAGTGATCGGCGGTGTACGAGCATACCTCTGCAATCAACGGGCAATCTATTAAAAAAAATAGATTTAAATCTCGTGCAATCGAATCGAAACCAAAATTCCAACGTTTTTTTTGTGTCGAATTAGCGATGATTGGCTTATGCTGTGCACGAATTTGTCGTTAAATTTCCAACGCCCCAAAAGAAAGTGATACGTGAGGCCCGGCTAGGGCGGAAAAAAGGAAGCCCAGCGTCGAAGGCTGAGGCAGGAATCGAACCGAAAGCATGCTTTCCAAACCCAACGTACGTGCGGTGTGTGCGTGTTGAAGAAGATCGATCAAAAATCGTGTCGTGCGTGAAAGGCTCTACTTTCAGCGCCTAAACAGAGCGTTTAGTGTCCAGCAAATCCAACATCTGGGTGCGAATGGTATGGTAGGACGCTAGTGGGACTCTGCCCGCGGGTTCATTTCTGTTCGTTCATTCTCGCCCCAAACAATTAGCCAGGCCAGGGTTCCGAAAATGAGTTTTTTTTTAGTTTCGGCTGCTGCAGCCGTTTATGTCAGCGTTTTACACCCAGCGTGCCGGTCCGGTAGCATCGTTTTTTTTCTTCTTTCCTCTTTTTGGCTCCACCGATTAACACCGGTGATGAAGATGAGCCAACACCGTAAAGCGAAACCGACAAACATCGCGTTTCCCGACTATCGCGGTTTCGATATCGAAAATTATAAAACGCACCGCACCGTAGGAGCGCACCAAGGGCTTTACGCAACCGTTTTCGAATAAAGCGTTTCAAATCGACAAACAAAGCGGAACGCGCGAAAATGTGGGCTGGTTTTAGTGTGTGGTTTATTAAAAAAAAATAACATAAAGACTTCGGGAGCTCGTGCAGGTGCCTGAGCTGGTACTATTCAGTTCGAACAGAGGTTCCTTTAAGTGGTTTTCGCGTTCCGTAAGAGGCATGAAGTTGTTAGATCAACTTTTTGAGACAGCTTTATTTTATGAACTATTTATAAAATTTTTTACGTGGAGTTTTTAAGTCTTTTTGTTTAAATTTTCATCCACTAACTCCTCCTGCTGGTTGCAAATGCCACGAGATCCCCAAACCGAGCTCAGCTTATTAGAGATCCACAAAAAGGCGAAAAACATATGTCGCGCCTTGTTTCCTCGACAGCCGTCCGACGTTCGTCCGGTGTCGGCTCGTCGACAAATCTCGCGTTACCAAACCCCAGAGACCACCATGACAAAAAACTGTAAAAGTAATTACTAGTCAGTAAAAAAAAAAAAACAAACATAAACTCTTCAATGTCCCGGTCGCGGAAGCTCCAGCGCCGGTGAAGAGAGCAACAAGCGGTGCGATGTGGCCGAATTCCGGTATGATTATCGTCATCGCCCATTGCAGAGATTTTCTCGGCTATCGCGGCGCCCGACATCCGATAACGCCGACCATCCGGCACCGGCGTAACTATTGCTTTTCTGCTCCTCCAAGGAAGGACCACTTGTCGCCCGGTGGATGGCGAAGCTGAGCCGCATTCTTGCTGCAGCCGCAAGCATTTCTGCTGCCCGGCGGATGTGACATTTCTTTTTTCCCTGCTAAATAACTACTGCTCCCCTTCGGTTTGGAACAGCGTTGATTGTTTGTTTACTTCCAGCTTGCTTAATGTTTTACGGTTACAGATTAATTTCAGCCAGTGCGAAGGAGAGGAGTTAGATGGAGACGGCTTTCGGGAGGGACGCCGAATTTTGTCGTTTATCGTGCGGTTTAACGCGCGCATAGTGCCTCAGCCTTCGCTGCCATCGAATCCGATTCTATTTATAAATTTATCATTTACGCATTATGTTTTGCTTGCATATTCTTGCACAGCAGCTTGTTTCAATTGGTGGGAACCTCTGGAAGGTTTGTTTTCACTTTCTATTTTTTATTGCACCGACCCCAACCGATTTTCTGCTGTGTTACACTTGTGCAGCACCCAAGCATGATGTTATCAAAAATTTCAAACCAAATAATTGCGTCACAGTCCTCCGTTCCGGTCACCAAACCAATCAGCAATAGCAAACGATCTACGCACCAAAAAAATACTCCCCTTACCCTGCTGACACACGCCCGATCTATTTATACGTGGCAAACGTCAGCGTCGTGATTTGTGCGCGCTTCAATCAAATGCAATTGCTGCACCCCACTCCCTGAGCTCCCTGAGCCTCTCCCGCCTGTTTGCGCGTTCGATGTTTTTCGCTGTTGTTTTTACAAATAAAATCCTGCCAGCTGGCCGACCGGTGCCGATATTCGTTAATAGCATTGCTTTGCTATTCCCCCCCCCCCCTCTCCCACCGGTTGTGTGGGGGAAGGGAGGATGAGGAGGGAGGAAAAATGGTTCTTCTGTAACACTTTTTTGCCTGTGTGTGTGTGTGTGTTTGTTATTTTTTCTCACCCTCCTCTCGCTCTCCTTTCATGTGAATATTTGCCCCCCTTCCTGCCTCCCCGTAAACAACTCAACACATCCTCACATCCGGTGCAAATGTGAGTTTGTTTCTTATGAGCTCAAGCTACCGGAAGTGCGATTGGTTTTTTTTTTAATTAGTTTGTTGTTATCCGGACGGAAAATCCACACCAAATAAATGGTACCATCAACCATTGCCATCATTTATGTTGTGAACATAAATTATGATATAAAGCGGGGAATTCAAGCCCATTGCCTGTTGGAAAATTTGCAAGAATTACCATTGTTCTCCCACACGAAATTGTCATCACCAGTGGCGTTTCCAGTCTTCCACTGAACCTTAAACCAGCCAACAAAACTTGTACGGTCTTTATCGAATTACCATTTTCGAAAAATGTTGGTATGCGTCATCAGAGCCGACCGTACCGTCGGTCTCATTGTGTAATGTTGAAAGTATTTATAGCTTTGAATGCATTATGTCTATCGTCGTCGAGACATCGCTAGTTCTAGTCGGTGGACAGGCAGTTTTTGCACATATCGTATTGTTGTATCATCGTATTGTTTTGTTATTATGTGTCCATCGTTTAGCACTAAAATTTTCTATAAATTGGATAAATTAAATGAGCTTTTTAACATTCATCACACAAAACGTATTTACCCTTAGAAATCTTAATAAATCGAGATTTTTATGGCATTCAATATCCATATTGCCATCAATATTGCCAGACTGTCCCTTC
This sequence comes from Anopheles farauti, assembly GCA_000473445.2. Classification (NCBI taxonomy): domain Eukaryota; kingdom Metazoa; phylum Arthropoda; class Insecta; order Diptera; family Culicidae; genus Anopheles; species Anopheles farauti. The sequence continues at coordinate 498,228 of KI915056.1, read as the reverse complement.
TTTTTCCTTCGTAACAAATAAAACCTCAAGCAAGCCTTGTAACGCGAACGGCTATTGTGCAGACACACCTTCCGGCTGGCATTATTCATCATGGCTATAAAAAATGCAAAGGGGCACCCGTTGAAGTTAACGCGTCTGTTATGACGCATTTACACCATTTTATTGCTCTTATGATGTGCAATAGTGCAATCCGATGAGTTTTCGTGACAAAAACAAGTCGAATGAAGGTATTGCAGCGGATAATAGTCGATACGACGATGACGGCGGGATGATTGGCAATAAAACAAAATCTATTATGTTCGTCGCCGGCTGGCTCGTTGGTGCAAAGGGTCGGGTAATTGATTAGAAAGGAACGCTCGGCCCATCAGCCGGCTGTCTCCGGCAGATCGGGCATCGGAGAGTAGACGAAGCACCGAGCGGCAGGAAAGATGCAATCACGGCCACCCAAGCCAAACACCTCACCGTGTCTAATTGCTGCGCTCGCGGCGATGGACGATTCGGTTGTGCGCGCACTGCGGGTTGTGCCGAAGCCGAAGACGGTCGTAAAACAGTCCACCAGCCACCCCCCCCCCCTGCCCCCCTCGCCCCGGCAGCGGCCGCGGCCGGGTATTAACGGGTTCCTGTCACGCACATGGTCACCACCGCCAGATCGCTCCCAACAACGGCAGCGAAGAAAAAAATAAAACAAGAAATAACAAAATACACGCGATGATGCGGTTTCTAATAATTCCATTTTTCATAGTCTCTTTTTACGAAAAGAACCGCGGTTTTTTTCCTCTCTCTCTCTCTCTCTCTCTCTCTCTCTCTCTCTCAAATCTGCCTGTGGGAAGCTGCACGAAAACGTGGGCCATAGCGATGGTGTGGAATACATTTCACGCCTGTTCAAGAACGACGGCGGCAACAACCTGCCCGACCGACTGATATATCACAGGTCTCAGTCAGTGACCCGCGGCTCTGCTCTCTGGGGTAGAACGTTTGGCGGGTGGCAATGTCACTGGTGCCGTGAATGGACCATACGTCCATAAAACTGCACCTCGAGCGATTCTTCCCAATCGCCGCGCCGCTGAAAGCTTCCGATGAGATCAAACCGTTCCAGGAATGGAACCGTTGGAAAGATTTCCTTGCTTCAACAGATGCCGGAATGCCTATTGCGCCCGTAACGAATCGTTCCGGATCAACGGAAAGCTTAGCTCTCAGCAGCTTTGCTGGATGGCTCTCATACTCATGCTGCCTCAGACGGGTTTTTATTACCCCACTAGAAAACGTCCATTCTGACGAACAGGCTAAGACCTCGAACGTGGTAAGGTTTTTGCAGTTCCTTCCTGTGTTTAGAAGAACGGCCGTGAGCCTCCAGTTCAACTGCTCCATTGCCTAGCGAGGCGATGATGAAAACGTTCCTTTCTAGCCGAATGATTCAATCACCAGCGAGGTCGGAAATAAGAGCTCCTAGTTCGTGCCGTGCGGGTGGTAAGGAATTGTTTATGTTGGCCCGACCGGAGGGACCGCTTATGTAAATTTCGCTGAGATCGGCGCATCACCATCGTCACAAAAATCTCGGTGAATCAAACAGACCACCAGCCGAATTCCGCATATTATAAACAAGCGACGTCGTTAAAACATGTCTGCGCGTTTATACTTAGACTTTATGAAAGCGAAGACCACACCAGTTGCGTCAATCCGTTGCCGAAGCACTCATATCCGGTGTTGGGGGGAGGGATGAGGGGAAATTCTTCTAGCTGTATTCGCATTATGCGGATTAATTTGCATTTACAGCCCGCAACCGGCTGGCGCCCTGGACGAATTTTATTGCCTGCACCTACTTGCAAACCAACATATTCTTGCACGAGTCGTGCATTGCTGGAAACGGTTTCCTTTCGACTTTCGATTGGTCATATTTCTGACCGAGGATTTAATGGCTCGTTGCTACTTTTTTATTGGCCATTAGCTACTGACGTTGGAGCTAATAAGGTTTGCGCATGAAAAGGGAACTAAGATATTGGTTTTCGGTGGCCTGAAAGTGTTTTTTTATAACCAAATCTTTAGTAAATCTAAAGTCTAGTTTAGGTCTAAATAATCTGGAGCGTGAGAAGAATACTATAACGAACAGAAAAAAACCTTAAGCGGAGCATAGTTAAATAATGGAAAATAGGCAGTGATTAACCATCTAATGTTTGTTTTAAGAATGAAGTTCGTGAAGTGTCTTTTCTAAAGTTCTTTTCGTGAAGTTCAAACTTTCGTGGATCAGATGCAGCTTTATGTTCGGGTGTGTCCCGCGTGCTAAGTGACGCTAAACTTCGTTGAAAGAACAGAACAAACCCCCTTAAAGACAGTAAAAATGCCCGAGTTCGATGATTCGTTCCTGTTCGACTGTGCATCGTTTGAGCGGAAGAAATGGAAGGCACATCACCTGCGCACCTCGCCCCACCCGTCCGGTGTGGTGCTGAAGAGTGCCAGCACGTTCAATCCCGATCCGTTTCGGGAAGGATCGCCACCGGTAGCGCGCTACCGGAAGCTGTCGGACGAATTTTCCACCCCCGCCGGGGACGATGTGATTCAGCCGGGAGCTAAGAAATTGCCGGAGCAGGAAGAGGAGCAAACGACGGCTAAGAAACGGGGCCTGAACTACAACACGATGCTGGAGTTGATGGGTTCGCCACGGATGAACCGTCGAGGTTCGGGCCGCCGGAAAAAGCTGTTCGGTGGAGCCAACTCCTCGACGTACGATGTCCTGAACATTGCCGAACAATTCCGCCAGCAGCCACGCGCTTCGACGATACCGCGCATACATCAGTTCCAGTACAGGGGTCGGTCGGAGTTGGAGGGGGAAGAGGACGGGCAGAGCATATCGAATGAGATGTCAAGTAAGCTTTTAGTTCATTAGAATTGCAGCTAATCTCATCGGTTGGATTAAAATAAGATCTTATGTCGAAAATGTCGTTCATTTCAAAGCGATCGTGTAAATATGTATGGTAATTTTTTTTTTCAATCGCTATAACTGCTAATCTACAAAGTCAAGATTAAAGAGAGAGTTATATCTACAAAGCAATTGTAAAATATTTTCTCCACCTTTAAAGCGCCCAATTTAAAAAATTTAATATTCGGTATTCTGGCGAATTGTGTAGCATTTTTGCATTCAAGAATTTAAGAAGTTACGATTTTGTTCTTTGCTTTGGCTAAAATAATACCCAAACTTGGTGGATTTTTTCTTCTATTTCATACGCTAAATAGACGAATTTGCACAAGAGATCATTTGTATAAATTTCTTCCGATTTCGTCTTGCGCCCTGTTCCCCTTCACCTGTTCGAAATTTCATTCTTCGTCCTTCGGGCAGCAATGGTAGCGCTCGTGCACTGGTCTCAGGCTAGGCGTAACAGGAGAAAGTTTCACCAATATTTTGTTTTACTTGTTTGAAGCAAAATATACAACACCAAACAATGGTGGGCAGCAAGCGTGACGACACCAAACCCCTGCAAACCAGCCCCACCACGCGCCCGGCCAGCATCATCCCAGGTGCGTGGTGTCCGGATCGGGTTGCATACGCAATGAGCTGCAGTTTCGTTGGTGCCACTTTTGCTTTCTCGCCGTGCGTGCGGCCCGTGCGTGCGTGACGCGAGAAGAAGCGTCTTGAAAGGAAATGGGCGATGCGGAATTTTACAATCACATCACGATCGGCACTGCAAGGGTATTATCAATTTCAGCAAGTGCATCCCAATTAGCCGAGGGGTAAGGCACGAACCGGTGCCAGCCAGCATGGTCAGCACTCGGTGGAGTAATGTAGCCTTTTATATCGGCGTACGTATTGTGTTTACGGTGTCGTAAAACTAGCACTGCGTTGAAATCAATCACATGCTGGATAAAACGGAATTTAATGGAGAAATTTAATCCATCCAGACCGTGCATTATTTGGATTAAACTTTAAGTGATTTTTCTTTTCAATTTTAAGCGTCCGACATCCTCGCGACACATTTCTATCCTCTTCTTTAACAACTTAAACATTTTTGTTTCTCTTTTATTTGGTTTAGCACCGGCTTCCATTTAAGAATACCTTTTTTCAACACTAAGCATAATTTTACGCTGTGTCTGTCCCAATAGATGCGGTTATCGATTAGATCTTATATTATTCAGTCGGGAATTCAAATTTAAATTATGGTAATTTCTTTTTTTCTTACTTCTTCACGATTCGTCGTGTGACATGCGGATGCTGTCAATGATCGTTGTTCGTGCAAATATAGCTGCAGTTTTCAACGAATAACACATTCTTTAGATGTGTTGGGAGGGAAGCTACTTTTTTGTTTTAAAGAATAATATTTTTAAATTATTTTTATAATTATTGTTTATAAAATAATCAACAACAATTAGGTGTAAAAAGAGCCGCACTAACTTAATAAAAATGGTATGGAAATGGCACGCGTGCTTCTTTTCTTTTACCGCCGTACGCCGTATGAGCGAACATTGCATTCTTATCGCCTTTATGATTAATGATGTTATATTACACGATTATATACGGCGATATTCTTACTCTCTCACCTGCTTCCAAACTTCGCTATCCATTACATGGTTCGAGCAACGCCGCCCCCTACTAATTAATTAGTTAATTAGTTGTTGCGCCGTCGTAACCCGCGCCTGCAGAAAGTGCAGCTGATGGGCACGCACGGCTTGCCACCCCTTATCAGTGCCGACCGTCGGCGCCCGGCAGCATATGTTTTCTCCCTGTCGTGCATGTTCGTTTGCTTCGATCCGAGGCGGACGCAACCTTTAATCGACGCGACAATAAAAAGCGCCCCGAGGTGTTACGTTTGATGGCGATTTTGTGTTGCGCTTTGTTCTGTTCTTGACGTGGCTTGTTTGAAGCGTCCATCAGCCATGCATCACTGCTATACGATGTTACAGTCAAATGTAGCACAAGCGAGGCAAAAGACACAAAGAAAATAGCGAGCCTTCTTTTGATTGTTTTGTGTCATTATTTTCGTGTATTCATGAAATGAATTAAATCAAAGAAATGAATGAATTAACGAATTAACACAAGCGAGGCAAAATACACAAAGAAGATAACGAGCCTTTTTTTAACTGTTTTGTATCATTATTTTCGTGTAGTCACGAAATGAATTAAATCAATGAAAAGAAAGCTAAATTTGATTTCAAAATTGTGAACTATAATAGTTAATTCGAAATAGGCAGAAACATCCCTAAAACAAAGTGGTTTATTTTAAAATCCTTTCTGGAAGCTCTCAGGTTAATCCAACCGGTCGAAGAAAAAAAACACATTTCAAATCTACTTCATCGCATGCAAAGATAGCTAACTAATATCGAAACCAAATTCCAAACATTGTCTGATGAAACGAATAAAGCCGCATCTAGCCGACACGTGTATGCGTGTCGGTTCGGTTCGATAGAAGAGAGAATTAACTCTCGCATAGGGTGCGGATGAGGATGATTTTTAAGCTATCTGATCATCTGGTTTCGTTGTGTGGCTGTGTGTGGCTTGCGTTTGCTCCTACAGCCCCAATCGAACACTCATTCACTCACCCATACACTGAAGCTCAAATCGAACACCAAAAGCTCCCCATTTTAGATACTTTCCAACTAGACTGGTTTGTTTTGCTGCTGGAAATAAATATTTCTGCAAGGTGTAAATAAAGTTGACTTCTTTCGTTTCGCTTTACTTATGGTATTGCACAATGTTTATTTTATGTGAATTTTAATATCTCTGTTTGTATGTTTTTTTGTTATTTTGTTAGAGCATTTTCTATTTTGGAAAATAATAAACACAATGATATCTATGCCGTTAAAACCATATTTAGGTATTGATATGATTATTTTTGCTAGTTGCTCACTAACGGCTTAGTTACGCAAGCAACGTGATCGATTACTTACGATTGATTGTATCTACAACTATTCATCAGTGAGATAGATGTGTTGTTCTCATGCAATATTACGCTGCTTAACACTGTGCGAGTCTTATGACAACGAATATGGAATTCTGCAAATTCTTATACGTTTCAATCACATCATTCGCTTTGTTGACAATGTAAAATATATATTTATATGTTTTGATAAATTGCACTCTATAAACGTAGTACATTTTTCAATAACTACAAAAATAGGCAAACTAATCACTAATACTATTGAAACAAACACTTGATCATTTGCGATGATCTCAGAACGAATATATCTCCCCACCGAGGCAATCCATCAGCTGGTACCGACAGCATCTTAACACCGACGCATTACCGTCGTTCGGCGGGCTGTCTGTCTGCCGGCTGGTTGTAGTGGTGCGTACTGTGAGCGCACGACGCTTCCAGCGACGATCCACTCATCTCGGAGACAGAGCGCAGCAGCAGCCGTCGTCAGTATGCCAGTGAGAACCACGAAGTACGGACAGTGAAAAGTGCACGCCGCACGTTTACCACGCGCCATCGTGTTAAGTTTGTCGTTGCCCACTTTTGTCAGCTTATTTTCGGTGTTAAGTACACAGACAGATTGGCAACAGTCAGCGCCACGCACCGACCATTGCCCTCTGCCGTACAAACGATACGATCAGGGTGTGTGCAGATAGATTCGCAGCAGCTGTGTCGGTGTCTGCGTGTATCTGTGGGAGATGGTATAGTATTGTTTTGTGACAGAATCGTATTGTGCAACGCCGCCACCGTACTGCTACAGGTGAGTGTGTCCACTTGCGTCTCGTGATCGTGTGTCTGTGCTTTCGGAGCACTAGGTGTGCAAGGTAGTATAAAACAGTCGATCAAAATCTCAACGATCGATGCAGGAGTATGGCGAAGCGTGAGTGTCTAACGATAGAGGTTTAATTGAAATCTCACGGTATCTGTGTCAACCTTCTATCACACTCTCGATGCTCTACTGCTGTCAACGCGCCTATCCAAAGACGTCGATCAATCGAACTGCTCGCCGGACTTTAGAAGGTCCGAGCGTTCTACGACACACACAAGACCCTGGGCTAGAAGCGAAGTTACGCTCATCATACCGGCGACAGATCGTCAGCCGATTCGTCATGCGAAGCCGTTGTGTTCTCAGACGATCTTGCGTTCCCGGAACCTCCCGGTTGTATCACCCTCACAGCCCGATCCAACGCCCTGACTCACCCCGGACGGCACGGAACAGTTTTTAGCTGCGGTGCGAAACGCATCTCCCTCCCATCCAGCACCCAGTCCCATCCAGCGCGGCCATTAATCTGGCGGCTAAGCAGGCCTCGGGGTCTGGAATAATGGATTTGTTGAAAGAGGAGAACGAAAACTAAACTCGCTAGATTCGTTCCGCCGCGGCACCCGTGGGGTTGCCCCGTGTTGCAGTTATTTTTAACGACGACAACTTCCAAAATCGGAAGCCAGAAGTTTTGTCCATGTTTGGGATGTTGAGCTGAACTCGTGCGCGCGCGCATTTAATACTCGTCGCCACTGTCTCTCTTTCATGCCACGGGAGGAACGGCTGCCGACGTTTTGTCGGAACGTCTAGCCGGTTGTTGACACAGCGGAAGAGCCCTTGCTTGGACAAACTGAACACCGCCAGTAACACCAGAAGCTTGGGCGGTTGCTGTTGCTAGATGAAGCAGATTCTAACCTAGAAACAAACATTTTAATTTATTCAAATTGAATGATCTCAGTGGGAAACAGAAGCGGTTACAAATGCGAGCAAGAAGTTTTTCTTTCCAGCGTCATCACTCTTCTGGACGCTTGCAATTGAAGATGACCTAACCCGTCGCCACTTAACAAAGGTGTTAATGTTGAGACGATAAAGTCATGCGGACACTCAATACACACGGCGAACGTCGCCTCGGGAGCAACTTAGACTTGCATCCCAGCTGCATATTTCAATATCCCCTATCCCGGTGAGATGGACAAGCAATCTGTACGTACTGTACGAACGAAACAATGTTTTTTTTTTTCGTGCCAAGGCCGGTCATCTCTCGTCTCGTGCGCAGGGCTGGCTGGCGATTTGAAAACCGCGTGAAAACAAGCGCGTGTGTGCGTGTCGGTACTTTCCTTTTTCCAGCTCCAGCCCGAGGCGACGGACACATTTGCACAACGCCAGTCTATCACCGAACTGCGCCGTTCAGACGTTTGCCCAACCGTGTCTTACTGAGTACCCCAGACGTCCGACGAGAGAGATAGAGAGAGAGAGAGAGGGAACTCCACGATCGGCGTTGTTATGTTGCGGATCGCTCGTCGTCGGTGTTGGTGGCTGGCAGTTCTTTCTATAGCTTCGGCACGTTGATGGAATACTGATCATGCCAGCACGCACGATCACTCTCCCGATCCATCCGCTCACAAACACGCTGGAGTGGAAGCTCTCCGGCGCCTGAGGACCTGTACCTGTATCGTGGATTTATATTGCGTCTGATTTTTAGTGGTTTGGAAGCTGGCGGAACGCGCTCGGCATGACTCATCGGCCGAAGAATCGTTTAGCACGATACTGCAACAAAGCCGGCAATTTCAAAGACACCAAACATCCATTATTAATTTTATATCCTATTAGCTAGCAAACTTAGCGAAACAACCAAACACAAGCAAAGTAACGAAATGAAGTTTCTCCTTCCATCCGAATCGTATCGATTCGGTTACGGTTGACTTTCGCTTTCCGGTTTGCCATTGCAATTGTTATTAGCTGTTACGTGACGCGTCGGGAAGGACCAGGAGAAGGTTTTATAATTTAATTAACCCTTCGCATGCCCCGCTGGATGTATCTAGCATCATATCATATTTTTTCTCACCCTGATGCAATCTTTGTAACATGCACGCTAAACTGAGGTATTATAAAAGCTAATATGTGTTATTCAAACTGAAATAATCACCAATAAAATACTTCTCGCTTTGATGGATAATTTTATACGTTTTATAGATGGACGTAATATTCGATTTTAATGTTTTATTGCACACAATGCAATCAACAATTCATTAAATACAAAAAAATCGATGCTCGGTCGACTGCAAAAGGAACTCTCATCAAATTTTCGTACAAAACGGCACGATTTCTTGGTACCCGATGCTGTCAGTTAACGTCAGTCGATTAGTAATGTGTGTGACGTGTCGGTTGGACATTTCTACGTAATGAAACCAATTACCATAAAGCATGGATTTTCTAGATCAGCGAATCTCTAAATCCTTCCTGCACGTGTATGCCATATTTAGCTCCCAATCCCACTAGCGGCCGACGATGGCACACGATTTTAATGCAATTGGATGCCCAAAAATCAATCGCTCTTCCGTCTCGGAAATGTGCATTTTTTTTTTTTTATTTTGGGGGGAGAAACCATTCGATACCATTTATACTCTGTACGGCAATGTGCGGTACGGTTTCGCCTACGCATTGCCTCAATCAAATGTCAATCGTACAGCAGTGCAGCGTACGCGTCCGGTCTCGGTGGGGTGAGGGGTTCGCCTTAATCCTCCGCCTTTCCCGAAGGAACATTCAAAACCAATCACCCAATTTTCGGCTGCATTCGGCTATTTTTACATCCTGCTCGAATGTAGAACACCGCACCGGATAGACACACGTACACACGACTCGCTAACACCACGAGCATTGCAACAACAACCACAAAAAAGCATGAAATTCTTTCAAACCTATTTAATTGAATGTGCTCGAGTTCGGTACACATGTGCGGTGAGGGCCCACTGACGAGAAAAAGTAGATCGATTCTTCAATCGAAATGTTTATGTACTCACCCCGAACGGATCGAGTGATGGAGGAGGAAAGGGGGTGAAGAAGCCAAGAACGCCGGTCAGTTAATATGTCATTAGAAACCGTATCTACGTTTTATTTTAATGGATATGTTTATGTTTACTTTACTTTCTCCCCCCACGCTAAGTTAGCGAGAAGGATGCATTTGAGTAGTGAAAAATGCGTTTTTTTAGTTTATGAGGCAAAATTTACTTACATATATATTTACATTGGCCAAATTTTCAATCTAGGCGTGTTTCAACGCAAGTTCGCGATATGCGAAAGATGTTTATGTTTTTGTTATTATATGGTCTTGTTCTATCTACCAAATGCCACGTTTACTGGGTATCTGAAATCAATAGGAAATGTACAAAATTTTCATAACAATCGTTCCATTTGGGCACCCAAAAAAACAAACAATGCTGATATGTTTCGTCAAGTGTCGTGATGTCAAAATTTTGCCCGCTTCGCTTTATCTATCGATCCCGGCGACGAGAGCAGTTTCCTCCGGTTTGTAAAGATGCCGATATGCTTTGCGAGCCATCGTCGAAAAGTGGCAAGAGTGTTTCTGTTCTGGTTCGTTCGAGATATGCCCGAACGCATGCCGAGTTGCGTACGAATCGCACAGTAAAGCCCAGCACGGCACTAATCGCAACCCAACTTCTCGTTCTGTTTTCTCTTCCACTGCGCCCGACGCAAAACGCAGGATACGATAACGCTGGTAGCTGCACGTCCGGCGCCAACAGCACCGGCAGCGTCGCCGCCACGTCCACGCCCGTCGCGAGCGGCCGCAGCAACGGGGGAGGAACGTCCACTAACAACGCCAGCACCGCACCTACGATCGGTGGAGAGCAGACACCGGTCGGAACACCGGCCCCCGTCGGTGCACCGGGCTCGTCCGGCCACAAGGGCAGCATCCGAGGCAACAAGCTGGCGCGGCGGGCACGCTCCTTCAAGGACGACTTTCTCGAGAAGATTTCCCAGATCCGTACGCCGACCAACACGATGACGAGGTAGGTGCGATGCGCCCGCGAAGGGTGTTTCCATAACGAACGGCCACTCCAAACATTGAGTAACTACACGCAAGACGTTCAGGGACGCGGAACATTGACCTGACCGTCGGTGGTGTCGTTTGGCCAAACAAGAGGAAGCACGCTCGCAAGTCGCTCACAAGCACCCATTGCGTTCGTGCTAATAGTTGCAATAGTTTCGAAAATCGTCGGTGTGATTTCGTTGGCAACAAGTGTGCGGCTTGGCAACCATCACTCCCCGACACCCCGACGACATCAATCAGCGCTGCTATCGCTGTCGCGGAGATCATAAATCAGTGATACAATTTGCTTATCTACGCGTACACCATTTTGCATCGCTCGTCTTCCGCACGCACGACCGCCAACCGGACGATTTCTTATCCGGTATCGCGAAGGGGAAGGCCACCGTCAGCCCTTTCCCGTGCACCGGCTGCTCTCGATGAGTTGATCCTCACCGGATGTGCACTACCAGACTACCCCAGACCGCTTTTCTCCCTTTCCGCGGCAAACCCCGCTCGAGCGGATGACCGGTCACACTGCGACTGGCAGTTATCAGTTGCGGGCGAAATTGTATGCTTATCTACGATAAGATACAGCGTGGACGAACGCCTGTGCTGAAGTAGTAGGTGATTGGTCGGCGTTAAGGCGTGGGTCTCTCTGTTCGGAACTCGTTGTGTGTTGACCAAACGGACGTAAAAACCTCAGGGTGGTCCAGACCCCAGCCCGTAGTGTCCGTAGTCGCTGGTGTGGCTAGTGTCGTCCGGATTCACCTCCCAGTGCCTTTTGTTTTTGTTTTGCTGTAGTGTGAACCGTCCTCTACATACCGCTCACCATGCTCTTTTCTCGCAAATCGGGTAAATTTCGCAGATCGCACTCACCGAATAGCCCGCGGGGAGGCAGCGGGGGCGGTAACAGCAGCTTCGGCGTTGGTGGCGGTGGCAGCTACAGCAACCGAAAAAGTGCCACCAACGAGCCGTCGAAGCCCGTCCAGGATCTCAACTATCACGTCCGGCAGGTGAAGAATGCGCTGACGCACTTCAAGGACGTCATACTGAAGCAAAAGTTCGAGATGCTGCCGGGCAACGGGACGGTCGTGCTGGAGTCTATCGCGAATGTGCACACGGGTAAGTTGTGTGAGTCGTTGCCCTCGTTCACTACTAATCGCAACCGAACTTTTGCTCCGTGTGTTTGCAGCCCTACAATCGTACACACTCAACGAGCACAGTACGGCGTTCATCAACGCGACCAACCACGTGTACGTGTCGCTCGGCAATCTGCTGAAGCTGTGCGATGAAGTGCTGCTGACGAAGGAGGGTGACGATTGCCCGTCGCTCAGCAAGGAAAACGTGAAGGAGGTAGTCGAGCTGGTCGAGAATGCGGTCAACAATCTGGTCAACCTGGCAAACGAGAAGCTTTCCGACCGGAAGGCGTCGACAGCGCCCGGTGGCGGTGGTGGAGGAGCTGCGACGGGTGTCGGAGCTCCCGGAGCGGGTGGTGCCGCTGGTGCCGCCAACGCAAACACACTCCAACGGCCGACGGTCGACGTGGTCAGTCAGCGAACCTCCCTACCGGACATAACGCTAACGCCACGCGAACGCGACATTCTCGAGCAGACGTCCATGAAGACGGTGCGTGCGTCCCACAGCACGGAGAGCATCCTGCGCGACTCGAGCCCACCGCCACCGCCGAAGCCCCCGTTGCCGGATCGGTCGCAGGAACCGCCACCGCCGCTACCGCCGAAGCGCAAAAGCCAGCATGCGAAGAACCATTCGTTCCATGACACGTCCGACACGTCGACGCTGTTCCAGCTCGCGGGCGTTGGTGGTGTTGGGGCCGTCGCCGGCAGTACCGGCGGCAGCATCGGGCTGGACCGCATGTCGCTGCGCTCCCGTTCGCCGGAGGATAACTGCAGTCTGCTCAGTGCCAGCGCCGGCTCGCTGGACTCGGCGCTCAACCATTCGCGCGAAGAGGACGAACTGCGGGCACTGACGAGCTGCTCGTCGCACACGAGTGCACCGGCCGCTAGCCTGGGTGGGTTGGTAATGCGCGGCAACGCCTGCACCGGTACGCAAGCCTGGGAGGAACAGACCGATCTCGCTGGCGGTACCGGTGGTGGGATCAGCCTGAACCGCAACTCGAACGAATCCGGTTTCGAGTCGATGTACTCGCTACGTGTCAGCCGCGACCAGCAACAGCAGCACCAGCACCAGCAGCAACACCAGATGGTGCAGTATCAGAGCACGACGCATCACCATCACCAGAAGAGTGCCAGCTCCACGTCATCGTCATCCTCGTCGTACGTCCACAAGTCGGAATCGATCGTCGACGGGATGGCGGCGCTCGTTGTATCCGGTGGCAAGACTTCCATGCAGCAACAGCACCAACTTGTGCTCCATCAACAGCAGCAGCAGCAACAGCAACACTTCCATCAGAAAATCGACACAATCATCACGCAAGCGAGCGATGACGGTGGCCAGAAGGGAAGTGAGCTCCACTGTTCCACATCGCTCACGTCGAGCGTCAGCGCTTCCAGCAGCACCACGAGCACAAAATCGAAGCTGCTCCTACACGGCGGCCCAGTCGGCAGCATCGATGAGGTCGGCAATGATGACGTGTTTCCCCGCTCCGCCAGCGCATCCATCGATCAACCGCCGGCCCTGCCAGTCAAGACGCGCTCGCACAGTATTAAGCGCGATCGACATCCCTCGCAGTACGATAACGTCGACGAGGTCGACCTGGATCGCGGGTATGCGCAGCGACTGCTGGAAAGCTTTATCACCGATTTTCTCGCCACCTTCGTAATCTGTTTCTTTGTTCGGTTTCCGGTTACCTTACCAACAGCTCGCAGGACTCGTTCGGACACTTCCCGATGCAGAGCTCTTCGTCGCCCTCCTATCTGTACAGCCGGCAGCAAATGTTCCACAATCTTCCCAGCAAGCACATCAGTCTAATTGAGCCGCGGCACATGAGCCGATTCCAGGAGGAACCACCACCGTTACCGATCAAGAAGAAGCATAGTGAGTATAAATACGCTGGGTATGCTGGGTATCTTATTGCAATAGATGTCCGCCATTAAACGATGGGCATTCGATCAAGCGAGTTAAGAAGTTGACTAACTTAATTGAAGATTGTTTCAAATACGAGTAGGTTATGCTTTGTAACCCAGACATCGACATTGATGCTGTTTTCGGCAGATACATAAGACATTTTTAATCAATTTGTCTCTGATTTTCATGCAATTGTTATCAAAAAGCTCTACGCATTCAGTCGAGAGCAATCTAATTTTGTTTTAACACTTATTCGTTAAAAATCGTGGTACTAATTAAAAGTAAAAATAATTAAAAATCATCCACCTACAATCATCGAAGTCTCTTCCGATTCCTATCCATATCCTGTTTTTTGCTCAAGTTGTTTTCAACATCCTGCTCGAAGGAGCTGTTTTGTAACATTATATTGAAATGGGTAGTAAACGTGACGTTCTCACGTTAACCCTGCATTGGTGGGCCATTTTGGAGCGTATGTGTGTGTTTGTGTACCTGTATGTGAGGTCTAGCGTATATATGTGTGTGGGTGCATTTTTGTCTAACATATTTACGAAACGATGATCAGAAGAACTATCATAATAGTCCGTACTTGCTTAAGGTGACAAGAAAAACAAAACATTTTCTAATCTTATTTTATATTACGATTGCGCACACACTTTAGTGTTTCAAAGTGTCGCATATTCAGGTAAGTTGGAATTCCATTATCTTCTGCCTTCTTCTTTAAACTAATGACAGGAAAGATCATCTTAAGTTTTTTTCTTTAATTTTGTTGTTACGAACAAACGAAACACATAAAACTCGAGATCTTTCTTCTTAAGGCTTCTTATCTTTTCAAGAACCGAACGGAATGTGGAATTAAAAAAATGTTTTTCGTTTTGTTTGTTTGTTTTGTATTGGTATGCTGAAACAGCATCACACGAGCAAGGCAACAACAACCACTTTTGGATACAAATACAAACACACGCACACATTTATGTATAATACTGAAACAAAATCGAATTTCAATGACGAGGAGAAGTACACACACACTCATCCACACACCAAAAAAGTCCCCATAAGCCCAATCAAAACATGCAAACAAATATTTCTAAATTCGAACTCCTACCACATAACACACCATCCAATTTGCACGCTGCTATTATACCTTAAAGGGAACTTCAGTTTTGCATATATTTTTTTAAATGTTCCATTATTTGCCTCATTCCTGTTAGCTAAATCATTGTTTCTTCCTGTTCATTTTTATCATGTTAAGTTACGCTCGCCATCAGTATTTCAGTATTTTTAAACGAGAAAAGTGCATCGGAGAAAAAATTGTCGCTTGTATGCTGTTCGGCACTAATCGATTCGCCCGGGTTTTTATTTTTCACCAATTTCCAGTCATGGCTTACATGGAAATCTTTGGAAGCGCTACCCAAAACCAGTCGGAGTTTATGCGCCATTCGGTGCACACGTACAACCTGGCACACTCAGAACAGGTCACGACCAGCGGTAGTGTCACGAGCAACAATCACAGCATTTCACACAGCCAGACGATGAGGTAAGAGTGCCGGGAGAACGAGCTAACGCATTGAACCTATTAATCACGAACATTTTTGTTTTTCTGATGGCTCTTTTCAGTCTTTCACCGTCGCGCATCGCACCGGGTACGCTGTCACCGCCGAATTCGCCGAACATTAGTGTCAAGCCACCCGCGCTGCCACCGAAGCGGCAGCGCATCAACAGCAAAACGCCGAGCATCGCATCGACACCGCCTGCCAGTCCGAAGATTTTTCAGGATCAACAGCAGCAGCATCACCTCCACCACCAAATGCATCACCATTTCCATCAGCAACAACTGCAGCAACAGCAGCAGCAAACAGCGAACACGATCAATACATCACCCTCGCCATCAACGGCGTCGCTCGTATCGACCCAGTCTGGAAGCGGTGCTAGTATGGGACCGAAACCATCGGCCGTCTGCAATCAAACGCTGGACGTCAAGACACCGAAGGTACCGGACGGGGAGTCGTCCGCCGCTGCTCACAGCCCTACCGAAGCGTCCGCTACTACTATTACTACTATTACTACTAGCACTAGAGGCACCACTACTACCACTACCACTACTAGTATCTCTTCCGATGGTGATGGCGCTGCGGCCGGTGGTGCCGAACAGCAGACGGCTTACAGTAGTAACTCTCTTAACAGACGTTCGTCACCCTATCGCCACCATCCTGACGAGGACTATCTGCTTCTCTGTGACACAACAACAACAGCGGTGGGTGGGTGTCATCTCGCCTCGTCCGCCTCGAATACGAATCTCGCCACGGCTACTAACAGCAGCGGTACCAATACCACCACCAACAACAACAGCAACAATCTAGTCACCGTCGCCGGCAACCACAGTCACAGCAATAGTAGTAGTAGTAGTAATACCGTTGAGTCCAGTAGTAATTTTAACGATAGCCATCATAACAAAGGTACCAGTAGAGCTAGTGGCGGTGGTGCAGGCGGTGGCACCGGCACCGGCGTCGGCAGCAAACTGGCAGCGGGCGATACGATCTACGAGTCGGTCCCGGCGTCCCCGGTTACCGGCGATGCTGGCAGTGACGATCGCAGCAGCAACAAGGACGGGGACGAGGTTGAGGTCGTACTTAGGCGGAACAATAAGGTGCACTCCTTTACCAAAACAGTGTGTCGTTTTTACTCTTACAATCATTAATATCCTCCAGTGCAGTAATGAGCAACCTTGTTGCAGTTACGTAGCTTATTTTGAAAACCAACACATTTTGATTTGGAAACTGTGTTGACACAAATAATATCACTTTACAATCGATGTATGAAAGTGCACATTTTCATGTGCTAATCGTGATATAGAAGCAAACATATTTGATGAATATGCTTCGTTCTCGGGTTAATTTTTCGTTGAAAGTTTTTATGTTCGTAATTTGTTCTCTGTCCAATATTGCTTCAAGAACCAGTAGATCATAGGTTGCTCATAACTGCTCTAGAGAAGGTAGCTCCTCACAGTACAGTAAGATCCCATACACCTTCCGATGCCCCACCTGACATGTCTCATTTGTTTAATCGTGTGTGCCATATGGATACTTTTTTAGCTTAAATTATTTGAGTTGAAACGGACGCTTTGCTTACTATGGATACATTTGACGAATTTCGCATTTTGTGTTTGTGATGCCCTGTTGCAAAATAGCACTATTTATTCATAATAATCGATACACCAAAACTAAAATTGTTATTCGACATTCATCTCAGGTTTAAAATACCAACGAACGATATTTGGGTTTGCTCGTATTGAGCACAAGTGCATATTTCATATTTATTTCGAACTTTATAGAATGTGCACCGTCTTAGGAGACAAGATGAAGTGATTTTTTACTACTTTTTAAAAGAAATATTTGCAAAATATTTCTCCCAAGCTTGAAAGTCTGATGACTATTCTTGTAATCGTCCGTGTATTATTTTACTTTAATAACATCGCTTAATGTAGTCGTATATCGCATGATGTATTTAAATTTGTTATACGTTACGTTTCTGCTCAATTTCTTCAATATGCATGAACAATACTTAGTACGCATTTTATGAAAATTGCAGAACATAGAAATCAAAACTTTCATAACTAACCAGTATAAAGCATGTTTGAAAATATTTGCGGTTGAAAAATAGTTTACAATAGGCAACCGAACCGAATCTAATCTCGCTGTTTTCTCTGTTTTCAGAACGGCTTGACCTCTGAACCTCTGAACCTGATGGAAGAGCTTGACGTAAGCAACTATCTGGTGTTTAAGAAGGAGAACGAAGACGGGCCGGATGTCAAAGGCGGTCATCCCGATGCGCTCATCATCCATGCAACGCGCGTACAGAAAAACTCCGACGGTAAGTCTGCAGCGGTACCGAGATACCACATTTTATCACCTTCTGTTGCTGCTGCTGCTGCTGTGTATAGGCTACGCCAAGGACGCTAGAGAGCTATTGGTGGAGATTCTCCTCACCATGTGCTCTCATTACCTACCGACACCCGCACAGCAACCGGTGTTACAACATGTTTTTTTCTGTTGTATTTGTTTTATGTTTTTCGCTAAGCCACCACCACACGATTTTAATGTTTCAATATTTGCGTTTTTTTATCTGTTTTTTCTTCCTAACCGTTATGTACCAATCGTTTTACCTCCTTGTTGTTCATTTCCCCGTTGTAACCAAATATGTGATACATTCGCATCCTTCCACGCCACCGTTTTGTTAATGAATTGCAAATTTTATATGACAATCAAATAACCTACTAAAATAATCTTAACCTCGCAACTCTTTTGCACCGGTCGTACTACTCCCTCCACCCATCCACATCTGATGTGTAATATCGGTCATATCTGCTCCATCGGCCAATCGAACTTCATCAATAATCTGTACGTGTTATTGCACAAACTTCATTATCCGTAACCGTAACAAAATTACCGATACCCTACTGACAGACGATTGTTTAGAAGATGGTAAGCGTGGTTTCATCATAACAATATGCAACCCAACACGATTGCATACTGTGCAGTCGACGAAATTAGTATTTGGAGTAGGATGTATATATTTTTGTCTCCATTTTAGTTCTTTTTGTTATTGAATGTACGTAGTCCGGTTTACATACATAATGCAACTCGTTATCGTCAGTATATGAATACACACTTTGCATGGATCAGTTTCTCGCTTGCCAACTTAGTTTGACGTTGTATCAATTTTACTTGATGAGAATATTTCATTTTCTAGCAAATTGTTTTATTGTTTTCGTTTATTTAAATAAAAAAACATCGTTGAAACGTTTATATAGTGCTTTAATACGCTTATATAGTGTTTGCATGTTATTATTATATTATATACTGCTCTTTACGGTTAAACATTCACAGGAATATAATGTAAATAGATCGAAATGTAAAAATTAAAAAGAAAACATCATATTCGAATGCTATGAGCCTTAATCCTAGCGATAATTATAGTTCCAAATTGAGCTATAAAATTGATGCATGCTTCTGGACAACGCCATTATTCTCCACTTTCACCAAATCTATTCGTATTTTATAGAAATTGTTTGTGCAAAATTTGAAAGTTTTATCGTTCGGTTAAATTATCGCAAACAAATCAGTGTGATTTTGCGTTACTAAATAAAAAAAACTATACTCCATACTATATGTATTCTGCTGTTGTAGCTGCATAGCATGCATTTGCAACTATTACTTTTACTGCTAATAGCTGCTACATCACGCCGCAAATGTTGCCTAATGGCTCATTTCGCATTTCATCTTATCATATCTAAAACGTTAAACACAGTAACTAAAAACGGCTTCCTTCTGCTCTTTCCCTTTGTTTCTCTCGCTCTCTTTCTCTCTCTCTCTCCTTCTCTTATCCTCTTTATAATCCTTTCGTAATACCAAACACACAGCTTACGGTGAAGCGTTCATCACCACGTTCCGCACATTTATCTCGCCGCTGGAACTAATTCAAAAGCTGTCCCATCGCTACACCGTCTACCACTGTCAGATGAATGATGCCAAACAGAAAGCCGCCAAAGAATCCTTTTCCCTGCTGGTGCGGGTCGTGAACGATCTAACGTACGTAGTGGTTTATTCGTGGTTAAAATTCCTGGTGCTTATTTCTAATGTCTGACGTTTCTCTTCCGTCCCTCGCTGCACAGCATGCCGGATCTGAGCGAACGTCTGCTGGTGATACTAATGAACTTCGACTACCAGCTGGTCAGTGCCGGACACCTGACGATGGCGAAGCTGCTGCGCGTGAAGCTGATTGAGAAGGCGCTCATCTACAAGCAAAAAGCGTCGCTCACCGTCCAGACGCTGTCGTCTCGTGCGTTGGTTGCCCAACCGCCCACGCTTCTCGACCTCAAATCGGCCGATATCGCCGAACAGATGACGCTGCTCGATGCGGAACTGTTCCAGAAAATCGAAATACCGGAGGTACTAATCTGGGCCCAAGAGCAGTGCGAGGAACGTTCGCCAAACCTAACACGCTTCACAGAGCACTTCAACAAGATGTCCTACTGGTGAGCAACGATGGAAACATATGCAAATCCTTTGCACTCGTGACCGGCTTGATAAATGTTTGTTTTTGCTTTGTCTTTCCATCAGGGCGCGCACACAGATACTGTCCCAAAACGATGCCAAAGATAGAGAGAAGCACGTGATTAAATTCATCAAAATTATGAAACATTTGCGAAAGATTAATAACTACAACTCATATTTGGCATTGCTTTCCGCGTTGGATTCGGCTCCGATCAGAAGGTAAAGACCAATTGTTTTACGTTATTATTTTTATTATTAATCTCTTGCGATCTCTATATCAAATGTCACCAAAAACCAGTACGCTAAGACAAAAAACGCTTGTTTTAATCACCTAATATACATGTAACCCTTTCAGGTTAGAGTGGCATAAAACGATCACCGAAGGGTTGAAAGAATACTGTGCACTGATCGATTCCAGCTCCAGCTTCCGAGCCTACCGACAAGCACTGGCTGAAACGAATCCCCCCTGCATTCCCTACATGTAAGTATTGGTATCCTGCGCGTGCTAAAATATTCCAAAGACAACGCAGTGCTAATTGCATTTTGTTCGTTTAGTGGACTCGTCCTGCAGGATCTCACATTCGTGCACATCGGCAATCCGGACCTGCTGCCGGACGGTTCGACTAACTTCTCTAAGCGTTGGCAGCAGTACCACATCGTGGTCAACATGAAGCGCTTCAAGAAAGGGTACGTAACGATGCAGCATGCTGACATGTACTCGTACGAGCGATGAGCGATTATATCGTTTACGAGTTCGTTTTTTTTTTGCCCCGTTTACAGATCGTATCCGTTCAAGAAGAACGAACGCATTATCGGTTTCTTCGACAACTTCGAGTACTCGCTGGACGAGGATGCGATGTGGCAGATTTCGGAAACGATCAAACCACGCGGAACACGGAAAACGAACGTCAATTAGTACAGGTTGAACTGTTTGCGCGGGGGCAGCGATGAACAGGCAGGCGGGCACCACGAATGCGACGAAACAGCACATTAGCGTGGCAGCCACCCGACCGTGGCTGCTGCTGCCAAGCAATCGCAGTAGTTTGTGAAATTGCATGTGTTCTTTGTCGCATTAGTATTTTCGTGCGGGCGCGCATTAAGGAAAGAGAGAGCGAAGCGAAGGGGCGAGAAGTGTGTTGTTACCCAAGCAAACCAGAAGCGTTAGATCTTGATATGGAGTGTATCCAATCAGTCATCGATAATCGAAACATTGCGCATTTACTCTGATCGTTATGCCGCGGAAAAAGGCATACCAAGGATGCGAATTTAGACAGACGATATTTTTCTCGACGATTATTTTGAATGAAGCAAATATTGCTTCGAAGTAGATAATTTCGTTTTGTGTTTCGTTAGAGACATTAGCAATAAGGCGGTAATCGTTTGAAACAGTGCCCTGCAGAATATGACTTTTTTGATCGATTTTGCGGACGCTTTACTGAACAGTAATGAGATTTTTTTTTGTTTTTCTATATTTTGGCTCATATATGAGATGAATCTTTATTCCTTGGAATTGTATTCGAACGCGAGAATAAAATGACGCGAAAAATTGGTCGTACCCGTCCTTAATCCGTTTGAAGGTGACGGGTAAAGCATTTTTTTAGCTAAATAAAAAGAATTCGATCTTTGGTACCCAGATGCGAGCAGAGCAGTGCTCTGTGCTTGCATACCTTATATTAAGTTATAGCGGCAAACGAAATACGATGAAAAAAAAAACTCGGAAAATATTGCACGTGATCTTATTATTGTATTATATTGTACTGCTTGAAATAGTACTTCTAGGGAAACAAAGTATTGTTTTGTTATATTTAAGAGCCAATAATAAAACACAGCAAAGTTTTACTGCGACTGCAAGGAAATGATAAATAGAAAGTAAGTTCGCTCGCAGCCCCTATCATCACACACACAATCAAGTACACACCAGTACATTAGCAGATGCCTCTACCATGAACGAAACGGAGCGAGGTTCAAGTGCATCCCTGTACGGCATACCATTGAAGTCAAACATGCCTAGAAATATAAGTTTTTTATTTAAGTATGCGTACGCGCGCGTGTGTGTGTGCCAAGGATAACGCCGAGCAGATAATATTCAACCAAAAAACGACAAAAAAGGGAAATCAAAAAACAAATCTACGACAAACGATAAAATTTTGATGCAGTAGAAGAATCGTTAGAAGAAACGTGGAAAAAATGAAAAACTTTGGAAAAGGCGAGGGAGTGGGATGCAAAACAAAAATAAATAGAGTAAGAAAGTCGAATCAAGGAAGCGGAACAGCGCCTATTGAGAAAACCGAAAATGAAACACAGACACAAACAGTCAAACAGTCAAAGATAGCTTGCGAGCGTGTTTTTATCTTCTTTTTTAAATACAAAAATAATTTAAACCACTTTTTTCAGTCAGCATTATTTTTTCTGTTTACTTTGCGATTATTGTGCGTATGTGAAGCTGTATGTGGATGTGAGTTTTTCTGTGACTCGCGTGAATGTGTGTATGTGAACAATTCTCTTTTGGGGTATCGCTTGAGTTGCTTATGTTACTGCATGTCTTTAGTTAAAATTGGCTTCGGATTCGATTTTGAAAAGTGTGTGCATGTGTTCTTGTGTGAACGAAAGGTTGAGAGAGGGATAGACAGAAAAAAATAGTGATACAACGAATTAAGCATAGTGTAGGGTGATTTCATTGCGAGTAAACAGAACCGTCACGAACCGCACCGGTGACTGACTGGACTGGTGGTGGCATGTCGATACTGATGTATGTGTGTCTATGGTGAGGTTTCTGGACACGGGCAGAGGATATGAATAGGGAAACGATAGCAAAAATGCAATTTCCCAAAGCTTTCCATCGAATATGGTGGTACAAAAACACATACTGTACTTAACGAGAAAAAAAAACTAAATAGCAATGGGTACACCTTTTTCTACGAGATATTTATACTTACGGCACCAAAGAAGCCTCAGCAATGGTTTAGCTATTTTAATCGCGGCGGTCGCCTTCTTTAAGTTTTCATTGGCGATTTGCTTCGGCTGGGCAGAACTCACAACAGAGATCAGTCTTTTTACTTTCGGGTGGGGTTGCTGGGTTTGAAAATAGACCTCCAGTCCATTCGGTACTATTTGGTACTATTTTAAGCAGGCTATACCTAGGTGCTATCAGGCGCGCAATAAATATTTCCAACTGCTTCCGCGATCGGGAGCGATTGGTGAGCATTTATTGCGCGCGTCATGCAGTCGAGGGTTACGTGAAGCCATTAAAGTTAGTATTAAAATTTGTATCAAAATCAGTGTTAGCCTCTGGAGCTTTTTCTGTAGATATAGACAAGTGTTTGATTTTCGCTACAGCTTTACAAATGCTATCCTACACCGAATTTTCAACCCCACGCTCACGTACAATCAAACACTTTGCATTAAAAAAAACTAGAACAGCATTGAAACAGTAGACCATAAAAGATAAAAATAATGTGCGATAAGTATGGAATATAGATATACAGTTTTAATTTCCAACACACCCATTGATCCTCCAAATCTTCCCGAACGCGCCCGACGTGCGATAGATGCATGTAAAAATAGATAACGCAGCTCTCATAATCGATCTTGAAACCGTATGCAATATTCACATAAATGAGCAAGAAAGTAACACGGAAAGCGATACAATACAATAACCATTTTTTACATGTTCTAGTGCACTAAGTAATCACTCTCTTCGTGATGGGCACAGATGGGAAACTGTAGGCAAGGGTGAAGCATCGTGTAAGCATCATTAGACAAATTTTGCATCGCACTGATATAAATGTAAGAAAATTTTAGCAACGCTATGCTCGGAGAAGAAGTAGCAGGTATCATCTAGGACAACAAACGCTGTTCTCTTGTTGTGCTAAAGGATCCCATGCGCGCAAGGTCGCGGTATAAGCCGTTGTTTGCGTTTCGTGTATTTTGCTTGTTTTCTCATCAACGTCGATGTTTGGACCAAAACCAACAGTATAACTCCGGCTAAGGGCTATGGGAAGATTCCGATATTTCCGGTGTACGCGATAGTGAAGTACATATCAAATCGATGAACTAGAGGAAGAACTATTAGCTACGAACAAGCTGCAGATAGTACTACTACTATTACTATCACTCCTCCTACTACTACTATCACTTTTACTACCATTGTTCGTTACTGTATCCTAGTGGTATCATGCTGCGGGATAGGTATCTTAGTAGGAGCAGACATGCGCAAACCTTTCTCAAGGATCGACTGACTAACTGACTGAGAACGATCAAACCCAGTTTCGCCCGTTCTGTTCTTCTTCTAGTTTCTAAGGACGGTGTAGCTGTAGTGATTTAGACTTTATTCGTCTGAGCGAAGGAATAATAAAACCAGGAGGAACTGGCTGGGCCAGTAAGAAAAGCCGTAAATCTTGCAATCGGAGGCCAATGGGCATCATCTGCAAACAACACACAGCGACACGGTAGCACTTTTTACAGACCTTAGCCTTGATGTTCACTTCTAAATGTGTAAGTGTGTGTGTGTACGTTCGTAACTCAACTAATTCGCATAAAACAAAATCAGTCAGTCGAACAGTTCGGTGATGCAGTAGACTGATGTGGTTGTATCGGTACGATACAAAATCGGGAATACTAAGAAATTGCAAACAATTTAGAACAAGCATCGCAAAGAGCACAAGAAAATAAAGTGTGTGTGAGAGAGAAAGAGAAAGTGAAAGAGAGAGAGAGAGAGAGAGAGAGAGAGAGAGAAACGAAAAAATAATGCAGTGAGATTAAATGCAATTTTACATAGTAATTATACAAAATATGCATGTACGAGCATGTGATTTATTTACACGCATATGTGTTGGTAAATATATGTATATGTAAACAAATACACATAACAATATATTTATTAACATACATATGTAATATACACGATCTCTTCTAGAAAACATAATTGAATACTTATACAAAACGAATGCTAACAAGACAGCTCTCTTCTGTGTCCCTTCCTGCTCGGAGACGACGTAATCCACGCCTGTTGATCGTATCGCTGAGACGGCTAGCACAATTCGGCTGGTACAGCAGTAGCAGAGTCAAGTAATGAATTATCGTACTGTAAGCCACTTGACCTAGAATGCTATCGCTCATCAGAAATCAGACCTAAAACAGCAGAGAAACAACTATAAGCAACAAAATGCTAACCCCGCACCTAACTATATATATATATATAT
>KI915056.1:404055-472994 GCA_000473445.2 Anopheles farauti | reverse complement strand
ATATATATATACAGCATGGACAGATAAAATGAAATAAACTTGATGTGATACATATGAAACAAAACGCAAAAAAAAAACAAACAGAGTTAGAAATAAAGTGTAACAAAACAAAATTTAGTTGTTCTGGTTTTGAAGGTGTCCTAAAGAGTGAATATTTTCCTGGAATGCCGATGGTTAAACAGATTGCATACACTTCAAAGATGAAAGCTTCATTCATCTGTTTACACCAATAGCCAACACGGTTAAACAATTTTCCAGCTGATATTGAATGGCTGTGAAATGAGTATAACAGCTTCAACGTCCGTTTTGAAATCTTCTTCGTGTTTCGGCAATGACTTGACAGCTCACAGTCCGAGGGAAAGTTTGCTAGCTAATGGGAAGCGAACATCCGAAATTGACAGCTTTAGTATGTTTTGAACCTGCACGGAAATACACTCGTACTTGCAACAAGGTAAACAAGTGAATAAACGTGGTGCAATTTAAGCGCACTGGTATATATATTCGCGACCAAATTGTTCCTAAATGTTTATTCGTGTTTCGATAGTGCTTTGAGAACATTAGAACATAGTTCAGACGGTAGCGTAAACAAGTAAACGACCGTATCAAGGGCGGTTAACCTTGTGACAAAGAGTATATCCCCACCACAATCCAATTTTATCTTCCAGATCAAACAACACCAACCCCTAAGCAATCCAAACAGTGAAAACCGAGCCACCATCGTGAACGAGCAAAATGGTTTGCGTGCCCTGTTTCATCGTGCCCGTCCTGCTGTATTTGTGGCATAAGTTCGTTCAACCGATCCTGCTCAAGTACTGGAACCCATGGGAGAAGAAGGATAAGGACGGGAACGTGATTACCAGCGAGCCGAAACTGTTCGACTGTACCGGGGGTGTGTGTCGGTTTGCGGGTAAAAAGCAAACAGCTGCACAGCCGCTGCTCGAAAAGAAAACGGACACAAAAACGGAGACCACCGTTCCGGAAATGGCAACGGACAAGAAATCACTGTAGGTCACTGCTACTGCTTGTAACCAGCACGGTGATATCGACACGAAAAATTTCAAGATTTTACCATCAATGAGTAAGGTTGCGGTGTTAAAGTTAGGGTAATCATCATTGAAGCATCAGTTTGATACAAGGGCATCAAAAACACGGAATGCTCGGAAAAGTGCGCTAATAAAAGCTAAACCAAACGCAAGTGCTGTGCTAGAACTAATAATTCACCATCTTTTTGTTTGCACGGCGCTTAATGGTCTTAGTTGAGTATGATGCAGTAAAGTTAACATAATTTCATAGCATTTGTGTTCATAAAGCTATAAATCATTAAAAATGATGTAGTGAATTCAACGCCGTTCGGTTAGAAAGGAACACTTTATCTGAGATACAAATTAGCGAATTATTGTAGCTTAATTTGTTTGATTTTCTACGCTACAAAACAAAACATAAAACACTCGTAAAAAAAAGGTTCGTTGCTTTGAGTCTATCTGTCTGTCAAGACACTGATCTATGAAAAGTATAATGATGGTCTCTTAAAAGCTCTGCATTCAAATTTTTCTAGAGGGCAATAATGCCACATATTCATTTTGAAAATATGTTATAAATTTTCTGCTCCATATATTGTACAAACTCTTTCTGATCAAAAAGAAAATTTTAAAAAATAAGTGTTTCGGATGAACGGACTATATGGATACTAATCTTATTTCCAAAGTATTTTCATCTGTGTCTCTTTCGTAATTCAGTACTCTGTCTGTGCAGAATACTAAGCTAAGAGGGCTTCGTTGTCGTTGAATTACTTCTGTTAGAATCAAATTCTTTTATTGGATAATGTTCCGTTAGAATCAAATAGTCACGA
This sequence comes from Anopheles farauti, assembly GCA_000473445.2. Classification (NCBI taxonomy): domain Eukaryota; kingdom Metazoa; phylum Arthropoda; class Insecta; order Diptera; family Culicidae; genus Anopheles; species Anopheles farauti. Next base: position 471,145 of record KI915056.1, on the reverse strand, counting down.
TAAAATGTTCGAATTCATATTCTCAATAACCAAGCTAAGTTCTTGTACTTCTATCGTAAGTTTATCCTTGTCACAGAGGTAATTATTGGGCCTGAGGGTATGTTTGGTCCATTTCGTCCGTTAAAATTGGTTTGCGAATTGGGAAATCTTGTTTTTCTCGAATATGTTCAACATTGCTTAGCAACAATATTATTAGAAAAGGATATTTTTCTCGATATGTGGGTAAGAATGAGTGTTTAATTACTATAAGAAAGAAAAATTTTAGTTATCGGATGGAAAATCAGCATGACTGGATGGTTCAAAACCAAATATATCATATACCATAAATCACTTCGTGTATTCCCGTACAGCTCAGTGTATTGTCCTTTACAAATGATAAGCTAAAATTTGTGCGATGAAAGCATGCAAATCTATTGAACCATTTTTTAAAGGAATAACTCTAAAGAAATCTACTCGTTTATCTACTGTAAGTATGTTGTAATCCAGCGGCCCATTGCTCTTCCGCTGTTCGGAAGTTGCAACGAAGCGGAAAAGTCTTTTCGCTTGACGAGCATAGAAAAATACGTATCAACTTATCAGCAAAATGCCAACGCACCCGGCCTCTCTTTGTCTAACTATAAAACAACTAATTGGACTGCATTTAAATTAGAAGATGAGCTGGAAGAAATTAATCAAAATAAAATGAAAATACTTTATTAATAATAAATGCAAATTGCATCTCAAGTCGGAGCTGGAAATTAAACAAAAAACTATCTAACAACAAAGCAGACATCGATCGTGTTCCAAATATCACGTCCACAGTTCAGGGCTATGCACACACAGGCGCAAGCGCAGGCTGGAGGAACATCGTCGCGTAGGCAACCAGCACTACACCAGCAGCACACCAACACATTCACACCATAAACGTTGCTTTGCCTCTCTTTCTATCCACTGCTCTACCATGGTTTCATGAACGCCCTTGCCGTGTGAGCTTTTGTATTCGCCTCTCGTTCTCGCCATCTACGCTGGTACAGTGGAAGCTGGACGTATCTGGAAATTCTTGATGAAAAAAGCGTTCATTTCTCTGACATATGTAGTTTCTGTTTTATTGCTCCATAAAAAAATACAAAGCCCTGGACTACAGCGGTCGTGTGTGCGTCGTACGCTGCCTGGCGTGTGTTTTTATACCCCATTGTTTTAACTCGTTCGCGTTGTGCACACCGTCATCACTAAGGGAAGAATTTTTGTTTCTTCTTTAGTTAGGCATCGATGTGAACAGCCCGATACTGTTGGTGGTAAAACCCGATTGCCGGACGAGTGGACAGTGGAAAAAACACAAAAAACGAAAATCAAACGATAGCACGGAAACGAATGGGAACTCAGCGTCGCAACGCTCACAATAATTCGCTCCCAAAAATCTGCACTTGTGACAATTTGTGTACAGTTGTGTAGCATGCGTTGAGAATTAACAAATACAGCACATCATCGTCTCAGCGCAGAACTATTCCCAGTGCCAACCGCCCAACGAGAAGGACTCCTTAACACAGCAACTCAACCTTGTAGTAACTGGATCATCTGCCGCAGTCAAACCATTATCCAGCAATCAAGCGAAACGAACCCATCGACCGCCGGCAGATTCTGCACGAACGAACACAAAAAAGGTAGGTGAGCGTGAAGTGAAGTGAACTAATAGTGAATTCGACGACGCTTCGAGCAGCTGCCGTAGCGAGAGATGCACCTGACGAGCTGGAAGGTGAGAAGTGAGAAGCTGTGGATACGAGATCCGACCACAGTGCTGCTCACGCCCGGCTACGGTGCATTTTCTCTTTAATGGGTTCGTCTCGATGGGACAGGCACGGTACAAGTTTTTCATCATCATCCGACAGCGTTTTTTTTTGCGCTCTCGCTTGTATGTGTGTGTGTGTGTGTGTGTGTGTACGTGTACGCATGAAAGCACACATCTACACCGCCGAAAGGACCTTTTTTGTTCTCTCAGTACTGAGCGGTGAATGAAACCATATACCCGCGGTGAGTAAGACGTGAACAATGGAAAATTCCTTACTCGTTTGCTAGCTCCGGGGATTGTTTTTGCGGATTCGACAAAAATATGTTTGCTCTTTTCACTTTCTCACGAGGCTTTATATACCGATGGTAGAAAACCATCCTCCGTTTGTTCGTTTTCGCGTTTTTGCAGCTGATTCACAGCGAAATGTGCGAGGTTTCTCCCTGTTACAGGTGAGACACGAACAACGGAAATTTTCCAGCTTCATTAAAGCCTTCCAAATCTCATCTTTTATCGCTCACTGGTGAGGTAAGATGAGGAATAGGAACAGTTTTCCCGATGGGAAAAAGCTTTACGCGCTCTGTGTCTGCGTGATGGAAGCAGGCGCACCAAAGAAAAAGGGTTCCGCCCATACACCGGCCGGTTTTTCTCACGCCAACGGTGGCGACGCCGCCGCTGTCCGTGCTTTACCGTGGAAAAGGCAACGAAAACACGCAAAAACAACTTTCCGTCTCGGATTTTCCTTTCGATCCCCCCGGCCGGGTTGAGACGATTTTTGGCCAATTAGGCTGTCCAGATTTTTTGGCAAGAAAAAAAAATGTTTCAGATGAGAAGGATAAACGGTGAGGTGAAAATGATTTCGTATCGTACGATTGGAAATGCGATTTCAGCAAAGAAACATGTGCCACAGGCTACTGCCTTATAATTGTGTGAAAATAATTTCCCGTGTGTTCGCGTGTATTTCCGACTTTGTTCCGCTTTGTAACCAGCCGTATTTAGCTGCTTTTGGTGAAATATTTCTTTCAGTTCTTAAACAGTGCTTCAATATCTTTTTAACTTCAAATTAAATCAAACGGGAGGAATAAAAATTGTTCATTTGTACCGGCGGGCATCTTGAGGTAGTAATCGTGCGAGGATGGGGTGGGGATTGCATCATACGATTGGAAACGCGTTTTGCTGAAAACGATGTGTCAGAGCCTACCGCGAATCGAATCATACGTTTGTTCCCGCAATCCACTTTTTTAACAACATCTTAGCTTCGATTTTAAAATATATCTCTCTTTGGGAGAACTTTTCATTATATTGTGATTTTATCGGTATGTGTATTTCTTATATTGGAAAACGCAGTAAATTGTTTCTGCAACAAACACACACACACACACACACCTACACAGAAACGCACGCACGTACGCTTTCACGGGCCCCGTTGGTTTGGTTGATTAGATATCGTTTTTGTTCCATCTCGCTCCTCCTTCAAAAACAGAAAAAAGGGCGAAGAAAAACACAACATAACGCCCTGCATGCGAATGCTGTGAAGGGGGAAGGTTGGGAGGGAGGAAGGGTGGGTGGTTGCTAAGCGGAAATGTCTCCGTCGGTGCGGCGTGCTTGTGTGTGGTGTTGCGCGCTTGATATTCTGCCATTGGCCACCACACCCTTCAACACCGGCCGGGAGCATCTCGGGGACTCGGCAGGACGGGAGGACGTTTTCTGCATGTGTGTTGCAAAGGCGCACGCGCTACTCCCGACCGCGTACGCCGACGGGGCGGGGAGGGCCGAAACAACGCTATACGCGCGGGTTCCATGCGGATGGAACTTCTTACGGATGACACACACTCCAGCAATGTGTGCATAAAGGGACAGAGCCAACGACCAAGTCAGTGCGAAAGAGAAATAGAGGATGAGAAAGAGAGAAAACACACAGAACACAGATACAGAAGCGTCGTGACCAGGGATGTCAAACATACCCTTTTCATGTACACAACTCGCGAAGCTCAAACTATTACATGAAAATATTATCATTTCCTTTACAACTGGTGTCAACCGGGAAGCTGACACACAGCTCGACTACGCGTTATGATATAAATTTACTTTAGATTGAGTTGAGTCCTTTGAATTAAAATCAAAATGAATAATTTACAAATCTGTTCAGAGAGATGAATTCCGAATTTTCGGTTTTCATATCATGTCTCTTTATATTATCATCCCTATTTTTATTACAGAGAGTGTTATTATGCTTTTAGAAGTTGTTTATGTAGCATAGCAATTTGTAGTTCATCATTTTAATGCACATTCTTTATCAGACAAACCAGTTTATAAATGAAAAAATTGATAACGAACAAAAGTTTATGACTCTGTTGTGGTTGGCTTTCTAAAGCCTTTTTCTGGTCTATTTCATAACAAGATAATTTACTTCATTGACAAATTTAATTTAATGATAAAAACAGGATAATTTTATTGATTGCCAAATTTAATATTATGTTCCATCAATTCTTGAAGAAAAATATTCTAGTAAAATCTTGTTTTTACTATTATTAGTTATTCGGCTTAAAAAATAGTGTTCATAGTATACTTTTTTTCAGCTGTATAAATGAATTACGAATTAAAACAGACATCTTTTACGATTGCAAATCATAATTCCGGTTGCTAGTGCTTGATGGTAGCATTATATGAATTTTTAATGTACATAAAATACTAAATTTGCTTTCGGGATGCATTGACGGCATAACTTACTGCATATCCATAAAGTTAAAATGTTTACAACTCTGCAAATAACAGAGATTTTTAGATAACAAAATACTTTTCGTTCCCATTTTGCGTCGATTTCTATGTATCAAATTGCGAAAATGATAAAAAATGCAAGCTCTCAACCGTTGACATCCCTGTTAACAACTCAGTGAAAGATAGAAAAGACTGAAAGAGGAGTTACGAAGCGAAACCGCATTCACAAAACACCTTCACTCCCGCAGCACACATTCACACAAACAATCTTTCTTTCTCTCTCTCTCTCTCTCTCTCTCTCTGACTTTCTCGCTCTGGCAACGCCGCACAAGTCGCGTTATCATCTTCGTGTGCTTTGTTGTTTCAGATCCGTTTCCCGTCTTGCTGTCTGGCGAGATTTTTCTGCTGACGGGAAGATGTTCAAAAGTACATCTAACGGGGCGGGACGGGTGCGTGGGTGGTTTTCTATGTCTGCGAAATACCTCCGCCGTGATCTCAATCGACACGAAAAGCAAAACGTTTGCATATTCCCGTTTCCGTGTTCTCAAACAACATGATATGCTGATATGCTTGTGTTTCTTGTCTTCTCCTCCCTTCAGGTAGACGGTAGCGGGGAGGACGCAAATGCTCGCCTAATGCAACGACCAGTTCTTGCACAGTGCCAGGTCTAGTCAATACAGCGAGAGCAAAATCACACCCCAGCGAACGGCTAAGATAGAAAGAGCAGCAAGCGATCAACAACCGGAAAAGGCTTCACGTTACCAACTGACGATCTGTCGCGATGGCGTGGAGATTTAAGGCATCAAAGTACAAGAATGCGACCCCGATCGTGCCGAAACCGGAGAGCTGCATCCGCGACATCTTCGTCGGCTCGTACCAAACGTACGGAAACAACATCGCTGCGTCAGCCGCCTTTATCGCCTTCAACTGGGAGCATGCCGGCTCGAGTGTGGCCGTACTGCCGATCGACGACTGTGGCCGCAAGAGCAAGTCAATGCCGTTGCTCCATGCGCACGCGGATACGGTTACCTACCTCGATTTTTCTCCGTTCCATGATGGATTGCTGGCGACCGGCTCGCAGGACTGCCTCGTCAAGGTGTGGCACATTCCGGAGAAAGGCCTGGAGCAGTCGCTGTCCACGCCGGAGTGCACATTCTCGACCAAGCAGCGCCGGGTGGAGACGGTCGGCTTTCATCCGACCGCCGACTGTCTGCTGTACGCGACCGCGATCGGCTGCGTTAGCCTGTGGGATCTAACTTGCCAGCAGGAAGCCTTTTGTGAGTAGCGCACCTTCCTAGCATTTCGTACAACCGGAATATCCCGAGTTTGTGGTAATATCTTTATCTCTCGCTCTCTCTTGCAATCCACAGCGAACAACGAGCATCCGGAGGTGATACAATCATTGAGCTGGAAGCAGGACGGCCGCGTCTGCGTGACTAGCTGCAAGGATAAGATGGTGCGCGTGCTGGATCCGCGAGCTGAGTCTCCCATCTCGCTCGCCGCGGAAAGCCACCAGAGCATTAAGGATTCGCGCGTCGTCTGGCTTGGGGAGCAGGACCGTATCCTCAGCACCGGGTTCGATGCGTCCCGCCTGCGGCAAGTAATCATACGCGACCTGCGCAACTTCGCTGTGCCCGAGAAAACGCTCGAGCTGGATTGCTCGACCGGCATCCTGATGCCTCTGTACGATCCGGACACCAACATGCTGTTCCTGGCCGGCAAGGGTGACACGACGATCGCCTATCTCGAGGTCACGGACAAGGATCCGTACCTCATCGAAGGGATCCGACACTCCGGCGAACAGACGAAGGGTGCTTGCCTGGTGCCGAAGCGCGCACTGCGGGTGATGGATGGCGAAGTAAACCGAATCATGCAGCTTACGTCCAACTCGGTCATACCCATAATGTACCAGGTGCCGCGCAAGGTAAGGATTGTTTATAGTTATAATATTAATATTCATTTTAAATTAATTGTCAAATATTTAACGTTTAAATTATTGCAACGTTTAAATCAAAAAATTATGAAATTCCATTTCGTTTTATATACGACAAATTTCAATAGTACTTCAATCCGTTGAAAATTAACAAATTGTTAGCCAAGTTTCAATTATTGTGCTTAATCATATGATGTTAATAATATCAAACACGACTAGATTAACGTAAGGATAATCTTTCTCATTTGTTATTTATAGATTTTTTCTATTAAGAAGTTTTAAGTTAAAGGTGTTCGTTCGTACCGTTTCTTTTCATTACTTATTTTGTTTGAAGTATATCCGTCCTGATCCAATATTAAATTAGATCAAACATTTATATTTACATTTCATTTTGTCAGAGCTACCGCGACTTCCATAATGATATTTATCCGGACACAAATGGCTATCGCAGCGAGATGACCGCCACTCAGTGGCTCGGAGGTGCAAACACACCCGTACCGAAAATCAGCCTGGATCCGGCCAACCGTGAACTCGGCGAAGCACCAATCATAGTGAGTTGTTTTGAGTTCTCTTGTTTTCTTGACTGTTTCCAGCGGAACCACGTATATTACACTATAGCACTAATTACATACTGTATTTATGGATCGTGCATCGCCTTGTCATATCACAGTTGAATACTGGCATATGTACGATTTTTAAATTCGGTGGTAAATAAGCATAAGTTTATCGTAATAAGATTGCGCGTAGTGATAATATTAACAGGTGTTCGTATCGTGCCATTGCATCATTTATACTTCGTTGTCTAGTTTCCCCTGTATCATTTTCCATCCTTTTTCTCACCAATAATACTGCAGTTCATTAAATATGTACATCTATACATCTTTTTTGCCTTTCCATCTAATCTGCTATGCATCCTGCTCTGTACAAAACAAAAACTGGCATCCTCTCATCCTACCACTATCTTATAATGTAATGCTTATCTATAACCGCAACCAACACAAAATACCTAAACCGAATAACACACAGGTCCTGCGCGGACCGTTGAACGAGATGGTAAACAACATCGCAAACAAGATGCGCAATGTACAAAACAACACGTCAACCGCGGCCAAAATCGAACGGCAGGCGATCGTGAAGCCAACGTTCGTTCCAATAAAGGAGAAAATCAAGCATATGGAGCAACAGCAATCACAATCACAGCCGGAAAAGTGCGAACTGGAGCAGCGCTTCAAGGAGCTGGCGCAGGGCAAGGACGAAGACGGCAACCCTCTGCCGTTCGACGAGAAAAATGGAAACGGAAATCACCACCATCATCACCATCAGCGCGAGGCGACATCCGGTTCGTCGTTCGACGCTGAGCCGGATGGTGTAACCGGGCGGGCTGGCGAAACAACGCCACCGAAACCACTGCCGCGGACATCGCGCAACAATTCCGTCTCGGAGCAGCTGTCCGGTACGGGGGGCAGTGACGAGCTGTCTCCGTCCGTGGTGAGCCCGGCGGCAATCACCGCAGCCGGTATACCACGCCCAGTGGCAAGACCACGCACTACCAGTGGATACAAGGTTAAAAACGAGGGGAAAAGGGGAATGAAGTTTGCAAATTTTGTTTAGTTAGTTCTAGTGTTCCGTTTTTTAAATGATGAGTAGATCGTACACCATCCATTTTTAAGGATATACTTTTAATATTACCTTTTTTATTTAGTTTTAGCTACGCAACACTTTAGTTTCTAACATTTGCTTATGTTCTAACTATTCTAACTATTGCTTATGTTTGTAATGTTTTTATTCTGTGTTAGGGGGAATAGGAGTTTTTATGTGTCTGATTTAAAATAATTTAATAGTTGTGAAAAAAAACCCGTTTGGAGTGGTACAATTGCAAAAATAATATTCTTCTAATATTAATATATCAAATCATTACTATTGGCTTTTTTATGCATCTATTTGCATTAATATAAAAAATATGAGCTTTCATACGTGTTTGTTAAAAAAATGTTTCAAAATAATGTGCCTAACATCAAACAGGTTTTCTTGTTTACGTGACCATAAAAAATCGACCGTAACTCCATTGCAATTGCAATCTAAATTCAACGATTCTAATGTCATATCTTTACTTTTCAATACTACAAACTATCACGTAAACTACAGCCACGCCTAGGTCCGAAGCCATTTTGCAACACGAATGCTACTGGCGATTTCTCGTTCGACAAGGTGTTCAGCGTACCGACCGCACCGGGCACGGAACCGGATGCAGAAAAGGAAGTCCCAATGTCTCCACCGGCGGTCGAAGCAATGGCAATCGCTGACGCTGCTGAGCATGAGACCACCGAACCGAATGGCAACACAGTCTCGGGAGGACCGGACGCGGATACCTTAAAGGACGGTGATTCCAACACCAACGGCACCACTCCCACAGATGATTGTAAGCCTTTCGGTGAATCGGAGGAACACTGTGACATCGACAGACGCTCCATTCCCCCTGCCACACTGCGCAAGGTAAGCACGGATGAGTTGAGATTGTTTCTTAACCACCACGTACGGTTTTACCAATGTAACTCTCACACTACTAATCGTACCAATCCTATGTCTATTTTTTATACTAACCACACCAATAACCCTCCAACAATATTCAACGCCACACGGAATGGCACATCTGCTGGGGTTGCCTGCTGGGAATTTGCGCAACAGCCGGGTGAACAAGACAAGGTTACATGCAAATTGCTATTAACTTAAGATATTCGATAAGTGTGTGCTCGTATGCGTTTTGTATGATTTGTATTTTTTTTTTGTATATTCACATAATATGGCGACTGTTTCACTCCCTTTGTTGTGTATTTTCGCTATGCGTATTTAATGTAATATTTTGCATTCTTCTTGTACCATTTCTTCGACGATCTAGTTCTTCGAGAATTACGGGTCGTCCGAATCGATCGATCAGTTTGATGCGTCGATGGACGATGCTGCCAAAGCGCAGTTCGATCGTTTGAGCGCTCAACGGTCGAGCCTCGCTGAAAGACGACGCATGTTCGAGATTCGATCGCAAAGCATGGGACGTGCGGAAGAGAAGACGACTTCGCCATCGCCGCTTAGGTTGGTATCACAAAACCTAGATCTAAGTGCATCCTAGTTCTACATCAATCGATAATCTATTCTTCTCTTTACGCGGTTGCGGTTATCGCTGTAGACGTCTCGACTCGCTGAAAACACGCGGTGAGCATAAGACGTCCGTAGATGACTCAGCTCTGATGCCGCCGCCGGCGTGCACGGACTTCCTGCGCAAGCGCAGTGATCTCACAAAGGAGACCATGCCGGATATCGTGAAGCGCAGCAACACTACAGCCGGCGTGACGACCGCGAACAATAACAACAACAACAGCGCTGCCTTGAAGCGCACGTCGACCGTGTTTGGGCGCGTGTCGAAGTTTCGCCATCTGAAGGGCACACCAGGCCATAAGAGCACGCACATTGAAAACATCCGCAACCTCAGCCGCCAAATACCGGGCGAGTGCGACGGTTTTCAGGCAAATGCGGACCGTGTGGCGGTACCGATTGCCGGCCCGGGCGGCAAGATCGCTGTGCTAGAGCTGAGCGATCCGCGCCGCCTGCCGGACGGTGTCATCCCAACGCTCGTCAACATTCAGAACATTACCGACTTCCAGTGGGATCCGTTCGATACGTCTCGATTGGCGGTGGCCTGCGACGATGGAGCGGTAAAACTGTGGCGCATTCCGACTGGTGGCCTCACTCAACCGACGAACGAACCGGAAACGACGCTGGTTGCGCATTCGGATAAGATATACATCATGCGATTCCATCCACTGGCGCGCAACGTGCTAGTCACTGCGAGCACCGACATGATGATGAAGCTGTGGGATCTGGACACGATGACGGAGAAGCACACACTGCTCGGACATACCGACCAGGTTCTGTGCTTCGCCTGGAGCCCGTGTGGCCGGTTCGGCGCCACGGTGGCCAAGGATGGACGGGTGCGTGTGTACGATCCGCGGAAGTCGCCACAACCGATCAAGGAGGGTACCGGACCGGCTAGCACACGTGCCGCACGTATCGTTTGGGCACTGGAAGGAGAATATCTGGTGGTGACCGGATTCGACAAGTAAGTACTATGGAATGGAAGCATAGCAGATTGGTTGTCACATTCCAAATCACATAAATCTTATGCATGGAATGTTTCGGTTTGAAATGAATTCAATAATCTCTAGCTTTCGATGTTCATTATATCAATTATATATATATAATTGGTTCAATTATATATATATAATTGGTATATCCATAATTGATTAGATCATACGATTGATTTGATTTCTTTCCTTCGAAAATCTGGATTTATAAATTTACTACTAGGAGTTTCATTTATGCAATTTCATCTTTGGACAACTTTGTACAGAGAGTGCTATTTTATGCGCCAAATTATCGTAATATTGCGTTTACCAGGATAGATGATCATGTTTTAAACCATTTTTAGATTACTCAAATAACTATCCCCGCTGTTTAGGATTAGAATGAGCGAAATCTACAATTTATACAAACTCTACTTAATATGTTTTCTGCATGTCTAAACTTATGTTTGTTTTCTGTATTTCCCTTTATCAAAGGGTATCGGAGCGTCAGATCTATGTGTACAAGCTGTCCGATTTGAGCACTCCGATGGGCATGGTTGGCCTGGACGTGTCGCCCGCCATCTTGATGCCGTTCTACGATGAAGATAGTTCGACACTGTTTGCCACCGGCAAAGGCGATAGCACCATCTATTGCTTCGAGGTGACGGACGAGGCACCCTTCATCTGTCCGTTGTCGCACCATCGTTGCCCCACCCTCACCCAGGGTCTCAGCTTCCTGGGCAAGAAGTATTGCGATGTAGCCGCGGTCGAGTTTGCCCGTGCGCTTCGCTTAACCAACGGTACAGTAGAGCCACTTAGCTTCACCGTACCGCGTATCAAGTCAGAGCTGTTCCAGGACGACCTATTTCCACCGACCAGAGTGCTCTGGACGCCGACGCTGACTGCAGAGGAATGGTTCGCCGGACGAGACGTGGCACCGGCGCGCATTTCACTCAAACCGGAGGGCATGGCAACACGTAAGTATAGAAATTTGCACGGCTGATATAGAATGTATTGCATGATAATTCAATAACCATCGTTACTATCTATGCCTAACCTTGTGATTAGATTCTGCCTGTTTCATTTCTGCCAGTCAATTCTAACTGTCTCATTGATTCGTTTTAGTGTCATCGATCCAAGGAAACGTGACGACCACCCCGACGAAGAAAAATGACGGAATTGTCATGCCTCAAGGCATTCAAAAACCATTCGCTAAAGCCCCCGAGCACGTACAGGAGCAGGTAAGAAGCAGAATCCAACAATCCACACCGGTAGTACCCAAACAAGTAGCTCACTACTTTCTCCTTTGCTCTCTATTTCTCCACGCTGCTAGATCAAAAACGCGGTCAGCGCTCGTATGGCGGTGAATAAAAAGCTCGAACAAGACAGCATGGAGGGTGTCGACGAAAAGGAATGGGAAGAATAGACTCGCTGCGACAACGCGATGCGGCCCACACCGGAAGCAAATAGCTGCCAGCAGCAAAGAAACTAACCGCTGCATGTGGATGCTATGCATCATTATTTACTATTACATTTATTTTTTTTAATTGATCTTCTTTCGAAATACGCGGAAGTATAATACCCGCAAGACGCGCATACGCGTAACAGAAACTTATACGAGTGTCCGTATCGAGGGCGCATCAGTTCTGCCAGGGAAAACGTCCCGTGAGGAATTATCCTTTCTTCCGTGCAGCCGTTATTGAACTGCCGGTGTTCATTTTACTACCCTTGCTTTAGGGAATTTCGATCCTTTTTCAATATAAAAACTGGAACTGACCAAACGGGTCGTGTCAAAACAGTCGCGAGAACAGCGCGCGGGTGATGCGAATTTTGCGCACACCACGCACTAGGAACTAACAAGCCGTGGGTGAAAGGCATGCGCCACTCTGGATAACTCTATGCTAGCTACTAAACACATACACAACGCGGAGACTGATTGAGCATCCCATTTACTCCAACTCTGTCGCTCTCCCTCGCTCTATATAATAAGCTCATTCCTGCCGGGCATACACACCAAACTCCTGGACTGAATCATAAAAGTCACAAGCGATAAAAGACCAAATAAGCTATACTCATGATCATGGCAGATTGTGCACGTATGTAGGTTGTCTTGCTACAAATGCTTGCACGTATCGTAGTTATGGAGCCATTTTTTATCTATCGCTCTCTTCTTTCTCTCTCACTTTCATTTCCCGGTCTCTCAGTTTTGACTGAGAGCCCAGCCTGATCGTAAAAGTTTAAATTGTGCTACATTTTGATAATAAGTTTACAGCGCAGAATAATCAGTGTTTGTTTGAAAGGTATTTTAAGGAAGTTTTTTCAAGTACGGAGATTTTACAATTTTACGATCGCACGCGTAAGCGCTGCATGAACCTGGCTGTTCCCTTGTGTTTTATGGGGATGGGCCACACTGATTGGTGCAATAGAAAGCTGGCAACAATGACAACAATCTTTCCTCGTCCTTTAGATACTCTTTTTTTCATATAAACATCCTCTTTATACAACGCCTCTAGAAAACATGACACGCCAGAAGGAGAAGAAAAAGAAGCAGATGCGAGAGGAAAAAAGACAATATATTTAACTAGTATGCACAGGCATACCGAATTCTTGATGATAGCGCCGAATGATAGAATCAGAAACGACACATTTTCTACGGTTCTTCGAGGGATAAACATAGCAGTGAGGAAAAGCAATCGTACCGCTCTCTAGCGAAGACACACGTTTCGGTTACGATCCAAGGCCACCGTGGTAGGGAATCGAGAAAAAGACTTTTGTAGACGCAAAAAAGAAGAAAGACACATGCACACACACTCAAAAAGAAGGCTAGTCACATTTGAATGCGAAAGGAAGTAAATGCAATAATATAAGCTAAGCAAGGCATGGAAGGGTGGAAGGTACTGAAAAACGGAACAACACGCACATCAAGCACACGCAGAGGACGTACGGGAAACGGTTTTGATTAGGTTTTGAACGCACTGATTAGCCCAGAAGGATTCGTCGTGATTAGGAAGTATTTGATTTCAATACAATTTTAAGATGACTTTCGGAACTCAATCGTTATTATCGGGCACCGCTAGATTTTTTTTACTATTTTGCAGTGTAACGCTATTTACACTTCCAACATTCGTATTCTTGTTTGTAACACCAACAAGAAAGTAATATGCGTGGGAAACGCTCGAAAAATTGGCTTCATTGGCATAAGAACGATATTTGTTTGTTTATTTTTTTAAGTTTATATTGATCGTGTCGTGTGCTTAAGTTCGTAAAATTGCGTGTTGAAAGTATTGTGATCAATTCATAGCGATTAGTTTGTAATGTGTTGTACTTTCTTTTGCGTTTCTTCTTGCTAGGGAAAACCTGTTTCACGCGGAACCCTTATTTAGCTAAAGAAGAAAACGATTTGAAATGAAAAATATCAACCATTGGGTGGGTGCCATTTTTATTTAGCAGTTACTGTCTCTTTTCCTTGATCTAACCCAAAAAAATCATAGTTAATGACTCTGTAAATGCGATTTCAGAACAATCAACTCGCTATAGTACGTAACAGCTTATGCAATGCAGGGTTTGCCTTTTCTATTATTTTGTTATGCTTTTTTTGTGATCGAAAGGCACAAAGTACGCACATAAAGAAACACACACATCATGTAACGCGTTGTGTTGAATATGTGTGAATTTCGTGTAATTTATGATAAGTAATATTAAATTATAGTTTTTTTTATTTTAAATTGAAGTAGCATTCTTTTTTACTGCTTATCCCAAGCTGCCACCAAAAAGAACTGGATCATTAATGGTAGTTATCGTACGGAAGAATGATCCCCCAATAATTTTACACGTTACCCGCGCATTCTTCCCCCTCGTTTTCCATAAAATTATCACGATAACAATTGTATGAGGTCATATCGGAACTGAATGTGTTAAAGAAAGCAAACGCGTAAAATTAACGCAACTGTAACTGCGCTCATCCAAAGAAAATGCCATCACTTACCTCCCCTAACTAACCCCTCGGTTGTAAGTTTGCAGGGAGGTTCCATTTTCTGAGTCCTCGATCCGGGGAGAGGGGAGGATGGTGTCTTTGTAGCTGCCAAAGATTGTAAATCACTAATGCAGGCTCATCATCAGGTCCTTTTTGGCAACCCCTAGGACCAGATCGGATTCTTGCACCACCAATACCCTGTCTCCTTCAAACCCCTTCCCATCTCGACCCTGCCATAATTTCATTATATTTGGTATATATAGATATATACATAAAATAGAATATAAAATAAACAGTAATAAAAACGAATGAAAACTTCTGCAAACGTATATTGAAGTCTTCCCAACGAGATCGCGTTGATGAGGAAAAAAATCTGAAATGAAAGAATGTGTTCGATATGCTCACTGATCTTATTTGTGTGATGTGATGCTTAGTGATAGTGGCGTTAATATATAGACTCGTCACGCAAAGAAAATGAAAATCTTTCATGTAAAGATAAGAAAGGATATGGGAATATTTTTTCAGTTTCCAGTAAGTAAAGCGACTGTTGCAAAATCACTACCAAGCGATTTTTAAAGTAAAAATAGATAGGTCCACTCATACCCCCATGTGGAGAATTTTCTAAAAGGAAACAATTTAACAGCACGCTAAACGTGCATTGCAATCAAATAGGGTTTTATGAACAATAATGCCTGCACAAACTAGCAACCATTGATGTAGTCAATTAACACTTCAGCAGCTTGGAGTCCATCAAGTTTTTTTGATTAAGTAACATTTTTTCTGCACTAGTTTAAAACAAGATAAAAGTTTAAACTGGCCGTTTGGAAATACATAAGGAATTGTTGATCATATTTTTTCTTACTTTCCATTTTTCAATTCCAAATATTGTATTGATATTGATACAATTGATACATTTTCCTATATATTACAAAAAAAATCATGGGATTTGTGACTCGTGATAAAATTATGGCTGAAGTTATTCCAGAATTCCATTAGGTGGTCATGAATTAAAGCGCTGTAGCTTTGTGATGTTTAATATGATCGAATTTGCTTCGAACTGTACACATCTTCACAGTCCTATATCTACCTTGACTGCAAATGTCATTAACGTCAAACAGTGTAGTGCGAGTGTGTTGTGTGTGAGATAACTTTTTCTTTCCTCTTTGGCCAACGGCGTTTGGAAAGAAAAACTAACACACACAAACGCATACGGTAAGGTAGATGCTAGCTGGTAGAAAATCAACAGCAATCCACTGAAAATTGGTTCCAATAGAAGCGAAAGCGTGATTCCGTGATTCATCCGTGACTTTATTTGCCGTGTGCTCAAATCGGTCTCAACGAGTTCGGGTGCGTGCGTGTTCTTGTATGTGTGAGGGCGTGCAGTATTCCCCACACGCATAATTTGACGCGTTTTATGTAGTGGCTGTTGGCGGCGTCCAGCTACGAACACCGATCGAAGGATTACTGACCCAAGAAGCATCTCCTTAATTTCCTATCGATCATCCGTGGTAACCCGTTGCACTTTAGACTCACCAATCAACTTCCAACAAATGTTTTAAAAAGGACGGAGCTAGCTGTGTAAGTTCTGTTACGGCGTTCATGTAGATATATTCATGTATGTGTGTGTGTTTGTTTGGGCGTGTGTGGCATGAACAACATCACAACCTACTGCAAAAAGCGATTTTTAAAAAATGGAAACAACGAACCACACTTTTCACAGGGAAACGTGCGAACAATTTTCAACAAATAAGTGACTTGCCCCACGCCGAAAACCGAACAGCAATCAAAAACCTTCTTCCCACTCCTGCGGACGACACGCACCAGAAAACATGTGTCGGCACCGGGGCGAGCAGGGATAAGAGATGTCTACACCGATCAAACGTAAAATAACACTAGAACTCGCGAGCAAGAAGTCCACCCTGATCAAGGATCGTCCCAGCGTGTTCCAGCGTCTCGGCACGAAGAAGCTTGGCCGTGCCAGCGGTTCAACCCAACAGCAGCATTATCACGCACAAGAAGGCGTTGTTAGTATCCTCGACCGAAGTCCGCGTCCGCGAATGGAAATTGTTAACCGTTAGCGATTGTAATAATCCCCGACTGTCCCCACAAAGCATACTTTTTTCGTTTAAAGTAGATAAATATGATGCTTGTTTAAAATGGTACTAATCGTATCGCAAACAAACGTTAGAAAATCGGTTCATTTCAATTAATGTGAACGGTGCAGATCTTGCAATATGAAGAAAAAATTGAATCCGAGAAACACGAAGTAGATATCTCGGCTGTAACAAGCTCCCAACATCAACCCGGTGAAATGGAACGTTCTTCGTTTCGAAAGATTAGTTTATGAAATTGCAGAACGTTTTGACAATTCTGTACGTACTACGCGTCGATTTTAAAATCTTAATTTCATTCATATAATGAACCCTGTTTGTTCGATAATTAAAAAAAAACTTCTGGTCATTAGTCTCATCCTTATTGATTACACGAATTGCTAGCAGATGCCGAGCGTTCTCTTATGGATTTGAACATTCGCTGACGGTTCCATCACATTCTGGTTCGCGGAAGGGTTGTCGTCCCGCGTCTACTAATGCTATTCGTTCTAATCTGCAACAGGAGAGCAAGGAAGAGATAGTAAAGCGCATCGTATCGGCAGCGGACGAACCGAACGCATCGACTGCTTCTACAGTTGCGAACGTACCAGAGAGTGTAGCGGCACACGCGCGCCTCATCCAGGCGCAGCTGGCAGCGAAGGCGCAGCAGAAGGCAACCGCAGCAGCGAGCAGTACGACCGGTGTCTCGTCAGGAGCGGAAGTGGGACCGGTGGGGCCACTTTCAGACGATCTAACAACGGCTGTGGAGCCGGACAGCGTGGGTGTGGAGGGTGTGTCGAAGCAGCAGGAGCAGTATTACCATCATCATACGCATCATCCGCACCATCTGCATCACCACCGTCACCATCATCACCCACACCACCACCACCACCACCACCAACACCAACACCAACACCAACACCAACACCACCACCGACGAGCGAGCTGGGACCAGTCGTCCCTGGAGAATGCTGACCGTGCCATCCTAGAGCTGAAGCGAAAGGAACTACAGCACGAGCTGAAGCTCGAGATGGACGCGAGCACCAGCAAGAAGCAGAAAAAGGACAGCCGTGGCGAACTGAGCAGTAAGAAGATGAAGAAACTGGTCAGTCGGTCGCAGCAGCTGCAGCACCAGCACGGCCACGGCCAGCAGCAGCAGCACCAGCAGACATCGACCAGTACGTCAGAGAGCAGCAACAGCAGCAGCGGCACGGAATCGTCCGAAACGGACACATCCACCACGTCCAGCTCATCGTCGCACAATTCGACCCACCGGCGGCTCAAGAAGCGTCACACGGTTGCGACGCGTGTCTCCCGTCGCAACGATTCCAGCGACAGCAGCTCGGAGCGAACCGGTTCCCTGGCCGCAAGCGTCTCCTCCAAGCTGTCGAAACGGCGGGCGAAAAAGCTCGCCGCCGCCCACGAGCAGGTTGAGCGCAGCAAGCGCCTGCTGGCAAAAGCAGCCAGCAAGGGTGGATCAAGCACCGGCCTGAGTAGCAAAACGATGCGCGTGAAAAAGTGTCTCACGGGTGGAAGCCCGTCGACGGGGCACCTGTCGAGGAAATTGTCCTCTCGCGATCTCTCCCCGACCGGCGCCGTCATGAAGGTGTCGTCGGCGAAGTATGCCGCACTGAAGGCGGCCAAGCTACTCGTCGGTTCGTCCGGCTCGTCTTCGTCTTCGGCAGCTGCTGCCGCTGCCGCCGCTGCGAAGAAGGAGAAAATGTCGGCGCTCGATGCACGCGAACGGGTGCGCGAAAAGGAACGCGAGCTGGCGTTGCGAGAGAAGGAACGCGAGCGAGAGAAGGAGCGGTTGCGGTTGCGCGAACGTGAGCGGGAGCGAGAACGGTTGAAACTGCGACCGGCGTCGCCGAGGATGCGTTCCAGTGGGCCCGTATCACCGGTTTCATCACGTGGTGGTGGCGGTGTGTCGTTGCGCGAACTGCAGGGTGGCAAGAGCGGCAAGAAAAGCCCCGAGCGGAGGCTCTCTTCACCGCTGGGTGGGTCGGGCGTGTCGTCGGCGGTTTCGGCCGCCGCAGCCGCACGCTACCGCGACCTAGTGCCGATGTCACTGCGCCGGGAACGGTCGCCCCTACCGCCGGAGCTAACGCGCGACGAACGACGCCGGCACGAAGCTGCCCTGAAAGAGAGGGAGCGGATGCGTGAGCGCGAGGTGTTGCGTGGTGCGAAGGAACGCGAGGAGACCCTCCTGCGGCAGCGAGATCGCGAGCGGATGGGAGTGAAGGACGTTCCACACCCCCACCAACACGTGCAGCAGCAGCAGCAGCAGCAACAGCAGCAACAGCAGCAGCAACAACAACAGCAGCAACAAGTACGAGGAGGTTTGCGGCGTGACAACGACGGTGGACTGGAGAAACCGGACCGGCACCGGCCCGTGGAACGTTTGCTGCCCCGACCAGCCGAACGTGCCCGTGCGCTGGCTGCGGCTCGCTCGCCACCGGGCAAATCGGTCGATCGCGATCGAAGCCGTTCGCCACCCTGTTCGCCCGGTGCCTCTCGCAGCTCACGAGGCGGAGGGATGCGCGACCGGGACCGTTCGTACGAACGGGTTTACCTGCACGAGCTGCACGAACGGCGAACGACGAGCCGCTCGAGGGAGCGCGAATACGTCGGCAGTCTGGTGTCGCCGCCCGTGATGCGTTCCGGAGCACGGCGCGATTCGCCGCCTCCGTCACACTACGAGCGCCACGATCGGGGTTTGCTCGCTCGAGGTGGTGGTGATTCACGCGAGTATCGTGGTGGGCCCGATCGGGATGAACACGGGTACGAAGAACGACGGGGCGCACGGGATGAGTACGTGCGAGACTATCCGGACGATCCACCACCGAGACGAGAGCCACCCGCCTCGCATCACGATCCGCGCGGCGGATGGGGCGATTGTGAGCGAGTCGAACGAAGCGCACGGTACGGAGAAACGCGTGGCGGTGGTGAGATGGGTGGTGGAGGTGATCGGCGCGGCGATTGGAGTGAGCGTGGTGATCCACACGGCGACTCGGATCGTCCATACTCGGGAGCCGGTGGTGGCGGCGGTCCCGAACCGCGTGGATCCCGTCCGTGGGATGAGCGACCATCGTGGAAGGATTCCGGACCAGGTGAATCGTCCTGGCATGGGCCGGACAAAGGCGACGGTGGTCGTGGTGGCGGTGGGGCCGGATCGCACGTCGATTGGAAGTATAAGGAGCGCCAGTGGGATCACGAGCACGGCAGCGAGCGAGGTGCAGCGGGTCCACCTTCTCGCCGTTCTTGGCAGGCACCGAACGGGGGTGGTTCCTCCGGACCGGGCGACTGGCATGGAGGTGGTGGTGCTGGCGGTGTAGGCCCAAAGGGAGGTCCGGGAGAGCACGAGCCGCGTGAGTTTATTCCTCACCAAAGGCCGGGTCCACCGCCACCGAATGAGCGTGGAATGTTCCGGCGTCATCATCACCCGGGTCCGTACCATGGTCACCCGCGCAAACCTCATCTCGGTGCTGGTGGTGGCGGTGGTGTTGCTGGGATGGGACCAAACGTAGGGTTAAATCGCTTCACGCCGAACAAGTACAGCTTAAATCGTACCCAGGCCAATCTCGCCGACCGGCAAGCCGGTGGACATGGCCCGCCGAATCAAGCGGGCGCGCAGCATCAGCATCCCCACGGTGGCCATCGACAGACGCCCCCAGTCGGTGGCCCAACCCATCACGGTGGTGTTGGTTCCGCACCGAACCAATCCCCCGGCACGATGGGACAACCGGGACAGCCGGGCCAACCGAACCAACAGCATCATATGCATGGTCAACGGCAACCACAACCGCAAGAACCACCACAACACATTCATGGTGATCAACAACAGCAACAGCAGCAACAGCAGCAACAGCAGCAACAACAGCAGCAGCAGCAGCAGCAAACGTCGCATCTTCCCCATCATCATCAAATCCACCATCCCCAACCGCAACACCATGGACCAGTAGCGGTTCAACCCCAGCAGCAGCCACATCGTATCCAGCAACCCGCCAACCCGGGCGCTCCGGTGCAGGCTACGAATGAAGCCGCCAGCCCCGTACCGGAAACACAAGCGAACGCGACGGTGGCGACCCCACAGACCACCGAACCCTGCTCACCACGTCGAGAAACGCCCACCGTAGCCGCAGCAGCAGTAGCAACTCCAACAACAGAGGTAACGCCTGCCGTCGTTCCGGCTGACGGCATCACACCCGCGTCCCCGGCAACGGTCACCGATGGCCCGGTTGTTGACGGAGGCGCTGGCGATGGTGCTGCCCACGCCGACGCCATGGAGGTGGACAACCTCAGCGAGATCAGCGACGATCCGGACGATATTCTGACACGGGACGAGGTAAGCGACAACAGCGTTTCCGCGCAACCGATCTCCGGATGTTCTTTACATCCTTTCGTAGCCAGCGTACTCGCACGCTTCGGTGCATTTTCGTGAACAATTTTATATTTTGTTGCTACATTTGAGGACAGTTTTCATCAAGTTTAGAGTACTTTCGAACATTGCTATCGGTAGGTTCAAAATAGGTCAAATGTTCGATTACTTCGATGGCAATAGCTACGTAGACTATGAATATTGTTTAATGTGACTACTACTTCACATGGCGATGGCGTCAGAAAGGTTAGATCGGCAACACGTTTCATTTTAGTTATGACCAACCGTTCGTCTTCGTCGTCCAATGGCTACAAATTGGCATCGTACTAGTTTTCGAACATATCTAAGTGTGTTAATATTAAGTCGTGATTCTATTGCCTTTTCATGCTATTTGGTTTATATTGGTCTTGATTGTAAAATATGATTATAAAGCATTGTTTGCGCAATTGCTAAGTGTATTTTCAAATTCTATAAAAATTTTCACGGAAATGCTACAAATGCCTTGCTGGTGATGCGATATTAAAAGCTCAAATAGTAAGAATTAATATACCAGTAATGCTAACATCCTTGCTAGGTTGCATTAGTCAGACCAAAGTTTACCTTGTCACGATTTGCTAACTAATACTTTCGTAATTCGCAAAATTAGTAGAGATCTGCGCTAAGAAATAACTCTGAGATGGGTGCGATCATTAGCGAAACACATAACACTCACATTCACCTCATACTGCTTTTCATCCGCAACTGTTTTCCTGTCCCACCATTACCCTCATCCACTCACTTCCACTGCCTCCCTCCGTGCCCGTTTGCGTGCTACTGTTCCGTCGTACCCTTTGGCCTCTAAACAATCAACCGGATCGGCTCGCCGCGAGCGCAGGAACTTAACGACAGCCGCCGCTGCACATCAATGGATCAGCTCCACGGGCACGGCTGTACGGACGACGGTGGCGCTCATCCTTCCCAGCCACGCCAACGGCCACCGTTCCTGACGAAGGCGCGCTACAAATCGTACGAGGACGCCATCGTCGGTGGCCTTAAGCCACTACCGCCGTCCCTGTCGCTGGTTGTAAGATCGGGTTCCGTTTTATCGCTTTTCGCCTGCACACTCTCATGCTCTCGCTGTCGAATGCACACACGAGCAAGCTGCATTTCATTAAGTTTCGCATTTCTAGTTTTGCTTTTTAGTGCACAGTTGTTCGATACCTGACAGGGCCATGTGCATGACTTTATTCGTTGCTTTACATTTTATTACCGCTTTTTGTGAACTTTCTCATTTCAATTGTTTTTATGTACATGGAATGTGCGTGCCTATTTGAGTTATTGTCAAATTAATTTTTTTTATTACATTGTCCTACACACATGAGTGCAACAGAAGTATTTTTTTATTGCTTTTTACATAATTCATCCCCTTTAAAAATGTACAACGCACAAGAAGAAGTAACGAAACATGAAAGATTTAAACTTTTAATAAGAAGCACAAAACAAAATCTATCTAAAATACGAACAGTATTACTGCACAAATATTTTTTTATTATAATGTGTCTAAGTAACGATCGAAAAATCTGTTAGTGTGTGTGTTTTTTTAGTAGGTGCTTTCTTAATGAGTTGCATGTCCTATGTATGTATTATTTCGATCGCCTTTAAACCTCCTTTAACTAATTTAATTTTAGTAACATTCATATTTCATTCGCCAATTATTTGTTTCATCATCGAACGTGCGCGTTTCGGTCCATATACTGTTGCAGGCGATATGGGACTTCGAGTGCGATAATGTAGGCCTCTAGAAACTTTTGCGAACCACCAAAGGCATGGACTTTCGAATCTCCTTCTTTTGTATTCTAACACTGTACGCGTATTGGTAGTTTCGCTGCTAGTATATTGGTCGTTATGTTTTACTTACCATCGCGTGCTCTGCGTGTGTGCGTGTGTTGTTTTGTTTCTCCTTTCAGGACATCAGTGGCAATCAGTTGTGTGATTCGATCTCAACGGATCGCAGCGGTAGCAGCCAGCAGGCAGAACACATCGGAGCAGAAGGAGCGGAAGGAAAACAGGCAGCAGAGGTAGCGTCGGACCCGTCGGCAGCGGTTTCGGCGACCATCGTCAACCAGTCCGCCGTTGCCAATGGTGAACCGTGTGCTGCTACCGAGCTTCCGAGTGTGCCGCCGTCGTCGGTGGCTGAGAGCAATGGTGTCGCCACGCCGGTGGAATCTTCCGTCGGTGAGGCATCGGAGCCACAGGACCATCCGCCGAAGGACGCCGGCAAGCTGAACGCGAACAAGGAACTGAAGGAGGAGATGGATCTCGACTTCGAGGAGATATCCGACGGTGAGCTCGAGGCTGAGGAGAGCATCCGTTCCCGGGGACTGGGTGATCCGCTCGGCGTCGACTGGGGTAGCCTCGCCCAGGAGGCACTTCGTCCGCTGAAGCCGATCAAACAGCTCGACCAGCAGTTCCCGGTGTCGGCCCGGAACCGCTGGAAGGCGCATCACATCCTACCCGACATCGGCATCTCGGTGCAGTTGGCTGGCGCCAGCTACGCCCAGCGCGTGCTGACCGAATCGAAGGAAAAGCTGCGCGAGGAGCTGCAAGAGTTCCGTGCCGCGGCGGTCGGCAGTAGTGTTCCGCCCGAGAGTGCCGACGAGCTGGAGAAGAAGCCCACGTTGAGCCACGACGGTACGGTTGACACGATCGACAACGTGCCGATAAAGACGGAGAAACAGGAGGTGGAAGCAAAGGTGACGGCGACAGCAGCGTCAGCAGCCGTGGCGGGACAGATCGACCAGGTGGTGGACCGGATTGAGCAGAACCTAGACGAGGTCGACCGTATCCTGCACCCGATTGCGGCCGTCCACGTGGCGCTGCGTGAACAGGCCCGATTGCGTCGCAATCTCATCCTAGCGACCGAACCCGTCCCGGGTCAGCGGCACCAGTGTGGACGGGCACTCAGCGCTCGGCGTGACCTACAGATCCGTCGCCAACTGTGCGGCTATCCACCGGCGACGCTCGCCACGATGACAGCCTGTGCGGCCGGTGCCGCGTCCGGGTACCTCAACCAGGAGCTACAGGCGGATGCGGCACTCGGCGGTGGTGGCGGAACCACCTCGCCCACCCTCCACACGCAGATCGTGCAGATGTACCGGCAGATGATGGCGGATCAACAGCAACAAAAGTCCCGCGGCAGTTGTATCACACTCCCGGCTGTGTGAGCGCAACGTTTGAAGATGCCGGTGAACACAGAGAACTGGATGGATGATCGCGGTAGGTAGGATTAGCCAAACTGATCACAACCAATCGACTATAATAAGCTAGTTTTTAATTAGTAAGAGCTTTTATTTGCATCTGTTCATTTAACTTACCCCCATATGACGGTAAATCGAAATGAAACGTTCAGGAAGGGATAACATTGTGAAATTGTATGAATGCCAACGCTGCAGCAACAGATGATTGAAACGAATACAATAAAATCGAAACTTAAATTTTTGATTCGATTTATCAAAAAGAAGCATATTGCTAAAAACATTACTGGCTAAAAAAATGACATCCTTAGAAATTCTTGTAACATCGTCCACTATTTAAATATGTTTTATCCGACACACTAATAGACACTGAAGTGTGCAAGCATACTCACCCCCCAATCTGTGTTTGGGGTAGAACAATCATTACAAACGTATAAATTGTGCATCGCACGCAAAATTGTGTTGCTATAAATATCTGTATAAATGTGCTATGGGCAGCACTTGGAACGAAATTCGGAATACATTTGGCATCGGTGTTAAACAACACGAAAAAATCCAAGCAAAACAAAATAGGAAACCTCTGCGGCTCGCATGCTTTCGTTTCCGAACGCACACGATTATTGGCGAGGATGATTGGTAGTAATAAAAATTAAATAAAAACACGACAGCGATGTTTACAAAACGATGGAATTCGGTTGTTTTCTCAACCCCATGTATTTCATGTCGAATCGATGACAGTAGAATCAAGTAAACGTCTGAGGGAAAGCTGTTTTGTAAAGGCCATTCAAAATTGAAAAATTTGTGCTATTCCCTAATCGTACATTATTTTTTTTAATATTTTAAATTTTGTGCTTAAATTGCATAGGTTTTTGAAAAAAATAAATTCAACCATACAAAAATATGTTAAAGAAAGTTATATTTCTTACGTGGACAAAACGGTGATTTGATATGCTTTTAATTGATATGCTAGAAGAAACGACTTGGCCGTATTGAGAAACACATGTTTGATTTGATGTTTTAATGGGCGCATGTAGTCAGTACTGTAATCTACATTGTGCTTGATGGTTATTAACGGAGATTACTCAATATGGAGGCACATCAGATCTTATCGATTTTTTCGCCTCTGTATAAGTTGATCTATTTTATAGACTTACAAAAAGAATTATTAACACCTAAATGTATTCTAACATGTTATGTATTGAAATAATACGATCATAATTTTCATTATAATCCATCCTGAAACGTTTCGTAACATGTGCTGGTCGTCTTTAGCCACGATACTTGACACAAGTCGCCGTTTTTTCAAGTGGTCCTAAACGTGTGCGGACTGCTACTGAGAAGCTGTGAGACGTTCTAATCTTCCTACACCAAGCGGTATGTTCCAAGAAGCGTGTTCGAGTTAATGTATCAGTAAAACGGCACGTAACTCTGAATGCCAAACATGATAATGAAGCCGGGCAACGGTGGGCTTGCCTTCGTGCATGCCTAGACCGATAACGTTCGTAAATTTTGACTCCGTCGCACATGCAACCATTATACCAGACAAACTTTTCACACACCCAAACCGGCTTTCACCACCGTCGTGCGGTCATGATCAGGCCAGCATAAGCAGGTACTACCACTACCCGCCGAGCATCGGTTTGCGCTTCTCTGGACTACCCTCGCTGTTTGCGGTTGTCTCGCTGCCTGTGCAGGCACCACCGCACATTATCTAATCACAAATTGGTGTAATTACCGACCCGGGAAGATCTGGGTGAGATGGAGTAATGTCGGTGGCACTGGCCGTTTGCTACCAATGGCTGCCCTACCCGGGACTCTACGGCTGCGTTTGAGTCATTGAGCAGGGCAATAAAATAGCATCGATTGTCTGGTTCGAACGATTCCACTTCGTCTCGTTTCGTGCCAGACGCGCCAAGGGTATGTGGTAGATTCAGATGCTGTAAAGCGGCTGAGAGCTGCTGATGACTCAATGGATAGATTAGCTAGCGACTCCAATGAGCTGCGCGGGAGCACACTCGTTGGAGTGGATGCTTCGTAGATTCGGTTAATTATGTATACTAAATCCCCGGTTTTTGCTGCACGTAATGGGTGTAAGGTCCAGGAACTGGTTCTAGAATTAGGTAATCAATTTGCGAATATTTGCATAACAATCTGCATTTCAATTTATCTCCGGGCATTATGTACTAAACGTCAAAAGCAGCGTTAGTTGTTTTTTTATTTTAACATGGTTGCTTTGTTTACATTTAGTTGATCAAAATCCTCACCCGCAGTAGAATGTTTCGATCCGTGCTGCATTCTTTCACTCATCAAATGTTGCAAACAAATCGTTCCTCAGAATGGGTATGGGGAGTAGTTACGAGAATCGTTCCAAAAGTTGTGCGATAAATGTGTGTTATTTTTTTCAGGCGGTTTTCGATTTTTTTATTTTAAAATTTATAGGTCTCACGCTCACAGAATGCGAACTAAAGTGTGATTTGTACTTCTCTTACTAAAGTTACATGAAGCGGCTACGATAGGAATTTGAAGCTGACAAGAATTTGCATTTCTAACCATATGGCACAGCACTGCATGAAAACAAAACAGTTTAACTTCCGCAGCAGTGCAAACGGAAGTAGAAACCCATTACACCGCGACGACCGAGTAGTTGGATTTAAATTTAGATCAAAAACGAAACCCAAGCCAACATACATTCGTCTATGTTGCTTCAGCTCCATATGCGCAGTGTGCAATATTGCCTACGGTAGCATGTTTGCACGGCCTCCGTGCACCATGCTTAATCAAAACAATGCCATTTTCTGTTCGCCATACGGAATCTATAACTGCATGCTTGTTGAAAGCGCTCAACATCTGGCGACTAGGGGATGATGTTATGGATTTATTTCAAACGAATTGGAGATCTTTCTTTTTTTTATGTGTTGAAAAGTATTTCACAAAAGACCGGTGTTTATTTCAACAAACAATCGTGAGTACAACGACTTGTTTAGCAGCAAAAATGCTGATTCAAGCAAAACATACTATGCCGTACATAAAGCCAGTTGCGCAGGGGTGGAAAATCTTCTCGTGGATACACTTGGATACGTTGAGATGTGAAGTTTAACAGTGTTCATACTGAGAGGTACACTAGATGTTAACTTGTGGCTATTGTTGCGTTCATACGAAGGCTTCTAATGGACAAATAGTTTAATCACACGCGGGCTGTTCCAATGAAAATATCTCGTTATGATTTAAAATTGGAGCTATATATGTTTTAGACGATGCGATTAAGTATCTACAAATCTTAGTAGACCAAGTATCATCAAGGGTTTAGTAGTTCTAGAGAACACATTGCTCTACTTTGTTTAATCTTCCCTGAAGTTCAAGTGCTCAAGCATACTCTCTTCCCATACGATCATTCATGCTTTATATCTTCAATCAAGAAAGAGATAAAAACCACCCCCAATGCATTGGGTCTAATCTCGGTCTGTTCTTTGTTGGAAACTACCCTACCCAAACGCTGTCATCTGTTCAGTGGTGCTAACTCGTGTGCATTTGTTTTTATGATTTACTCTTCTGCTAATTATGTTAAATTGACGTTTTATAAAGATGTCAAACTACAACCACCATTGCGACAGCTGTAGTTACATTTTATATTCCCGAAATCACATTTTAGTGAGCATACACGGCGAAAAAATGAATTTAAACGGAAAAATCAAATTAACGCTACATTTATAGCCGCATTCTGATTGTCTCATCCAAAATTAATTTAGTTTACTAAAAGATTTCACCCAACGGGGGACTGGAATGAGTGACATCAACCATCAAATTCCTTACGATGGCATAAAAGAATACAGTCTGCACTATCTCTGCCAGATTGTCAAGTAACCAAGCGCGTACATTTCGACTATGAAAGGGTGAAGCTATCTATTCTAACAATAAAGAGTATAAAAAACATAATATAAAAAATAGACTAAAGAAAGAAATATATCAGTAAAATAAATACAAAATGCACATGGTACTGTTCCCATAACATAATCCGAATAGGCTTCAAAACAGAAAGAGTTAGGCAAAGGTAACCATCGAGAGAGGATGTCATGCGGGGTTCATGGTTCGCTCACCCTTTTCTTGTACGATCATACAATGTTTGATCAAACCATTTTCTCTCTTTCTCGCCCGCTCGCTTTCGGACTGTCGAAATTTTGAGTTCGGTTTGCTTCGGTCTCTTCTTCTACAGCTCCCCGCGGCCCCTTCGACCCCACAAACTGATATCATTTATCCGCTCAGTACCCCGGGGACTTCGGCTGCATAAACCTCTGAGTGTCCAGCGCCGCTCGGTTCTCTCGTCGATCGTTCGGTCGACGGTGAGCGTGTGTTGGTGCGCAGAGTCAAACCACAGTCGGAGCGCTTGTTGTCGAAGGTGTATGACGCGTCTTTTGCGTGCGCTGGTGTGCCTGCTAGTTTCCATTACCTGATCAGCGTTCGGTGTGATCTGTCCGGCCGCGTGGGTGACTTTCCTATCAAATAAAACTTTTCCAGGCGGACGGTGCGAGTTTTCACGAAAATTAAAACATAATACAACCGAGTGTGTGTGTGTGTGTGCGCGCGCATCAAGTGGTGTGGGTGTTCCGGGAACGCGCAGAAGTGCGCCCCACGAGGGTGGAAGGGAGGGAGAAATGTCCGCCGTTCAACGTGGTGCGCGTGCTTCAGTGAAAGTAGCCGTCCGACGCTTAAGCATGCACGTGAACGCACATGAAGCGGACCACGAGTGCAATGGCCGGCTAAAGTCACTTTCGTTGCTCGATTAGTGTGCCCGATTAGTGTTAATTCTAATACCAAGTCATACATACAGACACACACAAAGATAGCGGTACGGCAAACCGAGAGACTCTAGCTTCCGGAGTAAAAATAAAGTCGAAAACCGGTATCGAGGTACCAAAGAAAAAAAAACATACCTTCAATCAACCTTATAAAAAACGACGGGCTCTAGGTGTGCGTGTGTGTGACGCAGATGGGTTAAGTTCAAAGTTTGGCCTGGTCTTCGCTTGCACACACCGCACCGATTATTCTCCGGCTTTCCTTCCCCGCAACCTGACGTGCAACCTGTTGGGTCCTCCTCAAGCTCGAGCGGCTCCACTTACATACATACCGCCTAGGGAGCTTTTGTGGTGCCACAAGCGGCGGCCGCTCTCCGGTACTCAGGATCCGATTTGGAGCTCAGACCTCTCTCTCTCCATCGCAGCATCCAGCGCCAAAAATCGGGCGCCATTTCCCTCGTTTTTTTGGGTTCCTTTTCGAAGTTCTTCCAAGCGAGCACGGCAACAGCAGCGGCACGATGACGTCGCCGGCATCGAACACTCACCAGCCACAGGAGCACCTGTCGCCGGTGGCCCCGGCCAGCGGCGAACGACCACTCAGCCTGTACGATAATCTGTACTCCACATCGTCATCGTCTTCCGGTGGCGGTAGCGGTCGAGTCATCCAGTTTCCCGACATACAGTTCCGCTTCGACGAAAGCATTCCCGATCGGCGCTCCGTGCACAGCAGCGCCAAGTCGGACTTTTTCGGTCTAAGCCCAACACCGACCGCAGCACCGCCGACCCAACCGACCAGCACCAACACAACCAACAGCACCACCAGTCCCATCGCCGTCCCCGACGTTCCGGGCACGCCGGTCCGTAGTAACGACGCTGGCAGCGGTGTGCCGACGTCGTCACCGACGTCCAGTGGAGCATCCACCGCCCCAGCGCGTTCGCCATCCGTATCGCCGTCGAGTGTGACGGACATTGCCACCGAACCGGCCACCAGTACGCCACGCTGCTCACGGCCCAACTCCACCATCAAAACCATCACGATCAAACTTCCCGACTCGAGCAGCCCGTCAGAGGTAGGTCACTTAGTTCCCACCGGGATTCGGGATGTTTGCGAATGCGACCCGGTCCGGTTTTGGCCGTCGAATGATAGTCGGTTTCCCCGTGGAATACGCTCCGGTGGGTTGTAACATGTTGTAATGGGGGTTTGAATAACGCTTGGCTTTTTTGAAAAGTAAAAACATCCAAAGTTTGAAACTCCAGATGAGAGACCATCTCCACAGAGACATTCTTTTGGTGTCTGGTGGCAGGACTGGAACCATTTCTGGACGCAACTATTGTTGGAAAACATGGCAAAGGCATTCAATGATAAAGAAATTTTGTTTGCATACCTTAGTATGGACTTGAATTTTTATTTGTATTTGTTTACAAAGAGTTAAGTTAAGAAGAATAGTTTCGTTTTTACTCAGCGTACAAAATGATTAATGGTTTAATTTCACACTAGGTATTGCGCTAGGTCCTCCCATGTCTAAGATTATAAAAGATTATAAAGAGATTAAGATTCATTTCTGAATAATATCACTATACGTGACATAAATTTACGTTTGTGACGTGAATTTTACAATATTACTTGTTTAGTTCCGTGTAAATATTTATGTTATGATTGTTTCTCTAACGATTTTTTTAGAGTTCGTAAATTAGTGACTTTTAAACATGATGCTATAGAATAAACGCTCTCGATAAAGCAAGGTTTAATTAGAAAGTTCAACAGCTCTTCGGTTGGGATACGATTTTGCTGTATTTTCATATTACAAACGTTACTAACAGTTTTGTCTCTTTGGCGTATTTTGTTTTCAAATTTTTGGAAGATTTTTGTTTTTAATTACTATTCACCTTTGTTCACTATTTTTCGTACATAAAGTATCATGTTTTATTTACGCTTCCACCTTTTTTATTTAATCGGTATTTACGGCTACCTGTAGCCGTATTGTCAGTGCCTATTTGCACTGAAAGACATTTACACTTCCTCCTTGTACGCGTAAATTTTGTTTGAAATATGAGAAAAAAAACATTTCTACCTACAGCTGTTACCTAAAATATTTAGTGTATTCGAAATCGAAATATCCTAGTTTTGACTTGTATTTTAGATTGCATGAATTTGAACCGAATTTTGAAAGCATTATTTATCTAAAACAAATTATTTTTCAAAAGTGATCGTCGTCAAGCGATGGTACGGGTATAAATGTTGTTCATGGCGTAAGAAAAAACATGATGGCCTGATAGTAAAGTTACGCACTATATGACGGAAATCGATTCGATGGAAAACAATATATTTGTTGTATAATTGACACGAAATTTCAGCGCAAAAAAATGGTACCGCTTGGGAACACGTTGCCACCCACAATGCTAACACTCCTTCTGTTCTCTGTTCGCCTTGCATCGTGTTACATACACGTGTAGTAACCATTCGGTCAAAACTATCGGAACAAGACACACAAAACCGTGAAACGTACAAACGAAAAGCACACATTCCATTCCATACAAATCCCCCAAAGGCCCCATACAATGGGTAATTATGAAGTTTTTTTTGTCAGTTTTTACCACCCCATCCGTCGCCCTCGTTTCGTCGCTTTTCGGAACCCGGTCGGTGGTAGCAGCGCGGGTTTTCCACGCACCGCGAGGAAAAACGCACCCGTGTATATGCGTGAGTGTATTTGTGTGTGTATGCTGAACGTAACAAAACTGGCTGACTACCGGTTTGTCGGTGCCCTTGGGCTCCCTTATTGTTGCGATCGGTTTCCGTTTGTTGCGTTTTTTTTTTCTTCACCGGGCCCGCGCGCGCCGGTGTTTGCTACGGCTTTTCTTTTGCTTTTTGTTTTGTTCGCGGGCTGCCGCGGAATTTAACTGAACCGTGAAGTGAAGCTTCACGTAGAACATAGTTTTCGGTCGATGTCGATCGGTTTGGGCCGAGCCAGCTCCACGAAACTCTCCGGTAAGTTCTTCGGCTATGATCTCATCGCCCTTGCTCGAATTGAGTCATCGTAACGGTCTGGACAAATTTTCATGGCACCATTCTCATCAGATGTGTGACAAATGCCGTTCGAGAGGTTTCAAACTAATTTATTTTGAAATTTTCGTTTTATAGGTTCACGCTGATTACGAAAAAGATTTTCAACCAGCGTATGTGTTTCATGCGTTTCACTTTGTTCTACCACGCGAAGCTGGCTGAGGTTTATACTTGCACTCAAAATATTTTAAACCAACAGATGTTTTCATTTATTCCATCTCTCTCGTACATATTTTATCGTCTTTTTTATGGTTGTTTTGTTTTAACATATTTGTATGTACAACTTTTAATTCCATTTCGTTCACAAAAATCCTACGCACTTTATGGTGAGAGTTAAAAGTAATGGTAAAGTGTTCTATAATTTTTAAGTATATTTAATTTTCTTATGTATTTCTCCATTAATTATATCTTCTACTTGTTTGTTTTTGCTAATGATGTAGAATTATCTGTAAAATATGTCCAAAATGGAAAATCACGTGTTCTGTTTGCCAAAACAACTCGTCTCTGCAAATTTCATGATACTTATTCTACGTATATGAAAAATATATATCGCAACCCTATCTATCAAAAATATAAAAATATTTTTAATTTAGATTGAATTTATTAATTTTTTGCTTTATATCCTAACTACGATAACATTTTTTTTTTAACCTAAAAAATCATTCATTTGCACTGAAGGTCGATTTTCTACTGATCGACGCTTTAATGATCAAATGGGATGAATCGATGCCAAACAATACCATACTGCTAGCCGAGAATTTGACGAGTTTCGGCAACCTGCCAATGCTCGTAAATGTTTTGTTGTCGTTTTTTCTTTTCGATGTCACCAATATGCAAACGTTTTCTACGGTTGAAGCATTCACGCCTCGTCCCATTAAAAGCATACCTTAAACCGACGCACTCACCAGCTTTCGCTACTTTCAGGCCGTGTACATGACAACGACGGTGCCGCAGAACTTTACCAAAAACGCCAACACGCTCATCGGCCGGCACAAACCAACGCGCAGCAGTCTCCGACACAGCCGCATGCTGGTGGTGAATAAAACGATTCCGATGCGTTATCCGCCGGGCAACTCGCTGAATCTGCACCATCTGAAGACATGCCGGGCGCTCATGATACTGCTGATACTGATCGGGCTGATGCTGAACGTGATCGGGCTGGCGATCATGGTGTGGTCGCCGTCCACCAGCACCAAGGACAACCCGTACTGGTCGGGGCTAATTGTGAGTGTTTGGGAAATGCGGATGGGTGAGGGAAGAAAGCTCCAAACGAAACCGATGCGTTGGTGAACTGATAGCATCACCTAAAGTGCATCTGTAATGCGAGTAATGAGGCGAGGAAGTATAAACAATTTTTTTTATCCACAAGCAAACATTAAAACCCCTCGCGGGGAGGTTAAAAATGCGGCCCGTTCTGCATAAGCGGTTTCGGTGAACGCAAGCGGTGAAGTTATTTTATGTTTTTCGATTTTTTTTTCGTCATGTTTAACGACCGAATACGGCCGCGACGATGTTTTACGACGAACCCAGCTCCTGACCAGTTCCCGCATCTTGTTATGTATTTTTAATGATGTTGATACCGTGCCGTTCCTATGCATGCCTGCGGTCGTAAAACTTATTCACAGCATAAAACATTAGCGTGAGGTCTACCTTTTAGCAATCAGTTGAGGAATTCCGCAATAATTAAAGTCGCTTCTGGGCAGAATTTGATGCTGATGTCACATGGAAGATATCACTCTGAACAAGAAACAAATAGCACGATGGTTCTTAACCATACGAAGACCGGACGACCGTCTTCCAATATTGTAATCACTCAACAAGACCAACGTAGCTGTAGATACGTAGATACTATACACTTCAGTTTGCAGCGTCCGTTTCCAGGAATCTTATTTTGATTAGATTTGTACCATTGAATTGCTACCTGAATCAGCATATTACTCCCTGAAAGGGGTGGACTACTTCATACGATGTTCTTCACCTTTCTTTTTCGTCCGTGCTAGATAGGCAGATTCTTCTCTTTCCGGTAATCTGATTTTCAAAGTCTTTCTAGCATACCGTTGAGGGGATGTAGAATCTATTCTATTATACAATCGAACGCGTGGAAAAAGGTCCTCTAAACCGATAATGTTATATTTCCACCACCAACAGCTCATTCTGTGCGGCGTTCTCTTTCTGGTCCTGTTCGGGTTTAAGCGGAGCCGCACCGGCACCATCGATAAAGTTGTGTCCCGGTTGAACCAACCGCATCAGTCGCCGTGGCGTGAGCGCTGCTTTCACTTTCTGCGCGTGAACGCACTGCTCGTGCTGCTGCTGACGATCTTCTTCACCATGCTTGCCTTCATCTACGCGCTGATACACACCACCAACCTGTCAGCGGACGGTTTGCGGTGCGAGCCCCAGTTTGCCTTCAACGTCAATTCGTCCATGTGCGTGTGCACGATCGACACGCGCACGGACGGAGCGACACCGGTGGACGGACTGCGGCAGGCGAATGACACGACTGTGGGTTACTTCAACGGTTATGACGCGAGCGTACCGGAGGGCGTGATAAGAATGGAGTACCGGTAGGTGCCACAAAAACGCGGGCCAAAACTCACCACAACAATGTCACTTAACCTTTTCTATTCTTCCACCCGTTTTAGTGACTTCAACTGCAACGAAGTACACAGCATCTGGTACTATGTGATGATCGTCTCGACGCTCCTGAACAGTAGCGGCTGTCTACTCGCCGCCATTTTCCTAGTCATTTACAGCATCGAGTGGCTGCGGCGCGCAGAGCGTTATCCGCCGCGCGTCCGCAATGGGCTTGCGGGAGTGAAACACGAGACCACCACTGCCACTAACCAAACATCCGTGGCACTGCTAGACGCACCGCCCGTACCACCACCCCGCGAGGACATAAACGCTGCGGCAACCAGCCCAAACACCAGCCTGCTGAGTGACCCCAACGACACGCTGCTTGCCGCCGAGGAGAATACGCTGACCACGATCCTTTCCGGGACGGAGCATGAGCAGGAACATTGACAACCTGAGAGTGTGCGCGGTGCGAGTGCTGCTGCA
The DNA here is from genome assembly GCA_000473445.2 of Anopheles farauti. Lineage (NCBI taxonomy): Eukaryota > Metazoa > Arthropoda > Insecta > Diptera > Culicidae > Anopheles > Anopheles farauti. The sequence continues at coordinate 436,032 of KI915056.1, read as the reverse complement.
CGACATCGGTGCTAAAAAAAAAACCTGACCATAGAGGAGTGGGCTGCGAAGAAACGCGACGCGGACCCATCAACCTGAATCCCGAGCGAAGGAAATGAACAGTATTTGTTAAACGCTAAGTATTGCACCATTTACTGCATGACCGTATATGAACACCGAAATCGTCGGTTCTACCTCGCGCGCTATGCATCGTTTGTTTGTTCCTTTTTCGCGTTGCGTAGCGCTTGAGATTAACATGCGAAAAAGAAAACAAAAGTGTACATTATAATACTCCCGCACGGGATGCTCTCCTGAAACCAGGAGCATTTTTTTGTTTTTGTAGGTGTTCAGTAGGAAAAACGAGGGATTTTTAGTGTTGAATAAAGTTAGTTTTTTTACAAATGAAACATGTTTTGTATTTCTCTCGAAAAAAGAAAAATGAGCTGAAAAAACCTTCGCAATATTATTATGTTTGTTCCGGCTTGGTTTGAATTAGACATGTTTTTTGTTACAGCTTACTGGAAAACAATGTATCGTCTTCCAACAAATGCCCGTAGAACAACCCTGACTTCTCGTTATGTCGACATTGAGGAGCGCGATTTTTGTTATACCTCGCGCCTAGAGTTATGCAAAAAGGGTCAATTTGAATATTCTTCGTACACTTTATACCGCCAGTTAATAGTAGTTATACTGTATAACTGATAGGCCGTTGGTTTACGCATAAGCAGGTTTTAATTAAATATATTTTCTTAGTTGCATACATTATCTTTACCTTTAAAATTAAAAGCAGAATTTAATCAGAATTTAATCTGTTTTTTTTTTTAAATTAAATTCTGTAAACTAGAAAAAAAAATTAAAAATTAAATTTTAATTTTAAAAGAAATTTTAAAATTAATCAGAAATTTGTAAAAATATGGAGTTAAGTTAATGTCTAACTTTTTATCTTTATATGTTTCAAATTCGGGATAATTTAGAACTTGCTTCTCAAAAAGCTCAAAAGCGGAAAAGCTTCAAAGTTTAAAATCTCCTCACTATTGAGCGCAGAATATAATTCGCGTGCGCTGGTGTTGGTGTTGAGCTTCGATCGTGGGGGCCCGAACGGCGCCTGTTCATTCATACAAGCATTGATTCGTGTTGGGTTCGGCTTGTTTTTCAGGGTACTTCCTCTAGTGGCGAACGCTCGAACATCGGGCAAGGAAAACACGTTCCACCCAGGCCCACAAGCGGGCTTTATTTTATCCGTTGAATGCTCGCGGCCACCATTCGAGCTTTTTCAAACCCTTGAATGGCTTCGTGTCGCACACAGATGCAAACATCAAATCGAAGGAAACCGCGCGCGCACAGACTGTTCATAACAAGCGGACAGAGAGGTAACGTTTTTCGGAGCTGCGTGTGAAGTTTCGTTTGCACGTTTGATTAGATACACGAAGCTAAAATCAACTCAAGTGTGACCGATCGCTGTTTTGTGGATTGATAGTGCGGTGTTTTTTTAATGGATTTACAAGCAAAATTTCAAATCGTCAATTTGTATTTGCTGTTACAACTATATCGCTGTGATCTGTGAAATTAGTTTTTACCCTTGCAAGAACGGGGAGACCAGCTGGATACACACACATTCACAAACCAGTATGCATTCCTGTAGCTGAGTGTGGTTCGTGTAGTGAGCGTGCACCGCAAAAGAAACCCTCCCCCATGTGCAGTGGAAAACAGTGCAAGACATCGATGGCTGCCCACTGCCCTAGTTCTGTACCTGAACCAGTTTGAACAACGCTGTCTCCGACCGGGTGCCTTCGGGTGTCTTGGAGGACCCTGCGGTGCACACTGGAGGAGCCAACTCAGAGCGCAACAATTGCTCCAACCAACAACAACAAAAAATCCCATCGCGACAACACAACAAGAGGGCACGGCGAACTGGGAATGGGACAAACTTTCTGGAAAGAAAAGTGAAGTGAAATATCGAACGAAAAACTACCCCTGCTACTTATCCGCCAATATCAATCAAAGCATTTGCAGCCGGATCGTTGCCGGATCAAGGAAGTGGAGTCGGTTCACACGAAAACCAGGCAGCATCAGCAAACGGACCAGAGAGCAGGCATATAAAAACCGGCACTGGGCGAAAGTGAAAACTAGGAAGAGTGAGGCCCGCATCGTAACCAGTGCAACAATCAACCAGTTCCCAGTTCGTTTCGTGCCGTCCCGTTCGCGCTTACACAACGCAGCACGAACGGAAATCTCATGTTGCTGTTGGTTAGGATAGGCACCTCCGTACGGAAGTTGTAGACATTCTTGTCACTGATACACACAACTCATCCCTGAATCGAGGTGTTGCGAAAATGCTTACAACTGTTGTTGTGCTTTTGCAACTGTGGTGAGCTCTTCAAGAAATGGTCGATTATGGCCAAGGCTTCAGCGACTTGATTAGATGCTTCCCACAACAGACTTTTTATTTAGCACCAGCCTCATAAGCCTTAGTCCTTAGCCTTGGTCAACTGTTTTGACATTTCAGGAGAGCGAATTACGCTGGATTTAATGTTGAAGAAGATCTGAATAGACTTCTTCTTGGAGAGACTACATCGCATCTTTGCAGCGTTGAAATGAATATATTTGGAAAATGCTAAACCTATTAGAAACTACTAGACTTTGGCACATTGCAACCTGCACGCAAAAAGAAGATAGATCTCGTTACTGAAAATTTCTGTGGATCCCCCTGCAAAGATTACAAAAAAGGGATCACAATCTGGCTTTATCTATATCGTTAATTACATAACAAAGTTTGTTGTGCGTTAAGCCATTTGCATTGAATTGAACTTATTCACTATTCCAAGAGCTTATTCACTAACAAACAGTACAAAATTGGTATATTTTTGAAGTTTTATTCGAAAATCTACCAGTCGAAGAGGTTGAGGTTGTTTTGCTATCTGTGTGTAAACTCTATCTTAACACTACAAGGCGAAGATCCTGTTCATGATCTTCTTCAAGATTCTAGCCAAGAAGCCATTGTTTTCTTTGGAGCAGTTATCCGATTGGTTAAAACACGATTTAGTATTAAGTTGTGCCGCATAATTGCATTCAACACCGGTCGCAACTTCATCCTTTACGCTCTACCATATCTCTCTAACCTAGGTTATCCATTAGCTCTCTGCCAACATCGACCTCCAGTCGAGATCCCACGGTGTTCCAACTCTGCTGGAACCAGAGCTGGTGTATCGAAAAAAAGGGTAGTGTACGCGCCCGTCATCCGTAAGTGTGTGTGTTTGTGTATGCGTGTGTGTGTGTGTGTGAAGGTGGTAATTGTGCGTGCGGTAAGAGCGGACTAGTGATCCGGTCCGTCCCGTGTATATGAGTGTCTGTGTGTTTACCGTCCTCAAACCTGTATTTCGTGCGGTACGGTTTTTTTTTTTCAAAGTTTTTGTCCACCCTAATCCGTGAGTGAACAGCTAACGACGTGCATGTGTTAACGCCGTCCCCCTCCGTTCGCTCTTCCCTTCCTCCTGCCCCGAACGCCAGCTACTACCCTACGGAGAAGGTCTCTGGTGTACAATCCTTTCACTTCCTGCATTGTGCACCCCGTACACCATTACATGGCAAGCGACAGAAAGTGCGCGCGGCGGTGATCATTAGACGCGTCCACAGATAAGAAGGCGCAGGGTGTACCAAATTGGAGGCTGCCCTTACCTTCCCCGCAGGCCCGTGCGCCGCAAATTTCGGTGATTAACGCCACCCCAGCAGCATGAGGAAGTGGAAGCGCTCGGTCGCTACTGATGGTGGCCGAAATAATGGCGACCGGGTAGTGGTGCGTCGGCACCGACAGCAGCAATCAGCCAGCGGCATCACCAAACAACCGAGGCAGTCGTCTAGCGGTGGCGCCACCTGGTACCGTGCGGCGACACTACTAACCCTCGCCATCACGATCAACCTCACCTGCACCGGTGTCAGCAGTCAAGGTGAGTTCGAACGGTACGATCTGGCCCCCTTTTTTCGACCGAACGACAGGAGATACACTCTGGCGTAATCGGGGACACGATGACTCCGTGCATTTCGGAGATCATGTACCTTTTTGGGTCCTTCGAACCGGATTCTTTCACTCATTAGAAACATTACGATGTCCGGACGAGCGCACCGACTGGACACCTATTTTTTTGTACCACAATTGTTCACTTATAAGACGTCATTCTTCCCTACATCTGCCTCCACTGCGTACCATCCTGTATTGAGAGATCTGAAGTTTTTGGTCTTTCGAACCGGATTCTTTCAAACATTAACAACTCGCAGCACTGCACGGTGCTCCACAGCGGGCGTACTAATCATCCCAGTATTCAATTACCCTATTGTAAACCGAAGCCCATAAATGCTTGAAGTAGCACAACACGGAGCAATCATCTCCAAGAGTAGAATCGGAAAGCTTCCGCAACGCGGTTTAGTAGTTTCGAGAGGAAAACAAAAAAAACACTTGACCCCTTGAAGCCCTCCGGTTCGTTCGTTTCAGTTTCGGAAGTAATTAGTCCAATCGGAGACTCAGTAGCTCTGCGGTAGTTTGTCGCATGTTTTTTTTTGTTTTCTTTCTCGCTTCGCTTGTTCCAAACTCCGAATGACGGATGCTCGAATTGGTGCTTCGTTTTCTCTTCTTGCTGTCCCCGTCCGGCGCGCTTTGCAATCCGTTCCGAAACTTCAACCCACCACCCACACTCGCTCGAGTTCTGAGATACCCGTCAAGAGGCCGCTGTCAAGCCGCTGCGTGAGCAGAATGGCATTGACCGGAGCGAGTCCACCATTCGATTGGTTTGTTTTCTTCTTCTTCTTCTTCTTCTTCTTCTGACGTTTTCGGTGACACGGATTTAGCGCTTAGCAGCTTTTTCTCAAACAGTTTTTGCTTTCGACTACGGATACGGTACGGATGGATCTTTGCGATAGCCGACTTCGATGTGTAGCAAAAGACAGCAAAGCGCTAGCAAAATAAAAGGAATAAAAACAAAGCACCGAGGGATGTGGGGAAGTGAATTGATATTCTAGAATGTAACCGAGATAATGATCGCTTGGATGTACCTTGGGCCAGCACGAAAGGTTAAATAATGCGTTGCGGTGCGCTGCTCATGCGGAACTGGGTGGCCACATTTGGGGAGGACAATCGAAAAGTAAGTTTCCCTTTCGGAGACTGGCGACGGCATGTCAGGTTTCGGCAGATATGTGGAGACACGCGCGGTACCAACTGCCAGCCTACGCGCTACCCCACGTGAGGCAAATCGTTTTAATCATCCACAAATAGGGTGCTAATTATAGCGAGCACGGATACACAATCGGCCACCATAAACACCATTCCTACCTGTAACGATCTTTTAAGACGCCCCGCCATAAACGCGTACGGATCGCACGGTTCGCGTTCGTTTCTTTCCGCATTCACGACCACCGCCAGTCACAGGCTGGAGCTCGACGGATTGTTCGACGGTTAATCGACGTGCAGTGCTGTGCAGAATGCTTGTTACTTCTCCGGCGAAGAACCGCCGAAGGTCACTCAACTATCGCAACCACCGCACGGATTTCTCTCGCCCGTGAAGCAACCCGGCTTCATCGCCATCGCTTAATTAGCTTCCCAAGCAGGCAAACGCGTTTTGCCTACGAAAAGGCAAAAAAAACGAGTAAAAGACCCGAAAGATGTTCTCACCGGGGGTGGGGGGAAGGTGACCTAGAAAGTGGCAGCAAGCGAGATGAAAACGGAAGGAAAGGTAGAAGCCAAAAAGCGGCGCACTGTTGTAGGCACCTCCCCCGACAAATGGGGACGAGAATGATCTGAAACGTCGGTACGTGGTAATTGCCAAGTCACATCTTCGGCCTGTTTTTTTCTTCTCTCCTCACGGAATACCGCGGGAAGTACCATCCACCGGGAGCTGGGAGCGGGAAAACGTTGTAGAGAAACGGGTACCAGCCGTGTACTTCGCGTTCCGTACGTAGCCATAATTTGATGGAATGACGAATAGTTGTCCCCCTTTCCCCGTGGCTGCTCAGCGCAGCGAGGTTAGGTACACCCGGGCATGGGAAATGGCGACCGAGACAATGGTCAGTGGGAACGCCGTAGACGGACGCGTTCCCTTTTAAGGGCACGGTGTTGTCCACCGGCAAGGCGCAACGGGGAAAATCCGCACGAATGGACGGCAGCGGGCAAGATTTGCCGGCAGCGGAGTAATCCATACGCCCTAGCGGAGCCCACCCGGTCGACAATTAAAAGCCTCACACACATCTTCACCTTCGTGGAGGATGGGAGGTTTGATCCGTCACACGGTCGGGTCAAGTCACACGCATGAGGTACCGCCGCAGGAGCAGCGCGCTTTCCCAACGGGAGATTGTGGAGATTAATTGTGGCTTTGTTGGCGATTCGTTTCATATTAATTTCGATCCAATCTGCCTGGAGGTGTTGGGGACAGTTGGGGCATTCCATGCAATCAGATACAGGTCTCTCGGGTGTATTCCGTAAGTGATAGCCTGGCTTTGGGTCACTGGGATAGTAATTCACGCTCTGCTCGCCATCACTAGCAGCTTTCACGCACGGCATCTGATTAGTTAGAACTTCATTAGCTTTTATGCGGAGCGCGTAATGGAAATGGTCTTGGGATGCTTTAGGTAATTATAACTTAAACTAGACCAGCGTCTCCTTGCGTCTTCAAAAGCCTCTTCAAAGCACACAAAGAACTCGGAACGGTCGTTTCATATTCGGCTCCAGATTTCTTCCCATGTTTTACTGCCTTTTATATGGCGCTTTCAACTCCCGTGCTGCCGGCGGACTGAACGAGGTTAATCATTTCGCGGGAAACGGAAGCGTTCTGATCCACGGGAAGGATGGAGTGGAGAGAAATTCAGATCCCTCCGTCGCCCGGGGACGAGCCGTGAGACAGTTGCACGACAACGCGCAATGTGTGTGTTTGCTATGGTGTCTCCCTGTAAGTTGCCTCACGAAGTTATGACGTCCGGAACTCTTCCACCAAGGGCAACGATCTGTTAATGGACCGGGAAGCTGATGTTCCCGCTTCGTAGAATAGCCCACGTTTTCGGTCGCAAACATCTTCCGCTAGATGACCATTGTGCCCGGCGACTAAAAGGTGGTAGCTAGTATCTTCCCGAGGGAACGCCGTCGTTGGATATACAATTTAGCTTAATTTTTTTTTTAACGGGTTGTGTACCATGCCACGGGGATGTTATGGAGCAAACAGCGTTTTATACGAACATTATTACAGTGCTTTACATAGTTACTTATAGATGGAGGGTTAAGATATCATGTAAATGAAACTAAAACTCTGAATGTGGATATCTAAATTCTTGCTCTAGCGTCGATAACCATCTTGCTAACGTTCTAAGAATTTAAACTGATGATACTACTGGTATCATATACTAGAGATGTACTAAAAATAAATTACAACAATCGATGAAATTCTGCATCCCGCTAGCAACAGTTTCCGCCGAAAGACGACGGGATGAATCTCGTATTTACACATCTAGCGAAACCTACTCTGATGAGTCCTGCATGACTTTAGTTTGGACGCTAAACAAATTTTAGCGTTAGCGTGCAAATGACACCGCTTTCTTCTTTTTGACCTTTGTCGAAATCTGCGTCTGACATTTCAGGCATGTGTTCCAGATAATGGAAGTGATAATAAGCCGGTAGCAGGAATTTCTTCAGAGGGGTTCGAATGCAGCACAGATGCGGCTGCTGTCGCCTGGTTGCTTCTGGAACAACTGCGTTAAGCACCTCCGCTTCAAGTACGACCGCTTCTTTCCCGGTGCCTTTTACTCGCGATTGCTTTGAATGCAGCGCTTCAAGAGTCACGGTTTCACCTCACCTGACACCCTTGATATTGGTGAGCGGGAACGACGTTCTACCCGATGGAAACCCGTGCCATTCGCCGTCATTCCATTCGCTCGGTGCGTGCTGGACCACACCTTATATAGTGCGGAACAGGTATCGCCCCTGCCCGGTGCAAAGAAACGATACATTCACTACTGCTCGGTGGTGGTCGTTCTTGCGTTCTTTGCGAGGGCCCGATGATCGAATCGAATGTATTTATTTGTGGGATCTGTCGCGTCGGGCTATGCGAGAAACCGGAGCAGGTTCTTACTAGAGGGTATGAGTGTGTTTTTCGAGCTTGTCGAATCCTTAGAAATTTAACGCGCACGTACACAAACGAGTGTCTCGCGTATCGCTACAATGAATTAAAACTTGTTCACCGTGTGCCCCTTCCAGGCGGCTCTATCGATGTCTGATCGAATTATCCATTCGCTACCCACGGACCGGTCGCCTATATCCGAACGCAGTAACTTGCCAACAAAATTGTTTTGGTTACAGTGACAACCGAAATGATAGTATCGAACATTTTTTTGTTCCAAGGAAAAACCAATGAAAATAAGGGATTTAAATGATGGCTCATCTAGGCTCCATGTTTAATCTCTATCAAGTTTTCACAAAATGTTCCTTTACCACCTGTACCTTTTTATCCAGTACATATGTATCTGAAGTACTTCAAGAAGTTCTATAGCACGTGGTGGAACATCGTCAACATCTTCTGACATCAAGTTCCTCCACAAGACCTATGCAAAAAGTGAGGTTATTATTTTATTTCTGGTGGAAATGTTATATCCACCTCACCGGTGACGGTGCAACCTACATTTCAAGAGAAGCTATTTGGATCTTCCAATCCAACAGTCTCGTTTGCCGTCCACGCTGCACTGGACGATGGCCAAACACGACAGCGACTCCTCCGCACTCGATGATTTGTTCAACGAGAGTTTTTGCACCACTACCACCGCCGGGATCCAGCCGTATCTCGCACAGGTGAAGGGAGAACAGTCCGACGTACAATGGAACTGACAAAACAGCAGCAGCAAAAACACAGAGCCCGTGTGTCAAGGAAACGTGCGCAAAGGTGACATTTGAGGCAAAGCGCAAATGGTGCGAGCGAGAGGCAGATAGGCCTCCAACGTCTAGTTTCGGTGCACGATTTCTTGTGACCACGGCCGACAACGGTTCGCCGCAGATCGTTTTACCAGCCCGCTCTAGCGTAGCTGAAACCTGTTCCGTCGGTGTACAGAACAAACGCACCCGAGGGAGGGAGAGAGAGAGAGGGAGGCGGGGAAGAGGGAAGGGGCGATAGAAGCCGGTTGATCGTGCCTGGACCGTGCCTGGGACTCCCTGCGAGATCGGCTCTAGTAGGATGCCGCAATACCGCCGTAAATGTATGCCAAAAACTTCGCCTCAACTACCCAAAATGCCAGTGCGAGTGTGTTGGTGGCTTTTTTCCCAGCCTTTGCTCAAGCGGCGGTGGGCGGTGGGATTGTGTGCGTACGATCTACCCGCCCGCTGTAAGCCGCTGACGAAGAACAAGACGACGGAAACGAGAAGCGAAGAATGGATGAATAAATAACGTGGCTCCGCACAAACTAGCCGCCACTACCACTGTCACACGGCTGGCCGGGAGGGGGAACAATCTACTAGACGCTACTACTACTACCACCAACTCACCACCGCAGCTGCTCCACCGCTCGGTTGGCTCGATTTCGGCTGCTTGTGCAGCTCGTGTTCGCAAATCGACTCGTTCTATTCCAGCTGCCGCCTGTTACCTGCTTATGCGGAGCGTAACACACGCCAGCGTCTAGCAGCTACCGAACCGTGGCGAAAAGGCTCGCAAACTTCCTCAACCGTGCAGGCAATATTCTGCTGCGAAAATCGAAAAAAAACTACCACACCGAAGCGCCGAAAGGACACTGGGGTGTTTTTTTTTTTTTAATGTGAAAGGGGCAAGCAAGATGGGCTGACGAATAAACGGGCAGAAGCGTGCGGTGGAAGCATCTGCACGTAACGAACGGCGAAGGGTAATACATATTTACCACATCGCTGCTAGAACTGCTTAACATTCGGGGCGATCCGGGATGGAACGTATTTGTTTGCTGCTTGCGTTCTGGATGCTTAAACAACCTCGACTGACCATTGATTTGGTTGCTGTTTTGTTATTTTATAGAAAGCAAGCTACAGCCGCAGTCAGATCATTTCAAGGGAAATGGAGTTTTACGATGCGGACTATAATATATAGTTAAATTTTGAGCCAGAATCTTACTTGGATTATACAGTGACTTTTAATATCGCTTTTTACAAGCTGCTTTAGTCGTGATGGTTGCTTGAATTTTAATGCATATTTATGGATCTAAAATAATCCATTCCAAATATTAGAAGACACAGAAAATCACGGAAAATGGCGACTTACGTGTTCAGTAACACTAGTGAGCCTATCACAGTGCACATTTCTTGTGGTATTTGACCAGATAATTTCGAGTAACCAATGTCAATAAGTGCTGGAATTAATAAGATTTTTACCAATTCGGTGTTATCATGTGTAGATAGAATGAATAGAAATGAATTAATGAATTATAATGAACAATAATGAGTTGAATATAATTTAAAATTTGCTTTGAAATGAACAGAACCGGATAGGAATTTCATTGCGCTTCCAGCACTAATTATAAAACATAACTTTCATTTATTTATTCCCATGCGGTTAAAATGTTACCCGGTGTCGCAATCTGGATCAAAAATATGAATTTATGTCGTGCAGTTTGGTGCTTTCTCTTACGTACCAGCCGCATGCATCGCAAGGCTTTGCGCAAACGAACCAACCGCTGATATGTAAGCAGTTTCCGAAACCCGAACCGAACTGGCCATGAACCGAGGCAAACGTGTGCAACAAGCTAAGCCGCCGCCACGTCGAATCCGAATTTCACGCACCCAAAACGATTCTGTGCACCGTTTTCAATTAGTTGCAAACACTGCAGGCGGCATCGATTTTCATGACGGCTCGGGTGGGGTCGTCTGCTAAAGATTGTTTTAAATGGCGAGCGGCAGAGGTGGCCCGGCTAATTACCGGGGCCAACGCTATCGAGTGCGAGAGAAGCGAAAGCCCGGTGTGGTGGTGGTTAATGGCCACCCGTCTTCTAGTGCCGTGGAAGATGTGTAAAAAATTTGACTTTTGCAGCACTTCGATTGGAGCTTGATCGGATGTAAAATGGAAAAAATAACATACCTTGTAACTTTGAATATGATGCGAAGCGATGGAGGAAATTGATGAGAAAAAAAATGGTTAGTTGACGGTTTTTGCTCTGTATCGTTTTTTTGTTTTAGCAGCATTTATGTAATTCGAGCACGAGCGGATTCGGTTTCGCGGTTTGAACTCATATTGGATAGATCACGTTGCACAATTTTGCAAGTTATATTTGATCCTCCCTCTTTCCATCTTGTGTTTTACACACGCATACACGTGCACATGCAAAGAGCTGCCGAGAAACACCAACACACACACACACACAAGCACGCGAAAGACGGAAAAGAGAGCGAAAAAGCGCAGCCAACAACTTTCACTTTCACAGTCGCACTTTCGGTTCGCTTTCGGCTTCAAATTTTTCGGGGGACGATATGCAGGCAATGGAGCCAGCGAGCGAGAGGAAGTACGAGCGTCAGAGAAAGAGAGAGAGAGAGATAGAGAGGTTGAGAGAGGAGAGGTGCATATATTCAAAGCTCCACCGGAGGTCGTGGAATACATTGGCTCAACAAACCCAGAGGTCGATATTACTGCTGTGATGGCGCGCCAGAAAGGAAAAAAAACCCCAACAAACTCTCACACACCAATCCACACAGCCTTATCGCAGTTTAAAATCGTTAAGATATTTTCGCTGCAAATGATCAATCACTTGCGCACGGTTGTGTTCGCCGCATCATAATTTCCCACCCCGGCGAGTATAATCGCATTTTCACAGCCCACCCACCTTCGCCGTCGGCGAATGTGTGCGATGCGCGCCCGCACATCGCTCATCCCATCTGATCGCAACGCATAATGGAAAAAGTGAATTCCTAAATAATAATAATGCGTGAATTTGTTGCCGTTGCCGAAAGGGCGAAATTGTGTGAAACAGGAAAAAAAAACTCACATACGGTGCGGTTCATAATGGCAGGGCCGCTTCCTGGCTGTTACGCAAATTCTCAGCCACAATCTCTTCCCGCCACTGCTTCGCGCCGCTCCTAAACGATGAGCGATTCCCGCTGAGGAAGCGCGCAACACAAGCCGATTGTGGCAGCCGCGCGCGGAGGTGGCGACCATTTTCCTGTGTGAAAGTTTTTTAAGCACTCCAATGTGGATGTGTGCGTGTGTGGGAATATTTTTTATGCCGCCTACAGGCGCGTGAGTCCTGCATTAAGAACGCCGGCCGAAAAATAATATATGAGCCTGCTTTTTTAAGGGTTCGTCGCTTACCGTCTTTCATCGCGCGTTCAAGTCTTTCATCTTACTAGACTTGCTTTTCGGTTCGTTTTTTAAAGTGCGTTTTTTACGGAAAGTGCGTTTTTTACGCTAAAAAAATGGGTCACGGTTTGCGCTTCCCCACCACCCCATTTCGCATGCGTTTGTCTAGGTAACGAAAGCAAATCGGGCATGATTTAGCGACAAAAAAACAGCACAAAGTGTGCTGTATTTTGGTTTGCTTCGATCGCTTCCAAGTGCACTAATCATCGGTGGCCCACATTTTCGCACCACCATTAAGCTTTCCCTTTCGCGATTACGCTCGATTATCGATCGGGCTGCGAGATGGTGCAATAATAAAATCAAATCGATGTAATGCATCGTTTGGTAGTGTAATTTTTTTTTATAAGCTGACTTTCGGTACATTTCGCACCTTCATACAAATTAGCAACCTGCTGCTGTGGCTGATTTGCGGGCAGCAATCGCAGGTGATTCACACAAGTATTACACAACCCCACCCTCCGTTCCCGTGCGAAGTGTTATAAGTGGCATTAGAGGGTGAAGGAAGCAGCATTAACAAAAAAAAACAATTTCCCCTCCCTCGATGCGCTTCGAACGATCGAAAAGCGTTTGACGCGGTCCGCTGATCGGTCGAGGCGCACTGGCATTAGCACCTAAGGCGCACGGCTGTGGGCAGGTGAGAACAGGATCATGTTATGTGGGGCAATTGATAATCGAATTGTTGTTGGGTTCCATCGCCATCGTTATGAGGGTCGATTGCACAACCGATGGAGATGCTTCAGCCACAATGCACTGGTTGCTTTCACCGTGCAACGTAAAAGCCTGTATGATGCCCTTTCGATCGATGGTTTATTACATGTTTGCGTCTGACATGCTTTGCGCTGGATGACGCTAGACGTCATGTTAGACATTTATTTCCAAATAAAAAAGACGTACAGAGAAGGGGTATTTTGAAACAAAACACAAAACAAAGGTTTGTTTCGAAATTGTATAAACCCACATACTTTAGACCAATTCATCGAAAAAATAAAAAATTAGTATGGAAGTTCTATTCAATAAAATTAAAGCACAAAAAAACGAGACTTTAAAAGAATCGTAACATCCTCATAACAAATAGAAAGAATCGTTTTTTGTCCAATACGATTGTTTGTTTAAAATAATAAATAAATTTTAAAAATCACTACGTCAGTGATGAGCTTTAAAGCTTTTGATATATTTTTTTCTTATCTTTTAGAACCTTCTTATTGAAGAATTTATAGTCTTTTTGTGTTTTATTTAAATCCTGTTTTGTTTTCTTGTCACAATAAAAGATAAATTGAAGCTATTCCACACATATGTTTAGTTTGCATTTGCGTTGGGAAGTTCAAGTTTTTTTTCGTCTCGACCTCTCAGAGAATAGTGAAACTGATCCAGTGTCCTCTACACCAATCTTTGCATCTACAGAAGCATGTCAAAGTGGCGTTTGTTTTTCCTCCAATGATGCCAATGTGCGACGTGTTCGGTTTACTTTTACTGATCGCTCCATCCGCTCGACTGACGCTCGTCACACTCACCTTTGCGTGGTGCCCTTGCACGACCATTCCGATCTGAGTCACGCCGCCGGCACGATGCACCGTGTTCCCATCGCATCGATCGCTGTAATTGATCTACGATTCATATCTACTGTGCGTTCTTTTGCCCGGTTCGAGTCAACAATTAGTGCCGTGTCGAACAGAATGTCTATTAATTTTTGGACCGACCTTTTGGGCGCTTAGTAAAGGGGACACTAACGCGACCGCCTTCTGGTGCTGCGAGCGCAACTTAAGAAATTAACATGTACGGCGTACGACAACCAGGAATGTGGGCCCCGTTAGCGGACGGTGAGACTCCCACGGCAAGTAGGAACAAACCGTCAGGTGACCACACCTCTACCGGCACGTCAAACGCAATGGGAGCTCAACCCAGTCCGGGAACATCTTCCAACCGCCCAAAAGGGGTCAACCGAAAAATTATAAATTCGATGGACATCCCGGCACGGCATTGTTTGCGCAAGTAGTGCGTTTCTCCGGTCTCGCGGGGGTGTCAACAGCTAACGGGTCGTTCTTATGTCTGCTCTCCTGCTGTCGTACGTTCGATTTATTGCCACGCGAAGACATTAAACCGGGTCAAAGAATGGAGAAATGTTGTGCGGACGATACCGTTCGCAAACACACGACTGGAGACGTCGAAATCAACCCGGGAGATGACGGAATGGGTGTCAAGTGGGTGTACGGAGAAACTACGGATTACGGTGGTGTATTGGTGTCATGTTTGACAAACACTTGCAGAGCGGATCAGATGTGTGTTTCATTCTTAGAGAGAAAGTTTTGCGCGCTTTGCAAGATTTCGGTTTTTATTTCATATCTTGTTTTCTAACCATTTAACCAACCAACATCAATAATTGAGCCATGAAGATTTCGGAACGGAGCGTAGTGAAAGTAGCCAAAAATAAGTTTTAATTTTGTATTCCAATTTGTATTCCGTTTTTATATGCAACATATAATTTATTTTAATTGTTGGGATCATAATTAGTAGTTCACGCTTGATTGAGCTTTCGAATGATGCAAATTTAACACCTTTTTGCCATGTCGATCATGTCAGCAAAATGATACCGGACAACCCAGTTACTGAAATTCTTTTTTGGAATAAGAAACACATCATTTATAGCTTCCTTTTTTCGGTAGAATTATGCTCCTTTTTTAAATTGGAATACTTTATCTTGATATTTTTTTTATCATTTTCGTACATGTATAACGAGTTGAGAATAAATAAAATACACGGAAATAAAAACAAAACAAAAAATAGACCATGCGGTACGGGAAAACCTTCCATGAGCAAACCGGAAAGCAGATTTAGACCTCCCAAATTTCCTACATTGGGTCATGGTTTTCAAAGAGCGCCGAAAAAACTAAATTTGTATACCATTGGTAACATCCGTCCGCGCATTCCGACGTGGATGAGGTTTCATTTCCACGCATTCTAGCCATGTTGTCGCCCGGCGAGGCGACGGCCGCCAAACAATGCAACGGCACACTGCACAAAGACAAAAGCGGCAGAATCTCAGCGACGGTGAAAATATGCGCCACCGAAATGACAAGTGTCACTGCAGCCGAACTCCCGCCGTCTGCACGTCCTCGCCCCCCGCTAATATGTGTCGCTGCGAACTGAAGCGAATGAGATGCAGATGGCGCAGAAAACGCCACAATGCCAACCGCTTAGCATCTCATTAGTTTTCCGCGCACTTTTCCGAAACCGCGACCCGCCGAGATTCCCGCGAGGAACGGATCGGTTGAGGGACACCCGAGACGCGTTTGCACGCATGATGTAACGCAAGGCAACAGCGAATCGGGGGCGAAAACACGGGGCAAAAGGTCACCGCAAACTGCATGGAAAAAGAGGAGAGGAAAAAACATACTACACACACACACACACATTGACAAGTGTGGGCATGAGAAAACACTCGCCACGCAGCTGGCTTTTAATCAAAACGTGATTAGCATGTTTCCCGTTTCGCATAAAAAGCAACGGAGACACGCGCATGGCATTTGCTGCTGGATTACGTTTTCCTTGCCTTCTTTTTTGTGTGTGTCGTTTAGCACACAATTATTCCATTAAGACTGTAAAGCGTCAAGCATTTGACAACTGCTTGCAAACAGAACTTTGGAGTAAGTTTCAGCCAAAAACCGGAAGTAAATATGCAAATAAAATTGGCAAAAATAAAACTATTTGCTAAATATCAACTTTCCTGTCATTTGACCATCAATCTTAATAGTGGAAGTATTTATCTTTGTAAACAAAAAAAATGTATTTATACTTTGAATAATGCATTTTAGCATTTTAGAAAAAAATCATAATGAATGATAAATATAAATAATGACAAATAAAATAATGAACAAATAATGAATGAATGCTTGAAATAGTAGAGGTAATAGATTGATAGAAGTAGTGTTCAGTTTGCTTCTCTTCATTGTCACTATCTTACTTACAAATCCATCCTTAGTTCATATGTTCATCAACGTAGATTTCGTGTATAAATTCATTCTCCCAATCAACAATAATTGCGGTTCAATATTAACGTGAAATTACTAACTAACAACGGTGATTTTATCAAGAAGAGGGATAATTTGATCAGTAGTGGAATATAAAACTTTTTGGATTTGTGTTTGATCCACACAAGCTGTGGAGATGATCATTTTTCCATTTTGTACTACTACTTGCTCTTTAGATTTTTTTAGGTTCTGCTAGTTTTTAGGTTGCAACATGGGAAACACATTGATGATTAAGGAAATCACTTAAATAGGCTTTCAATTTCAATTGTCTCCAACGCAGACTAAAAATCACAGTTCATTCGTTTCATCTGTGCTAGTATTTACTTTCCCTCTGTCAAAAGTCTAGTGTATCCTCTTTAAGATCTAGTAGGCAAGGAAACCGTTTATTATGAAGGGAAAAACAAATTTATTACTGATTAACTTCGGTTCCTCACACGAAGGAAGTGACGGTGCAAATGTTTACTATTGGCACAATCGATTGTTAACGATCCTATGCGGAGATGTTAGCCCAATGTGGTTCTTCTCCCTCTCCTTCGCTTGTGTGAACTTCACTCGCGGAAGCAGTCGGCGTCTTCAAACCTTCAGTGAATGCATAGTCATTTAGGTTTTCTTTTTTTTCTACTACTGCCTGCCACCTGTAGAAACGTTCGTTGCCGTTGAACGTAGGCTGTGGAAAATGATTTATTACGGTCGAAGGATGCCTGCAGCTTCATCTCTCGCCTCATCACAGTAGCACGAAAAAAAGCTGCCCGCAAACGGTTGGAAAATTATTTGCCAGGGACGCTCACTCGTCAACAAAAATAACGCAACGAAAAAAAAAAAATACTGCAGCTTCATAAGGCGCTCAGCGGTATCATAAATGAATACTGCAATACAAACACACACACACACACACACACACACACACACACACACACACACACACACACATATGTGCGCGCCTGCATACTCACATTTATCGCGTCTCACAGCCTCCCCTCTTGGCTCGTGAACCCGGCAACCTGGCGAGGCATAAGTTGTATTCGATGCAAATGAAGAAATCGATTTCCATTTCCAAAGGCGCTGGAAATGGAGGATGGAAAGCAACAACGCACACGTAACACTCAACGACCCACCCCTCCCGCGTCACGCTCTACATCCTCTACCCCGTCCAGCCCTGCCTGTTGGGTGGCTGAAGCGGAAACCGATGACGTCTACACGTCCGACTTTCAGTTTCACTTGCGGACTGTGCGAACCACCCGAACGCACGGCACACGCGGGAAGGGAGGAGGGCTCCGGTTAGGTTGGTGTCCCGTCCCCCCTCCCCTCTCCTCCTCTCTTCCCTTCACCGAAATTCCCATCATTTTATGTTACGCGCAGAAGCGCGATCGCGTTCGTGTTCCGGACGGGGATCAGTGAATTGATTTTATTACTCGCTGTTCAATGGGACGCCTCGCTGTTCAATGGAGAGAAGGGGAGGAGGGTAGGAAAACTGCATGCTAATAAAATCGTACCCAACAAGCGCCAAGCGAAAAAGGGACGAAAATTTCAACACAATTAATTACCGATGCTCGCCCGCCGCGGTGAAGTGAAAGTGTGCGCGCCGGAAACGGCCGCATAGCGCCCCGACGATGGCTAGAGCCAAATTCGGCTGCTTTTGTTTTGATTTCGATTTCGGTACGGGCACCCGCCGGTTGATTGGATGACTCACTGGTTTGTGTACTTTTTGCCAAGGGCCATTTTCGGCGGCTGCTGTTCGCCTCACGTCACGAGGTGTTAAAAATCCCACCCGAATGGGCGCCCACAAAAGGTGAGGCGATTACATTTGCTTTAAATATCCATGGTTGCACGATGCAAAGACCACAAATTTATGCGGTCTATGGAAGCGAAAGCAATGAAGACGTGATTTCTAGTTTATGCTTGGCATTTTAGGAAGTTCGCATTGTTAATATGAAAATGTATAAATTTTTAATTTTAATTTATTTAAAATATCTACACCCAGTGACAGACGTTGTTTTTGATAGTTTTTAAAACGGCTGCATTTAAAAGAGTTGTTTCGAGATTTTCACAAACTATTAATTAAATTGCGCGATTTTTTGTTGATTTAAAATAAATTGCTTCCAAACTCGCAGGTAACACTCAAACTCCGAACCCTTCCAAGAACTTCCAAAGATCTTGAAAGCAATTAAAAAATCCCGAATTCAGTTGTGAGTGCGACAAAAAGTGGCGACAATGGATCGAAAAGGTGAAACGAAACGAAATAAATTAAAATCGCAAAAAAAATGCTACCACAAAATAGTAGTTATGCGCATGGGCTATAAATAAAACACTGAACTAGAGGCAAAAAGTACCTTCGGCTTTGAAAGCGTATGCTCAAACCCGCCACCAAACGGCGACAAGAAAAAAAATAATGAACCGAACCCATTCTGAAAAAAAGGAAACCGATGGCAACCAGTTACCGCTCGGATTCGTTTCGTTCGTTGCGGCTTCGCCAAAGGTGAAATGGGCAGTGCACTGTGGGCGAATCATCTGCAGCCTCACATATCGGCACGCACTCTCGCTCGAGACGCGACGCGGAGATATCTGCTACCAGTGGGCAAAATAAATACATAGAAAAGCACACACATACACACTCGAACGCGCCACCCGAAAGGTGAATGAATTGTCCCGCATGCACTTACACAACACCGGTGCGCGTCAAAGATCAAGAGCAGCCGTTGAACTCGTCCCAAGTCCGGGTGTCCATCCGTTGCCCAAGAAATCCTGGGAAACCAACGATGCGCCTTCCACGAATCCCATAAGGGTTGCCGGACGCTGCTGCTGCTCCACTTTCGAATGCTCGCGATCCTTTTGCTCCGGGTGTTGTGCAACAGACACGTGGGAAAAAAATCCGAATCGAAAACTTCCGCTTCAGGGAACCCAAATGATTAGGGTCGATTTTGAAGGTTTTGCGTTTGATTAGCATCATTGGAGGGATTTGGATAATCATTATTGAAAACAAAAAAATGTATTAGATCAACTCATCTTGATTTTTTTTAATAAAAACTACAAAACAAGACCCATTTTTTTAAATTTCGTTAGATCTTTTTAAAAGTTACAATATTACTGTATTTGTTTGGATAAATTAAATGTAATACAAATGTAGTCGACTCGTTATTGTTGGATTGCTCATTTTAATTAATGAACTAATTCTTGTTGTTCAATAAATACGTGAAAATCGTGAAAGTTATTTTTAGTTTAGATGAGGTAAAGAGTTGTACACTTAACGATAAAATAGACCTAAACAGAATGTCAAGTATGTTTTAGATGGCTCTTTAAATCTCTAGACACAAGCCAGAAAAATGTGTGAAAAGTATATCTATTCGTACTTGTCCTCATCCGAATAGCCCCCGACTAAGAATAGAGAGGAAATGCCTGGGGACCAAAAGTGTCTTAGTCACTGATAATACGGCTGAATTTCAGCTGTCTCACTAATAAATAAATTAAAAAAATGTATTTTATCTTTCCTTTCTAAACCAACTAAAAGCTATCTTATTTCTAGTAGCAACATGACCCAATGCGAACCAGGTTTGCAATCAGTGAGCTCATCTTTATCACCTCTGTTTCTTTTTTCTCGCGATTCCATTGCAGTCTGTGGACCGCCGGCCGTGCCAGCGAACGCGAAGGTACACACAGAAAAGGCGGACGACGGTAGCGGCGGGTTGCGGTCGGCCCGCTACGATTGCGATCCCGGCTACGAGCTGTTCGGCCCGGAGACGATTCGGTGCGACCCGGCGAAAGGATGGGACCGTGAGCTGCCATTTTGCGGTAAGTTGCTTTCGAATTTCACACCCTTCCAGCCATACTCGAACGTCGGGGGGAGGGGTCGCAATTGCAGCGCCGGGGTGTCGCGCTTCGTGCCAATCGCTCACACTCCGGCTGTCCCTAACGGCGACGATAAGCTCGACGATTGTCTTGAGTTGCTTCGCCGCGCAAGTTGTCATCGAACTTTAGCAAGCGGAGAATGTTGGAATGGCGTTTGGTACACGGGACGGTGACTAGAAATTGAATTTGATACCCGACAACGCTAGCAAGAGATCCCGGTGCATGGTGCGATGCATTTTTATAGGTGCTGGTGGGACATGATCACGTCGGATAGTTGAAATCGAAGCGAAATCAATCATTGAGCCATGGAGAAAGAGACGATAATGACATTATTACTGTCACTCGATGTTTTGCTGTGGAATGAATCTTTGACAAGTCAACCGTAGTATGCAACATGGCGGACTGGTGGAAAAAAAACCGTTGTTTTTGTGGAGTTTACTGATGTAAGCAGTTTGGAATAAGTAATTTATTAAACCGGCTTCGAATTTGGTACGTTCTATACGAACGCTTGTACGTTTATTATTGCTTGTTTTCATTTGGCGATCGATGTAATTCGAGATTATATCCAAATGTTTAAACTTTTTGTACTCTGTAGACAATATATACTTAAGCAATACGGCCAGGCCATTATTCTTTTAAATAAATAAATACATAAATAAATAAATAAATAAATAGAGAATATATACCCTTCAATGGTTAATGCATATGTGCTTTTAAAGTATTCGTAGTAGGAAATAGTATTTCAATATTAAAGATTGAATCGCCTCTCTGTTCCTATGAGCTCTCTTCTAAACTACTTCAACTTCGTTATATCCCTATACTGCACAGGCACGAATGTGGCGTATCGCAAACCAGTGAACCAATCGTCCGCGACCCGCTCCGGTCCGGCTGGGTTCGCCAACGATGGCAAACCGGGCAACCAGAATCCGGACGGGCAGGAGTGTTCCGAAACGCAGAAGGAAGTGTCACCGTGGTGGCGGGTGGATCTGCTCACGCCGGAAGCGGTACGTGTCGTGCGGCTAACGACACGCGGCTGTTGCGGCCATCAACCGCTGCAGGATCTGGAGATACGCGTCGGCAACAGCAGCAGCGACCTGCAGCGCAATCCGCTCTGCGCGTGGTACCCGGGCACGGTGGACGAGGGTACGACCAAGTCGTTCACCTGCGCCCGGCCACTCATCGGCCAGTACGTCACCGTGCAGCTGGTCGGTGTCGAGAGCAGCCTCAGCCTGTGCGAGGTGGAGGTGTTCTCGAACGACGAGTTCTCGTCCGATCGCTGCGCCTCGCCGAACCTGAGCGTCGAGACGGTGCTGACGACGTTCGCGAAGACGTGCTACGAGTTTCACATCACGCGCGGCGAGAGCTTCGAGAAGGCACGCGCGGTCTGCAAATCGCACGGTATGTCACCGCGGCGTGCCGTCCCCTGCCCATCCCAGCAGCAGCAGCGTAACCGTCACGTTTTCGTCATTACTTGCAGGTGGCGATCTGATACACGACTTCCGGGGCGTTACCACCGACTACATCATCTCCGAACTGGAGCGTCGCAAGACCGACCTGCGGACGCAACTCGTGTGGATCGGCGCACAAAAGGAACCGGGCATTACGTCACGCACCTGGAAGTGGGTTAACGGTAAGCAAGCGGGAGATTCTAACCCCACCGCTGTAGGTCAGTGTCGGATGATCGGATGACCCGAGCCGAGTGAATGGCGCTGGGAAGATGCCGCCGTTTTGCATACAATGCCGGGTGTCAATCGTCGACGCTTGACGTTATGAGTTATCGGACACTGGAAAAAGCGAAATGCAAAAAAACGGTCGTTTAAAGATGCGAGATATATGCGCGATATGCGAGATATCAGCGGCATGCAAATAACTCACCCGCGACCAAGTTCTCACGGTTGCTTCCCTGCGCCGCCGCGTGCGAGTCATAATTGGCCATTTTATTTCGCGTTCGTTTTCGATGAGGCAATGCGTGCACAATGCTGCGAACCTGTTGGGGGAGGGAGGAAGAAAAACAATGGCGAAAAAATTATGGCGGTGGTGGCTCTGGAAAGGGGCGATGTGGTACAGGGACATCTGGGCTGGCCGGTCGTTTATCGCAAGCCGTGTGCTGTTTCAAGTGCGTCGTAATGAAATGGTGGGTTTTTGATTGCTTCTGCTACACAGGTGACACGGTGCTGAAGCCGACGTGGGGCAAGGATCAGCCGAACAACTACAACGGCGAGCAGAACTGCGTTGTGCTGGACGGTGGCCGGAGCTGGCTGTGGAACGATGTCGGCTGCAATCTGGACTATCTCAACTACATCTGCCAGCATAATCCGCTGTCGTGCGGTTCGCCGGACGCGCTGGTCAACACCACGGTTGTCGGGAGGAACTACTCGGTCGGTGCGAACATTACGTACCGCTGCCCGGTCGGCCATTCGCTGCTGGGAGTGGAGACGCGCACCTGCCAGCAGAACGGTGTCTGGAGCGGCGCTCCGCCGGCCTGCAAGTGTAGGTTTAGTGAGAATGGGGGTTTTAGCGGCGCGACGAGCTTCCTAACGCTATGCTTACCTTTCCCCAGACGTGGACTGCGGCGCACTGCCGGAGATCGAGCACGGTGGCATCATCCTGTCGGAGCAGCGTACCAGCTTCGGTGTGCTGGCGTCCTACACCTGCCACGAGAACTACACGCTGATCGGCAACGAAAACCGTACCTGCCAGACGGGCGGCTGGTCGGGCGCACAGCCGAAATGTTTGATCGACTGGTGTCCGGAGCCGCCCCCGATACAGGGCGGCAAGATAAAGGTGTCGGGACGGCGGGCCGGCTCGACCGCCCTCTACACCTGCGACTACGGGTTCGTGCTGCTCGGTGAGCCGGTCCTGTCGTGCGGACTGGGCGGCAACTGGACGGGGAAGATACCGGTCTGCCGGTATGTGGACTGTGGCATGCCGGCCCGCCCGGACCGGGGCAATTTGCTGCTGCTGAACGATTCGACCACGGTCGGCTCGATGGTGCGCTACTTCTGCGACGACGACTACTGGCTGGTGGGACCCCAGGAGCTACACTGCACGAAGGACGGCAAGTGGTCTGGTAGTGCGCCAGCTTGTGAACGTAAGTCTAAAAAGAGCGACGAGTTGCAGCGACCTGCTTCTGACGCTCTGGTTTTGCCTTCCATTTCTTGCAGTGATCACCTGCGAAACGCCCCACGTACCACCGGGTTCGTTCGTGATCGGGTACGATTACAACATACACTCCTCGATCCAGTATCACTGCGATCCGGGGCACATACTGCGCGGCGAGGACACGCTCACCTGCCTGGAGTCGGGCCAGTGGAGCGGAGATGCGCCGGACTGCGAGTACGTCGACTGTGGTCCACTCACGCCGATACCGTTCGGTTCGCATCGCTACCTCCAGAACGCCACGTACCTCGCGTCGGAGGTGGTCTACACCTGCGCCAACTCGCACCGGCTGGCGGGCGTCAATCGGCGCATCTGCCTCGACACCGGCTTGTGGAGCGAAACGGCACCGCGCTGCGAGGAGATCCGCTGCACCGAGCCGACGCTAACGCCGCACAGCTTCGTCAGCGTCACCGGCAACGATCGCATGTACGGCCGGACGCTGATACGAACGGCGGACGCGACGGCTAGCGGCGCCCAAACGTTCCGTGTCGGTGCACTGGCCAAGTATCGCTGCGAGCGCGGCTACAAGATCGTCGGTGAGGCGCTCATCACCTGCGAGGAGAACGGACTGTGGAGTGGCGAGATACCGGAGTGTGTCTGTAAGTATTATTGTTGCTGAATTCACACACCCCATTTAACGCACTTACCAACGGGCTCTCTTTTTCTCTCTCTTGTTGCGGTTCCCGAAGACGTCGACTGCGCGACGCCCCCGAATATCACCAACGGCAAGATGACACTGGCAACCAACGCAACGTACTACGGTGCGGCCGCCCTGTACGAGTGCGAGGGCAACTTCAAGCTCGACGGCGTCTCGCGTCGACTCTGCCTGGAGGACGGCA
Organism: Anopheles farauti; assembly: GCA_000473445.2. Classification (NCBI taxonomy): domain Eukaryota; kingdom Metazoa; phylum Arthropoda; class Insecta; order Diptera; family Culicidae; genus Anopheles; species Anopheles farauti. Next base: position 411,861 of record KI915056.1, on the reverse strand, counting down.
CCTGGAGCCACGAAACTCCGCAGTGCGTGGAGATCACTTGCGACGAGATGAACGTGTCGGACGCGCTGCTCGTCAACTATGGCTCGCGCCGGGTCGGTGTGCAGGCGGAGTTTAGCTGCAGCAAGGGCCGTTACATGGTCGGCAACGGAACGCGCACCTGCCTGCCGACGGGCCACTGGTCGGGCAGAAATCCGGTCTGCAAGTGTAAGTAATTGCTAATTAATCGGTGCTCTGAGAGCTTTCGTTTACTGACGCATGGCTTGTTCCTTGTTGTCTCGGCACAGTGATCGATTGCGGAAGGCCGACGGACATCGAGAACGGACGCGTGATCGTGGTGAACGAATCGACGGTCTACGGTGGCTCGGCCGAGTATCACTGTGTGCCACACTACAACCGCATCGGGCCGTACCTGCGCAAGTGTATGGACGACGGTAAATGGAGCGGCGAAGAACCACGCTGCGAACGTAAGTAACAATGGGGCACTGTAAATTCACTGTTTTTGCTTGCAATTCGCATAATCTTGCTTAGACTACGGAACATAGTCAGACATTCTTTTATGATTCTTTTCAAATTCTATTTACTCCCAACACTTGCAGTGATTGTGAACGACGCCCAGGAGACGAACAGTCTCGGCACCGGAATTGCGATCGGTGCCGCCATCATCGTCATCCTGCTGATCCTGATCGGTGTGCTGTTCCTGCATCGCAACAAGGCCCGCCCGGTGAAGAACACGGAGAACGTGCAGGCCGCCGAACACAAGGAGGACCAGAACGCGGCCGTCATGTCTTACTCGAGCCTCGAAAACGGGCGGCACAACTTCGATCTCACCAATCGCGGCGGTCTGGTCACGTTCAACACGTTCCACCACCAGTCCGGGGCGGGCCACCATCCACCGCCACCCAGTCAGCTGACGCACGGCAGCCACAACAACAACAACAACAACCATCTTAGCAGTAGCAACAACAACAACACTACGAGCTCGCGGAACGGAGGCGAGAACATCTACGACCAAATACCGAGCGAGCAGTTCTACGACGCACCGTACGAGATGCGCACGAACGAGGAGGTGTACGAGCCGGAGCCGACCAGTCGCGGCAACATTATCACAATCAACGGGGTCAGTGTCCGGTGAGCGCCGGTGGACAGGCCTAAGGGACGCCCCCGCCCCTACAGGTCCATCTGGTCCATTCGGCGTTGGGAAAGTTCCTCGAGCGTAGTGAGGCGGAGCAGCTTCACTAAGGTGCAGGTTCCGCTTGTTGAAATGTTGAGGCGGGCGAGTTGATTGCTGGGCGCGAGAGATTGAGTGCGTTTTTGAGAGAACGACACGTTGAATGTATGTTGCCGGTGGGGAATGTTGAAACAGTTGGAACAGCTAAAACTAAACAGCGAAAAGAAGTCTGCATCAATGTGTGTTGCTGGACATAGATACGGAACCGGAAGAAGTTACACAAAATTTTAACTAAAGTGATTACTCTGCGACACAACGAACTCTTTCCGTATGGTGAATGCTCTTAGGATCGGACGAACCGGTCTCGCGTAGTAGTCGTTCGCTTGTTTATAGTCATTTTTTTATAAATCTTTAGCCATTACGCGAATACCTTTCGTCATTGCGTTCCTTGTAAGGGAATATCTCACGGGGTATGCTCATCGAAGGTAGCTTACATCACTTTAGCCAAAACTTATAATATTAAAACAAAAGACAAACAATTTGGATTTAGCTAGAGCTGAATAAATCTGACTTTGGTGGTTTTAACGAATGGACAGGCAGATAAGAGCATGTCGGATGTTCTTTTTACGAGACGAGACGAGAATTGTTGAAAAATAAGGTTGAAACTTCGGTGGTTAAGTGAGTGTTGCAATTTAATTAGATTTGACGATTGAATCCTATCGCTATACCTTAGCATCTTTTTGCATCGTGACGATATCCGAGGACCCTCGGATACCTTCGAGAAGTCATTTATGAAGAACAAAAATGTAGATGTATAACAAAGCGAACAGACAAAGATTATGGAAGGATTGTGAAGGCTTAGGTAGAAATTAACCTTGAGTGAAGGAACCAATCGTTGCAATCGTAACGATCCACAACAATCTGATGAGAAATATTATGCACAAGGATTAGGATTAGATACCAAACACGCACATAAACGTACACATATCTCCAGAAAAATTCCAATCCGTATGGTAGGATGCGCTTGTTAAGACGCATACGTTGTACATAGGAAACACTATATGCTATTTCTTTGAATTTACGTTCTTCCTCTTTAAAAGCGCAATAAGTTCAGCAGAAATAGATGCTCTAGAACTTTAAAGCAAAACTAGATGCCGCGCACTCACCTACACATTTATAAATATTGTATGCTACTGTTTGTATCCCCTTTTGTAAATAACGTGGAAATGCTTTCGAGAAACTATGCGAAATAGAAGTGATAGTGAGAGATAAATGTTGATTTTATGCTGCTTTTAAATTATACTCGTGTGTATATTTTTGTTCCGAAATTAACGTTGTTCGTATCAATGTAGAGCATCAACATATTATGTCTATTCTTTCATGCTATTATGGCTATTAATAAGAATTAAACAATCAAGCAAATACTTAATATAATTGCCGCTTGTTGATGCAATCTGTTGTTTATTATATGTCGTGATGTTAAATCTTTTAATGGTTATACAATATGTAAAACTTTGGTTTTGTTTTGTTTTGTTTCTGTGAATATGTTTCATCTAATTCCCCAATAAAACTCCCTCACCACAATAATGTTCCTAACCCCACGAACCGCCTTATAAATTATGAAACAGGAACTGCTCTTTAACCCGAGGCCTGCACGGAAAAGTTTTGCAAACGTATCACTCGCGTTTTCTTAACCGCTTCCCGACAAATTGGACATACCTGCCGTTTGTCGAGCCAGTTCAGGATACAGTGCCAACAGAACAGATGGCCACACTGTGTCACGCTGATGTCCTGCGTCGTGTCCATACAAAGGGCACAGTTGTGTGTCGGTGTTCCCGTTGCGCGGACGGATCCGGATGACGAACGCGGTCTACTGATTGTCGACCGTGCGGGGACTGCTGATTTTTGTTTTGCTTCCATGCGATATTGTCGATAATGAGCGGCTAGGGCCAAGATTAGTTGGGTGAGTGTAACATAACCCAGCACCTTGTACCCGTAGATGGAATGGTCCTCTTTCAGCCAATTTCGAATAAGAACCTGCGGGGAATGGTCATTGGAAATTGCTCAAACAAATTTCAACATTTATACTCAATGTAAATGTAAACTCACATAGTTAATGCCTGTTATTCGCTTGGAGATATGGTACTTGCCACCATTGATGTAGAACAAGCTAGTATGGAAACCACGAATATATGGGACGACAACCCGTAACGTATCGATCAGCCGATGGAGCTTATCCTTCACCGAGTCCAGTAACTCTTCACTGCGGTCAATTTCTGTTTGAACGTATGTAAGCACCCGATCGGCCACATGTTCGCCACCGTACTCGAGCAGTATAGCTAGCAACTGCAGTGCCTTGTTCGGCAGCATCACATAGTTGGCATCGACCTGTATGATACCAGTGTACTCTTCACCTAACGTTTGCAGATTATTTAGGATCGCATAGTGATGGTACAAGATCTCCGCAATCAACTTGCAAAGTGCATTGTACTTGAACCAGTGGCGCTGGCTTAACAGCAGTAACACCTCGCTCAGTGCTGCCCGAACGTACTCGATCTGTTCCTGATCCTTCTGGACGCTGCGTATAATTTCCGCCTGACCGGCGTTAGCATGGAACAGCGACATAATTATAATTATTCTCAGGAGCTCTGCTACATACCGCACATGTTTAAGAAAACCGGCTAATGAACCATAGAATAAACTTTCAGTCTATGGTATTTTTCGATATTGAACCCAGCTGGAGATGTTTTGTTATGCGGTTATTAGACGAGGGAAAATACTGTCAGATGGTTTTGGATATTTTATGCCAAACGCCGCGCCGAAGCCCAGTTTGACAGAAAATATCCACCCGCTCGTGTAATAACGATACATTGGGCGGAGCGGTTATTTTGTGAAATAATGCTTTTAATAATGATTGTACAATGTACAGACACAATTGTAGGTGAATGCCAAACCACAAGAAAACCAAAACAAACCGAAATGTAAACAAACAACCATTTTGACAGAAAATATCCAGTCTGAAAAAATCAGAACTGAGCATGTCGAATTCTAATTTGCGGTTTGGATATTTTCTGTCAAACGCGAATTGACAGAAAATATCCAAAACCATCTGACAGTATTTTCCCTCGTCTAATAACAGCATTAAAGACCACAAACTGTCACAACAAAGCACAGCTGTCATTAAAGGTCGTAATATATGAAACGCGTCGAAAATATAACTTGAATGATAGTTATTCGTATATTTAAAGGCACTAGAACTTTTTTGTACAATTTTCATTCACGGAATATTCGTTAAAAGTTTTATACTATATACTCTTTTTTTTCTGTTCAAAAAGCTGGTAAAGCATGTGCATATCATCAGTTTGTTTACAATTTTGCCCTCTAGTGGCAAAAATTCAAACTGAAATTATCGTTTATAACGTTTCAGTAGTTTCATGAATATTAAACATACCCATATTGAACTTGAAATTAGAAAATTTATTCCAAAAATTTATTCAGCATGATAAACAAACATAATGCTTGCTCTATCAGACTCCATCATGAACGGTCATTTGGTAACGGTCATTTGAAAAAGCCTATCAACAACACTTGACAACGGTTGTCAATGGTTCCTCCGTTTACCATATTCTGCTGTTTGCTGTATGTGACTGCAGCTGGAGACAAAAACAATCACATCGTAGCAAATACCCGTTGAGTGAAGTCATACAGTGTGTAGTGCTTGTAAATACATCAGAGGAAAATAATATGTAAGTAAAGTGCTCTTTAGAAGGTACATTGCAGTGCAACACATAGTTGTAAAGAAATGTGTAATTTATGCGCCACCAATTTATTCACTTCGGTTAACGAACTAACAACAAATACGGCACCGAACATCAACAAGAGGGTATAAAACGAAGTTCTTTCTTTCTTACTTCACCTCCATAACTTCTTTGTCTCTAAACAATCCAAACCAGATGATTCACCACCGGGTAGGTGAAAATCTCCGGACTAAAAATTACTATGACATTGTTTTTTCCCATTTTACTTTCCAAACATTTGTGTTTTTTTCTTTTTTCGTGGCTTCTGGTAATTTCCGTTCACCGTTGCCAGCAGCAGTTGAAATATGAGCAAATGCTTAAGGGTGTATATGTGTATTGTGTGAAAATGAATGCTTCTTTGCCATATGAATATTGACCATTTGGTAGAAATGTTGGAAAAATAAACAGATCGGGCAAAACTCTATCTCAATATATGGCACAATATTGTGTCAGCTGCGCTACAGTGGAAAGGGAATAAAGTTGTATCGCCTTTAAAGGAACTGTTCACCCGTTAAGGTAACAACGCAACAACGACGATAATCGTGAAACCCCACTTCCAGTATTTACTCTATGCCAGTGGTGTCAAACGCTTCAGGCGAATCGAAGAAGTAACTACAAGGTTTCGACACTTCGAGAAAACGGAGCTATTTGCGAATTGAACGTTTAGTTTTGGTATGTTTATTTGCATTCGTTATCTTAGCGATCTATACAAATCTTTATCGATAAAGTTTCGCTACACGTTTGACGTACCAGTTTTTCGGCGCCAACTTCTCTTCTTCCATCTTAACATATGAGCATGGGTTAGTACGGCTCTGCAACGCCGTAACACGGTTGTTTTGTACGAATGCTTTACTAGTGGAGAAGGACGAACCGTGGGTCACACATAAAAAAAGACTTCCATAACAGTCCGAGCGCCGTTCGCCATATAAGGGTAAGATTTTGCAGCGCACGCAGAGAGCCTAGCCAGTGAGTCGCGCAGCTGAACGTTTTTGCCCGATTCGGCAAAATGAATGACACCCCACCTTAGCGTGTATTCTTCAGTGGGCCAACTCTCACTTGACCTCGATTTTCTGCGGTGCCTTTTGTTGGTTTGTTGGATGCAGGTAGTACTAATATCACCCCCTCCGTTACATTATTCTAATTGATGATATATGGTTTAAAAAATGTAAGAAAACCTGATTCCTGCATAGTTTGGGAATGACCACGTAATCGAGTCACTGAGCGATCGACCGGAAAGAAAGATAAGGCTCGCGGGCGATGTTGGTGTCCAGGAGTGCTTACATGTGTGCGATGGCCCGTGACTCACACGGATCCACCACCACCGCCTGTTTAAACTGTCGCCAGCCATGAGTTCTCGCGTATGCATGATCACCTCAACCGCAGTATTATGAGTCAAGGTTTGTGCTCGGTTCACAGTCGTGACTTGGTGGCTGCAGACAGCGGATGTGCTTTTTGGGTTTAATTTCGTGCATATCGCTGAACAAACGGTGCAGACTACACTAGCTTTAGCATCCGGTTAGTGCGTAAACAACATTCCGCGGCCTGGGCGTATTTGAGTGTTATTTATTTTTAACATTTTTAATAATGTTCGTGTGTTCTTTTTTTTTTGTTTCACCAATTTCTCGGCCCCGCATTGTATCAATCAACATCAATCAAACGTTCTACGGCGACACCTACTACCAACCGTTTCTGGCAACGCAACCATCGATTCGGCAGCTCTGTTTTGATACGTTTGTGACGAAGTAAACCAACAATCAGCAACGAAATGTCTTCCCGCAAGACCGCCGGCCGTCGGGGCACGACGAAGAAGCGTGCTCAGCGCGCCACCTCGAACGTGTTCGCCATGTTCGATCAGGCACAGATCGCCGAGTTTAAGGAGGCGTTCAACATGATCGACCAGAACAGGGACGGCTTTATCGAGAAGGACGACCTGCACGACATGCTGGCGTCGCTCGGCAAGAACCCGACCGAAGAATACCTGGAGGCGATGATGAACGAGGCACCCGGTCCGATCAACTTCACCATGTTCCTCACCCTGTTCGGCGAGCGGCTGCAGGGCACTGATCCGGAGGAGGTCATCAAGAACGCGTTCGGTTGTTTCGACGAGGAGAACGCTGGCGTCGTCAACGAGGACAGGCTGCGCGAGCTGCTAACGACGATGGGCGATCGGTTCACGGACGAGGACGTCGATGAGATGTTCCGTGAGGCCCCGATCAAGAACGGACTATTCGATTACATCGAATTCACGCGAATCCTCAAGCACGGCGCCAAAGACATGGACGAGCAGTAGTGCGAGGCACACAACTCTACCTAAATCTAATACCTTTGCAGAGCCTTTTCCGCAGAACTGCATTTAAAAATGAAAACATCATTGCTAATCACCTACACATATTTGCACAATCCGAAAGATGCACTATTCCAAAAGCAAAGAATTTCCTGCGATGTTTATTTTGCGTCCTGCTGTGCGACGTGATACGTCAGTATTTCTAAAGTAAATTATTTGGTTTCGTGCACATTATGCTTCTATGTATGGTAAAATAGGAACTTTTTTCTAACAAATAAACCATCAGCGCCATCGGTCCATTAATATTTGTTGTACTAAAAAGTCTATTTGTTTGTAAATTTATCGCCTTTCTTTAAGCTGTTTTATATCTACTTTTTATGACCGAATAAGTATGGCAACACGTTTTTACATTGTTTTGAATATGGTTTCTATTCGTGGGTACAATGAATAGAAAAGAGATGAACAATAAGTAAACTTTTTATCGTTTTATATCATTTCTTTTGCTTCGGTTTAGTCCAAATTGAAGAGAGAGAAAATAAAAAAAATATATAAATATA
>KI915056.1:367813-401102 GCA_000473445.2 Anopheles farauti | reverse complement strand
CCCCCTCATTTGGTCGTTCGATAATGTCTACGATGAAAGGGTGCTGCTGAGCTCCGTCTAACTATGTTCCGTGACCTACTTTCGTTGCTATCCTGGACTACGGAATAGTTTGTTGCAAAATGCTTCGTCACTTCTGGATACGATGATTTGAGCGTCTCTATGTTCGATCTGGAAATCAAATCCGGATCCGGTTATATCGCCTGCTAAACCGGCATGCTACGGTATGTTTTCGAATTTATTTTCAATTGATACAACGTTTAAATTGAACTTACACATCGGTGGTTTAAAATTATTCGTAGACTTTAATTTAGCGAAACAAGGAAATGTCTCCAAGCTCCAACAATGTTCGCTGTAATGCCTAAATTTGCCCATCTTCCTATCTTAAAAAGACAAAAATAGCATAAACTATCATAGTGCCATCGATTGGCCGTTGGAGCTCGGTAGTTTGTTTACTCAACATGGTCTGCTCGGTTTAATCTAAGTTTCACCCATAACAGTCGAGATCTACGCGCCTCGCACCTTATCAACGGCACGGGCAGAGCAATAAATTACAACACCTGCTGCCGGCAGGCCTTGACAAAAGGCGAGGAGTAGCGCAGCAAACAAAATAAACCACGAGTGGCGCTAGCTTCAATAGCAATAGAACGCCAAACTAAGAGGGAAGTTAAGGGCCAACTCAAAGAACTACCGCGTAGGCAACTGCCGAAGTTTCTGTGCGTTGAGTTATCGCGAAAGTGTTGTCAGTCTTTTGTGCGATAAATTGTTTCATCTTGTCTTTTCTATCGTATGATTTTAGTGTTCTCGCTTTCTATATTATTATTACGCATTCTAACTCAAGTGAGGCATGTAAAAATTGACTACAAAAATTACGCAGCAATTTTAGAAGCTCTGGCGTCCCAAAATCTATCGATCAGACAAGAGCAGCTTTGTTATTACAATCTAAGAAAATAGCCATCTCGGATCGAAACCACCAGAAATCTTATTTTAGTTAGGTTTTACCCATGACGCTACGTAAAGTCTTATTCATGCCCTGGATTGTTAGTTTGCTTTGTGAGATATCGTAGAAGTGTGCGCATCTGTTTGAGGTCGCTGATAACCGCACCATCCTAAGTGCTTTTAAGCAGCACTAGTTGATCCGAGGCATTCGGGTCTGCCTGCTTTCCGGCTCGGCTTTCGACCACCGCCTCAAACACTATGTTTCGGTTTCGGAACGCCACTTTTCAGCGAACCTCATATGCGTTCCGTCACCTACATCGCGCCGACATCGTGCCGGTGTGGGAGACCGAAGATGGCACGCGCACACAGCCGCACGGGAAGATGCGAAGAACTGACCTGCTAATGAGAGGAGGGTAAAGAATCCGTCGCAGCACGACGAAGACAACGAACGCGCTCGCTCGCGCTTCCGCTCATTTGTGACGCGGCTGCGCTCGGCCACGGTCAAGTCGCGCGTTTTCAGTTCACTGTCATCTGCGGTCGGCGCCGGCGTTACGCGCGCTGCACACTCGCTCGCGGTCTAGAAGTTGTTTTGTTTTCATCTGCTTGTTCTTCGCCCGTCCCTCTGCTGGTTCGTGGTGACGCGATGCCGCGGTCGCCTGTTTGTACGCTACTCTAGCTGCGACTCCAGCTCCAGAATCCGGTGGAAACGTACATTCGGTGTTTCGGGAGTATCGTAGTATCGGAAATACAGAGAGAAGTTCTTGCGCACCGCGAGCGTGTAATTATGTTTGCGTCCCGATAGTGTTCAGTCCGATCGAGACACAGCAGTTCCGACTGTACGCAATCGATCACGACCTTTTTGGTGGCACGAAACGATCGAAAACGTTACGTGCTGTGTGTTAAGCGTGGAAGTCATGATGTGTCGTGCTAGGCCTTCGTTTATTTACCATCCATCATTTCAAGCGCTTAGGGATTGCAAGAATGAAAAACAAAAACAACAAATAAACTATTGATCTGTCGTGTACTCTGACTGCTGTAAATGTCTGCATTCGTGGTTCTTTGTAATGTATGTGAAGTTTGGTTCCGGTAGCGTGTGGATCAGAAAGGAACTGCTGTAGTGACCTTAACGCAAACAATTGTAGTTCGATGCGTCCAAGAAGATCTTCCGTGAGATGAAACAAACAGCTCTGGTAAAGGGTACACAATGGCTCTCCCCGCCCCGTCACAGCCGTCCATCAATATTGCTCCACAAAGCTCCACAATCAACACAAAAAAAGTACACAAATCGGAGAAATTGTATCACGTGTATCATGGCGAGTGTTTTGTGATGTGTGCTACATTACTTTACCGACCGGCCGTTGCCGTCATCGTCGTCATCGAAGGGGTGCGATAAACATATTTCGATAAGACACTGCGAGGTGTGCCTGTGGTCAACCCGCACGCTCCAGTATCTTCGCGAGCGGCGACACCCAACAGCGAGAAGCTTTCTACTTCACCCTTATTCGCCGGCGGAACGGTGCATTCGAACCTGCCCGACCGAGAGCCGGCACTGCATATCATACCGGCAAATCAAGTGCCACGTGGGCGTATGTGTTTGCGAAGGCTTTCAATACGATAATTCCATTATCGGCCGGGTGCGCGAAAATAAATGGGCGGCCGGGTTGTATCCGTGCCGGATGATACCTGTTCCGTGACACAGATAGGGCGGACTACAATGCGATGGCAATCGTCGCTATGGCAGAGACGTTGACAAACAGCCAGATAAACTGTGCTCCGTCCCAATCAAACCGCTGAGATTAAGAGACTGGAGTACGGCGATGGTGGAGATATTTGTTTGTCGGTTTAGTAGCCACCCATACACGCACACACAATCAGTCCTGATAATGTTTCTGTTGTAGGTGTTCTGGGCAGGGAACATACTGACTAGAAATATCTCCACATGTGGTATATTCCGCTCAAAACCCAAAAATGAAACCACTCCAAATCGTAAGTTACGAAAGCGTGCAGCGTAGCGTCTGAAGGGGAACTGTCTCTTTTTTCAGAACAATTTCTTTGCCGTCACGTGTATGCAACGGTCGGCGTCGGGTTTTGTTTAGTTGCCTCCGCACACGTCCAAGATGCGTTGTGGGAGATGCCCGGAACGAGTTTCCTAAACTTCGCCGGGGTGACCCAAAATAGCTACGCCTGCCCCCTCCGTACAAGGCCTTACGTTTGTTTTGACGGAGTTCGTTGGCTTCCGTTTTTGTTATCACTCGGGGCCGGGTCGGTCGAAAATAAATCTTTTCCTAGCGAGTTCCGCAGCCCCCTCCCCTCCTCCCACCCGCACCCGCGCGAACTTCCAGAAGCGAAAGATTGTCGCCGCCGAACCTGTTGCGCGAACCAGCGCAGCCTTTGTGGACTTTAGCTGTCCATAATTTGTCAACCTTCACCTTGGTTGAAGCGTGTACCGGTCTAGTTCTTGACAATGGTGCGTCGATGCTGTCCGAAGTGTGATATTGTTTGTGTCCTCAGTGCTGCCGGCCGGATATACATTTAGAACTGACTTTGAAGTTTCTTTGTTATGTCAGGTTTCTCGTCTGATGTGGGATACGTTTTTCAAAGTAATCAGGGGGAGGGGGGTGACGCATACTTGCAGATCTTCATGACGCATAGTTGCAATGGATGATGTCACCGATGGGACTTACTTTGGACGTCCCATTCTTTAGACGTTGGCATAGAAGTAGCGCTGTAGAACCAGTACTAATCATGGCGCTCGGTTGAAGGCAACCTTGGCAGCAGAATGCAAATGATCCTAGCCAAAGCAAACAACTTGACCGCGCGAAGTAATGTTATTTGGATATTTGTTGATTTAGGCACCTTTGGTCCGGACCCTGGTGTACGCCTTTTTTAGCATTTCATGACCGCCGCAGCGAGATTGCAATTTAAAAAAACAACGCACTGTGTGCAACACATGGCATGGAAAACAACAGCGCCTTGGCAGCGACATCTAACAACGCGCCCGGGCTGATGTTTCGTTTATTTTCGTATCGGCGCACCAAGCGGTAGTAATTACGCGCGGCAGCACTCGATAGTTTTGGTTTTTATTTCGCTTGGAACTCGCATGTTCGAACACCGCTCAAGGTTAGTGGACGGTTTTGGGGGAAGATGATTTAAGGGAGTCGGTGCAAATGCATCGGATGCAGGGCTGACGTGCGCGCACTGACTAATGCGAACGATGCAACTGCGCAGGAACGGGCGGATCGATTCCGCGCCCGACGACGTCCCACTGCCGGGACCGAGGGAGGACGTTCCCTCGCATCGTGTCATGCCCGTGCTGCGACGCCGGTGAGTGTGTGTGTGTGCCGGTGGTGGCCCATTTAATTGGCATTGGAAATATCGGATTGCCTACTCCTACTCTGGAGACGCTCGTACTTGAACCGGTGGTGGAATCTAATTATAATCGAAGAACCCTTTCGAGCGGCGGTTCGGTAGCGTGTCGGGCGCTCGCGAGCAGCACTAGTGCGAGTCGCGTTCGCGTCCGGCAAGGGCGGGATAACATTCAGTGTGCCCCAAGCGTGTTGCATCTTTGGACAGTGCGGTGTTGGCGTGTCGAGTGTGTACAGGCATATGTTGGCGTTTATTGTACCCAGCGCGCATAACTAGCCGCTAAAGAGCGGCTTGCAGTTCGCTGCCTCGGTGACATCAAACTGTGCGTCGTCATTGGAACCTGCTAGACAAAGGTCGTAGTTAATCGTTTGCGGATCGTGCAACCTTGACACTGCGTTAGAACCCGCGCAGCGCAAACATCCCCATGTGCGGGCGGCCAATAATCTCGGTGCGGCGTGTATCGTTGTGTCAAGTTTTACGACACCGCGGGCAGACGCGCCGTTGTCAGACGGCTTGACGTGGGCACACACCAGCGCGATCAGCGGATTGATGTAGATTTATTTAGATTTATTGATCAAGCCAATCAAACCGCTTCATATGCAGGCTTGCCAATCGGCACGTAGCGAACGACGCAAGCAATCTTCGCTCTTTGCCGCGTCGTTTCTGGGCAGGGGTACGGCCGAAGTTTGGGGGAAGTTTATGTGTACGACATCGCCACACTCGCCACTTTCATCGGGACGCACGTTATTACGATGGATACGTGGATAGAGAGGGCTATTTCTAGTGGGGATTTCTAAGAAGATCGGAAGTTACGAAAAGCATTTGTTTTGTTTACACTGCAAGTATGATGTGCTGATTGAGCTGCAAAGAAATCCGCATGATTCTGGAGAGACGAGCTCAAATTGAGTGTGATGGATGTGTAGATCCAGTGAAACGTGTGTATGGATGCTTACGACGACCCTGGGAAGACATTTATCCAGCAGGAATTTATCCTCTTCTGGCATGAGTCGTAGCTTGACGTAACTAGACTGAAGTGGTCTACTTCACCGAGAACATCTTTCAAGCAGTTACTTGTGAAAGCGCCCGCTGCTGCAGTGAGCAAGTGACGAGTGTGTGTATGATTACAGTAGTGTTTATTTCAACAGGTCGTTTTCCTGAGTATGAACGTTCTTGCTTTTCAAACTAGTGACGCAGACAATAATTCGTTAAAACTCGTGAAGCGAGGAGGTCCGAATCGATAGCGTGAGAAATCAAACGGATCGTGCGTGCAGTATCGACGCTGTTGAACCAACCATCGTGAGGAGTTAGCAGGCACCGATCAACCCCCGTACGCCCGTCGATCAACGTGGGGTAGATGGAGTGGTCGTGGTTGCGTGACTGGTGGCGTCTGGCAAAGTTCCGCCGCAGCTATCGAACGGAGGTGCCGTCGGAACAGCTGCACCAGCAGCGCCACCGGCGCCGTGGCAGTGCCAATGTGGACAACATATCCGGTGGCGGTGGTCCGGGGCACGATGGCGGCACGAGCTACGGCGATGGCGACGGTGCGGGTGCCGAGCCCGCGCGTTTCTTTATCGACCGTGACTACCCGTACGCCGACGATGGCGATGAGGAGGAGTTGGAGGAGGAGCAGCAGTTCGAGGGCGACCGGGATGAGGCGCTACACTCGGACGACGAGCAGCACCGATGTCCGTACGCGGACATGCCCGAGGCGGCGTACGATAATCCGTACTGCGATTGCGACAAATGCTTGTTGATGAATGTACGATCGATTGCCTTCTCTCCTATCTCAGTGTGTCTCGCTGTGTGCTCTTTAGTTATCGCTTTCCTCTGCGGCTTCCTCCCCGCAACGCTACATCCCGCTCCCATTCCCGTATCTACTGACACCCCTCGCACACTGTCTGCTACCTCTAGCGGGATGCGCCACTGCCTGTTACGTGATACGCATCTAGTCGTTTAACCATCTCCCACGGAAACACGATCTGCATGGCGCTTCTGACACGTTCTCATCTTCGCTTCCTTCCGGTGTGCTTTCCTTTCAGGGCGATCTCGATCCGACCGATGGCCTGGACTCGGATGACTCTTCCACCTCCGGCAAGCAGGTGGTGGTGGCGGTCTGCGCCATGTCGAAAAAGTCGCAATCGAAGCCGATGAAGGAGATCCTGACGCGGCTGCAGGAGTTCGAGTACATCCGGATGGTGGTGATCGGGGAGGAGATCATTCTGAACGAACCGGTCGATCGGTGGCCACTGTGCGACTGTCTCATTTCGTTCCACTCGAAAGGGTTCCCGCTCGAGAAGGCGATCCAGTACGCGCAACTACGCCAACCGTACGTCATCAACAACCTGCACATGCAGTTCGACATACAGGTAAGGGCATCGCGCGGAGAGGACGATCGCAAACGATCAACGATCTGCTTGCTCCATCTACCACACTCATCCCGGGGCTTGGTGACGGACCGTTTCTGTACATATGTGTATTTTGTCAACGACTGTTTGATCGTTCTTGGCTCATCCGCTTGCAAAGAAGAACTCGCAAAGGAGGCGGGTAGTCACACTAGCGAGCTAACGCGTGTCATCTGCCACACACCCACACACACCCACACACCGTCAGCAATTGGTAGTGTTTAGGACCTAAACTAGGACAACAACAAAAAAATACCCCACTAGACACACCCACCTGACACTGACGCTCTCTGTTATGATCCTTTCTCTTCTTCCCCGTTTTACTCCGCCGGATTGATGCGCCGATATCGATGGGCCGGATATTGGTATTCGGGGGTGGGGTCTGATGGTGGGGTGATGAAATACGCCACGGCGCGCCAGGAGGTAACACGTCACAACGCGAGCTCTTCTCACCCCCGCCTCGCCGCGCCGCGCATCTTCCGCTTCACAACCATCTCCGGATCCTTCTCATCCCCACACCTCCACACTTCCAACGCTCCTGCCGTGGGAATGGGTTTCTCTGCATGCTACCTTCCGGCTCTTGCTTAACCCTCTGGCAGGCGCGGTATATATATATACGTGTCGCAAGCTGTTACATCTCAATTACAGGCTATCCCGAAGATTTTTTACACGCTCCCGTACATCTTTGCATCCGTCTCAAACTTCCGTCTCTTTTTTATGGTCGTGTACTTTTGAAAGCGTCTCACATTTGTTTTGTTTTATGATTTATTTATTTTAAATACCTTTTTTTAATGTGTATATGCAAATAACGGAGAATTCATTTGTTTGCGCAGCAAAAATGATATAAACTTTCACTATTTTTCGTCGGTTTTCTTTCACAAAATGTTACTCAATCTCTGAGCTCGAGAAAGTAGGTTTATTCCGTGCAGTTGTTCCTTTGTAACCATTTCCATTCTTCGTACTGGAATTTATACATCAAACTAGGTCGACTAAAAAACCTAATATATTTGGAAAGACGTTATAAAAAACAATGGAATGAATTCAACAATCAAAACAGTGTGGGACGACTTCAAAAATATCTGGGAAATAAAAAAAGCACGAGACGGATTAAAACATGCATGAGAAAGCATAAGCTAGTTGGGGAATGCTCTGTTTCCTATGGTACAACCCGAATAACTCAGTATGCCTGTATGTCCAGGCCAAATATTTCGTAGGGGAATTAATTTAGGATGATGCAAGTGACAGAAAGTCAGATGGTTTCAATCATCGTGACACGCAGCAATTGAGTGTCGCTAGTTTACAACCGCTTAGTGTAAATTGTGATGTACATATTCTGCTTTCGAAACAAGGAATTCTAGTGTTCAGTTTAGATGTTGAGGGGGTTTTGGATGTACTTCATAGATACGTCATCAAATTTCAAACTATAAATATCATCTGAACTTGAACCATTTTTGACATTGATGTCAGCTGTAAACTTTACATTAGGCCTGTGAGGCTTTATGTTCCTCTCTCTGATTTTTTTGTACGATTGAAATTGCAGGCCTACCTTCATCACTTGTATTCAAACCATTTTGTAAACCTTAGGATTGCTATTGCGATATGTTTGCAACACTCTTACGGTGGGATCTCTTCCACGTTTTTCTAGGACCGTAGACGAGTCTATGCTATACTGGAAAACGAAGGTATTGAAATACCGCGCTATGCTGTGCTCGACCGTGACTCGCCAGATCCAAAGCGTAAGTACGCAACCAGTATTGTTCCACGTGCCTGTCTAACCATTTCCACCATTTCCAGAACATGAGCTAGTCGAGTCGGAAGACCACGTAGAGGTGAACGGGATCGTTTTCAACAAACCGTTCGTCGAAAAGCCCGTATCGGCCGAGGATCACAATATCTACATCTACTATCCAACGTCCGCCGGTGGTGGCAGCCAGCGTTTATTTCGCAAGATCGGCAGCCGCAGCAGCGTGTACTCGCCGGAATCGCGCGTCCGCAAGACGGGTTCGTTCATTTACGAAGATTTCATGCCGACCGACGGTACGGACGTGAAGGTGTATACGGTCGGGCCGGACTATGCGCACGCGGAGGCTCGCAAAAGCCCAGCACTGGACGGGAAGGTCGAGCGGGACAGTGATGGGAAGGAGATCCGCTACCCGGTGATTCTGAGCAACGCGGAAAAGCTCATCTCGCGCAAAGTGTGCCTCGCGTTCAAGCAAACCGTGTGTGGGTTCGATCTGCTCCGCGCGAATGGTAAATCGTTCGTGTGCGATGTGAACGGGTTCAGCTTCGTGAAGAACTCCAACAAATATTACGATGATTGCGCAAAGATACTAGGCAACATGATACTGCGCGAGCTGGCCCCCCAGCTGCACATACCGTGGTCGGTGCCGTTTCAGCTGGATGATCCGCCCATCGTTCCGACCACGTTCGGCAAAATGATGGAGCTGCGCTGCGTCACCGCCGTCATACGGCACGGCGATCGGACGCCGAAACAGAAGATGAAAGTTGAGGTGCGACATCAGAAGTTTTTCGAGATTTTCGAAAAGTACGATGGTTACCGGTACGGGCACATCAAGCTGAAGCGCCCTAAACAGCTGCAGGAAATACTGGACATCGCACGGTCGCTGCTAGCCGAGATACAGACCAAGGCAGCCGATTCGGAGATCGAGGAGAAGCAAAGCAAGCTAGAGCAACTGAAGAGCGTGCTGGAGATGTAGGTTGCAACGAATTTTCTTCTTGAAACATCTGATTAATTATGCCCAATTTACTTTGTTTTGCAGGTACGGCCATTTTTCTGGCATCAACCGGAAGGTGCAGATGAAATATCAACCCAAGGGACGACCGAGAGGATCGAGCTCAGATGATGGTAAACACGATTGCAGTACGTTTGTTTTTGTGTGTTTGTTTGTTTCTCATTCTTTCTATCTTCCATCATTTTATCCTCTACACCCTCAGAGGTTGCTTTAAATATGTCATTTTAGAACGTTTTACCGCTTCAAGCTAGAGGCTAAAATTTTCAAATTTACAACATTGTTTTGTGTTGTTATTGTTCAAGAAAAGCTCAGCTTTGTTTATTTGATTATATTCCAATGCGATGGAATTGTAACATCAAAGAAAAAATGACAGAGATCAACATAATTTCTATCACCTTTTGGCTAATCCACTTGCCTAACTGCAAATTTTTTTTCCACAAAACTGCAACTTGTTATTGAGCACATGTGGTGTGAGTGTCACACTTATTTTATATCTAATCAGTGTAAATTTTAACACAATGTGGATAAACAATAATCTATCGCTTGGTTTCAACGCTATCTGTTTTTACTAATTTCTCTAGACCACATATTCACATTCCCAATTTTGCTGTTTCTCCTACAGCTGATGCACCGAAAGAGCCGTCATTGGTGTTGATTCTCAAATGGGGCGGTGAGCTGACGCCGGCCGGCCGTATTCAGGCGGAAGAGCTGGGACGTATCTTTCGTTGCATGTACCCGGGAGGCCAAAGCCGTCAGCCGGGTGTCGGTGAAGGCCCAGGCGCCCAGGGTCTTGGTTTACTACGGCTGCACTCCACCTTCCGGCATGATCTGAAGATTTACGCCTCGGACGAGGGTCGCGTTCAGATGACAGCGGCTGCTTTCGCCAAGGGTTTGCTGGCGCTCGAGGGCGAACTGACGCCCATTCTGGTGCAGATGGTAAAGAGTGCCAATACGAACGGCCTGCTCGACAACGATTGCGACTCGAGCAAGTACCAGAACATGGCGAAATCGCGCCTGCACGAGCTGATGCAGATCGATCGCGAATTTACCGCCGACGACCGGGCCGCAATAAATCCAGGCAATGCGATCAGCATTAACCTCGCGATGAACTTCGTGAAGAATCCGGTGCAGTGCTGTGCGCACGTCCACTCGCTGATCCGGTCGCTCATGGCGGTGGTGGCGGTGAAGCGAGACGATCCGAAAACACGCGACGCGGTGCTGTACCACGGTGAGACGTGGGAGCTGATGGGCCGGCGCTGGGGCAAGATCGAAAAGGATTTTTGCACCAAAAACAAGAATTACGACATCTCCAAGATTCCGGACATCTACGACTGCATCAAATACGATCTGCAGCACAACCAGCACACGCTGCAGTTCGACCTGGCGGAGGAGCTATACATTTCCGCTAAATACCTTGCGGACATAGTTATACCGCAAGAATACGGGCTGACGATGCACGAGAAGCTAACCATTGGACAGGGAATCTGTACGCCGCTGCTGAAAAAGATCCGAGCCGACCTGCAGCGCAACATAGAAGAGTTAGGTGGGGAGGAGAGCGTCAACCGGCTTAACCCGCGCTACAGCCACGGTGTCTCCAGCCCAGGCCGGCACGTCCGGACGCGACTCTACTTCACCAGCGAAAGTCACGTCCACTCGTTGCTGACCGTGCTGCGCCACGGAGGATTGCTGAACGTACTAACCGACGAGCAGTGGCGCCGGGCGATGGACTACGTGTCGATGGTATCGGAGCTGAACTACATGTCGCAAATCGTGATCATGTTGTACGAGGACCCGATGAAGGATCCTAGCTCCGAGGAACGGTTCCACGTCGAGCTGCACTTTAGCCCTGGTGTGAACTGCTGCGTACAGAAAAACCTTCCGCCCGGGCCTGGCTTCCGGCCCCACAGTCGCAACGATTCGGTGACGTCCAAGAATGCAGTAAGTTTCAACGGTAACATACACGATCAATACTATTAAAACATCATCTCTATCAACCACCGTGTCGCCGTGTCGAGTTGTCTCGATCCATCGATATAATATTGTTGAGTTCCATACAAGCTCCCTAAGGGAGTGTTCATTTAAAGTCATTTACGATAAATGACAACCACAAACGTAGAAGTTGTAAGGCAAATTGCGTGATTTACTGTTAATTGATGTGATATCTAACATTTTCTTAAAGTCAATTATTTGAATTTGGATTATTGGACTATTGCACTATTGGACGTATTTTATTTTTGCAAAATCAATATCTTTTTGACGGCTGCAAAGTAAGTGTACTTAAAAGAGTAAAAAAAATCTACCGCGTGGTTGAAAGGTTGCGGCGTATAACAGATCTCGGCATGTAGAGGAGGATTATGATTTACCATGAATTAAAAAGTTCGCACGTTTTGCATACTCTGTTTCACATAAGCTGTGTTTTCCTGTGTTTCAAATCAATTTAGAGTGGAGATGAAGATACGACATCGCGCATCGACGAGGAAAACGACACCGAGGAGGACAGTTCATTTTCGAACAATTCCTCACTACATCATACGCCGTCGAAGACGTTGCCCCGTGCGGAGACGGTATGGCGTCACACTGCCCATGAGCGGTGTATGTTTAATTGAAATTTGTATGTTAACACTACCTCACAGGACTTTGGAAGCGGCGGCGGTACATCTGGTATCGTATCCATCAAGGAGCGGCGGTTTAAAAAGATGAAATCATCCTCCCCAATACCGATTGGTTCCTGTCACACCGTCTCCGGGCATGAGGCGATGGATCTGGCAAAACGACTCAGCGAAGAACTAGCAGTTCAGCAGCATCAACAACAACAGCAGCAGCAGCAGCAGCAGCAGCAGCAGCAGCAGCAGCAACAGCATCAACTGCATCAACATCATCAGCACCAGCAGCAGCAACAGCAATTGTTGCAACAGCACAAGCCACACCATCGCCACCTAACGGGTTCGTTCGGTTGTACCACGGCCAAGGATCACCATCATCGTCCGCTCAGTCCAGAAGCAGAACCGCGAGCCCGTTCGTTCGAGCATCAGCAGCAACACCATCATGCGCATCAACATCATCATCACCACGGCAAGGGCCATCACCACCGATCTAAGGGAAAGCCAGGCATGTATTGGAAGCTTTTCTAACCTTGGAATTTATTTTAATTAATATGTTTTGGTCTGATACCTTCAACAGCGCACATAGCAGCACCGCAACCTGGTTTACTGTTCCAAGCCGATGTAATGGAGCTTCGCACAGGTAATGTTATTAAATTACATGATTTCCACTCTTTCTGTCTCTCTCTCTCTTTCACGACTCTTTCCCTCAATACTTCCCTATTCTTCTTCCTTATTCCCTCCGGATCTGACTTTTATCTACATTTACCCAGTTTCACACTTCAAACCTATACATACCCCCTATGTATATCTCTCTGTCTCTCACTTTCTTTCCGTCTGGTTTTCGGTTAAATTATATTTTTATATTCAAAGTTTTTTTTCTGTTTGTTTATCGCCGATATCGTATGATAAACCGTATCGTATGATATCGTATGATCAATAGGAATTTAGCATTTTAGATGATTATTGCGGCTTGACTACACTTTAAATCAAAGGGTATCTGTTTACCTAAGCTTGATTTTGTTCCGTTCCAAATGTTGTATGTTTTAATGTATTAATCGGAGATACGGCTAGATTTTTTTTTGTAAAAAAAAACTAAATATATTTGACGGGAAAGAATGGGGGTAAACAGTGTGTAGAAAACTAGAATATGGTGCCAGCAATTAACATGTGCCGTCCTAAAACTACAGCAGTGCAAACACGTGTATGAAATGCCTTCAATGTTTTCGATTATTTATTGTATATAATCACATCTCATCCTAATTCGTTCGGTTCTGTGGACTGCGGAAATACACTGTTTCGTTTACGGTTTTTCCATTGCGTATCATTTCGCTATTGTTGTCTTATGCGTCATCGTTTTCCATATGTGTAAATATTCTTCGGAAAAGCCAACATCGCGGAAAAAAATTCAGAAAGGAATTAAATTAAGTGAATTTGGGAATTATGCAACTGCAAATCAAAGACGAACAATGCACAGGTTACATTATAATCTGTTATTCTCCATTCTTATTTCTAATGATGAAACTGTTGATACTGTATTTTAGACATGCTCTGTTGGGGCTGTCAGTTGTATTGTTTTATAGTGTGCTTAGCTGTTTTATTTATCAGTTATTCTTCATCATCATTCGATTTGTGTTGTTCGAACGGGTCTACATTCTTCGAACATTTTTACACACGGCAAACTCTGTTATCACTTGTACGGTCCTCATGCTTTTACTTTTCTGCAACTTGCCCAGAATCAGGTTTTCGTACCCTTCCATACTTCAATGTACAATGTCTTTGTTACTATTGGACAACTGAGAGCCTTATGATTTTACTCAAGCGACTTGGTTGTCGTTTTTTGTATAGGTAAGGCGGACAACACCTCCGGTTTTAACACCTTTATGAATTATTAGCTACTGTTTTTTTATACATATAGTTTGACAATTTCAAATAGTATGGCTGAATTGTCGCATACTGATTCATATTAATATCCCTTTTTATAGCTTATTATTTCAATATCTTCAGCATGGTGGATGATCTGAATTAAAATCGTCATATTTGATAGTGCGCTTTTTCCTTTATTAACCCATCATCGTTCGTCATTGCTTATCTGCGCAAAAAAACTGTTTTTAGGCATTAATTGATTTTTCATTTGTCTTTATGGGACCATTGGAAATAATTGGATAAAATTATGTATATTGTTATCACATCACGAAAACGTCATTTAATATTTCACGTACAATAGGCAATGGTTTACTTATAGTTTGTTTTGAATACTTGTTATTATTTTTACGCGATGGTAACTAAAGCTTTATATTATACGAAACTCAATTATACACAACATGCTTTTGCAATCGATCGTGCTTTATCAAATCTGTAAAAAAACGTATCAAAAACTATCACTTTATACTGACGACAGTATCTCGGAACACAAAACAACCCGTAATCGCAGAAACAACAGCATCGAAATGCTACCGACTAATAAAAGCTTCTCATATTATTCTTTGAACTGTAATAAACTTAACCATTCAGCAGCGTGACGGACGAAAAACAGAAAATTCACTTCAAAACAATATAAAGCAATTCACGGTCAATAACAACGTCTCGGGTGTGCAAAATGTACAGAAACAAAATGGTGCATTCCGGAACAAATATCGCCTACAGATACTCGCCCTAATACTTAACGCGTCAAACTAATGTAAATGATTTTATTAATAACTCATCTGGTCAGCAATTGATCCGTGTCCTCGGTTCGTTGGAAATCGTGCGCTAGCTCGAGATTTCTTCTCCTCCCTCCCTCCGTCATACCCTCCACCACGCATACACACACGCAACATGTCCGCCGGCTCCGTCCAGTCCCTGTTTCTTTACCAGCGCGGGTTAATCCTTTCATGCGATATTGATGCATACATTGTTCCATCCACCACTTTTCTTCAGTTTGGTTTTGTATGGTTTCTTTATTTTTGTTTTCATATAAAATTGTTTTACTCAAATATGGCACAAGCAAAACTCTAGCGTTGATTCGAGGGTCGCTATTTGATCTTACAGCTCGTTTCTGTTTGATTTGACGATGCTCTTTTGCGCATCTGCCAAAGAGGAAAACCATATGAAATGATCATATGTGACAGACATCAGTTTTCTTATCGACTTATTTTCAATCACTTCAATAAGTTTAATAAGATCATAAAGACCAATCGAATGATAACCATTGGCAACAACTTGGTCAGGTTTAACGTGATATGGCATTATATTTAAATTACCATATTGTTTCAAATCTGTTATTCTTGCGGATCAGTCCATCTTTACTATCACTAAACGTTATGCTTGTTTTCCTCTTGTGTCGTCATCTCTATATTTGCTCGTGTAACAGTTTGCTATTATTCTTATATTTCTCATCCGTTTATTTTCTTCGTTTCTTTCATGAAATGATTTATCATTTTAATAGTTGGATTTTATTTTCTTTACATTTCTTTTCCTTTCTTATTCTTTCTATGTTCTTGTCTGTTTCCGGGCTCGCAACTTCCGGGTTATCTCTTCAATCTCACATGTATACACAAACACACACACACACACACACACACACACACACACACACATCCGCGCTCAAATCGCGCCACTCTTTGGTGCCCACATTTTTTTCTTTTTCTTTATCTTTTCTTTCTTTCTCTATGTATCACTTACTTTTCCCAAAATCCTGCGTCTGGTGATTTTGCCGTCTAATATGGGCGCATCCATCTCTTGATTCACTGGTAACTGTATGTTTGTTTCTTTCTAATGATCGATTGTTTTCTTTTGTTTTGTTTTTAATTTTTGCTCCTGCTGTGTGGGATGTGGTTTGTTCGAATTGTTATCCGGAATTTGCTCTGTTCGCACTGCATCGAAATGGTTACTACATTTTGTGCGGCTTTATTTTTCTGGTATGGAATCTTAAAACGTAAATCGACTTGTGAAAAAACTGTGTGCGTGTTTGTTCATCTTGTGTTCATGATTCAAACGCTATGATGATGCTGTGTCATTTTACGAACTGTTGAATCTTCGGTTTTACTTCCTCTACTCTCTATCTACTTGTTCAATCATTACCATTTTTTTGTTTTGATTCTCCTGCTTCTCGATCTGGCCGGTCAATTTTTTGTTTCTCATACTAAATAATTTATGAAATCGTGTACTTTTGCAACCTGATAAATTTCCATTCCGTTTTTGCGTGTTGCTGTGTGTGTTTGTTTGGCGTGATTGTTTTTCTTTTTCATTCTGCTCGTTTTCCCTTTTGGTTTTGGGTGCTGATGGGTTTGTACCTCTCCCGTTTGCGAATGAGATCCGTTCAATTTTTCTTACCTGTTTTCCCTCCCTGTGGTTGCTACAATGTTTACATGAATGTAAACGAAAATTGCAAAATAAAACACAATGCCTGAACGCGTTGGCAACTTGTGCGTGCTGTTTGTCGTGTGCCCGGTGTGCCCGTGTTTGTGTGTTTGTGTTAATGTTTCAATATGTGTGTATGTGTGTGTGTGTGTTTGGTGTGTTACAACAATAAATTTTCGTTTGTGTGTACATTACCTTTAACAAACGTAACCGATCACAACTAAACACATAACCACCGTACCAATAATTTAAAAATATAAATATCTTCAAATATTGGTTTGATTTTGTCTTGTCGATACTCGATACTTCGTCTACCCGCCCGTCCCCCTCTCCCTCCTTTCCCCGCTGGTCACATTTACGCTGTGGGTTTCGGTGGGAATTGGTTCACTTGTGTTTGAACTGCTTTTCCAATCTTCTTTACTAATCGTGCTGCTGATTCTCTGTTTTTGCGTACGTTTTAACATTCACCATATACCTTCCGTGAAGACTATTACGCCAAGGACAAAGATTGTGACGTTTGTGACTCCATCCTGGTGCAGTCTCGAACCTTGGGACAAGCGGAGAAAGCGTGCTCGTTGTCGTTGTCATCATTACCGGGCTCAGAGATGTGTGAAAAAATTACTCCTCCAGAAGAGCTATGTATGCTGGAAGGTAGCAAATCGTTGGCAGGCAACGTAGAATCAACGCAACAGCCTCCAACTAGCGAGTTATCCACCACGAAGCTCCCAATATCCAAGCAGGATGATACTGACCAGTGCGACCATCCGTACAGTAACCGACCCAGCCTGTATATCGGTCCACCGGAGACCTCGTACAGCTGTGACTCCATCGACGAATTCACACCCAACATGGACGATCAAGAACTTTACGTGTCATCGTTTTCCGAGTCCGAAGACGAGGATGAAGCCATAGCCGACGTGTATGACGATGCTAGCGAATCCGAACCATCGCGCTATTACAGTGCCCTGGGGCAGCACGAGTGTGAACTCGATTACAGTGGACGTGGATACCATCCTCATGCTAGATACCTGCGACGTTCGCTATCGTACACGTTTGCCAACGATCCGGATCGTTACAACACGTTCAACACGGAAGAAGACGACTGGTCTGCAGTGGAGTTCGCTAATTGGAGATTAATGGCACGCAGTGCCGAAGAGCTGCTCACCAACCAACGGGGACACACGAACTGCAGCTACTGTTGGTTTGCGCGAAACCGGCAGCCTAAGTTGGACACCACTGCGCGACAAAGTCGCTCCCTAAGTCCCACGGTGTGTCGTTTGCTGAGTACCACGGCTGAGGTCATGATGCAGCCGTCGACCCTGCAAGTCCCGGGAAGCAATACACATGCCATCGTGCGATCTGGCCTGGAGCACAGCGATCGCATGATGCGCTTGGTGCGCTACCCGGTACGTGCGATGACACGTTTCGCAAGTGATCCATCACTTCCGTTAGGCCTTGCCTGGTACGGTCAGCCGATCGTTGGCCCATCCGCTTCGGACATTGCCGGAGAGGACCTACGGGCTCCCGTGGGTATCATTACCGTGTCGGCAACGGATCCGAAGGTGTTTGTCTCGCTCACGACACCTCCACCAGACGACGATAATAATGAGCCGTTGTTAAGGCGTCTATGTGAAGACGGCGATGGAGCAGGTCCCCTTAGAGGAGGAGCAGGACTAGGTGATGCGCAACCCAGACCGGGTCAAAAGCGCTTGCCGTGTCGTGACTGGTCCGGTAATGATGCTGCCAACGACGACGAACAACGTTTGGTTGATGATAGTACTTCTTCAGCCTTGATGTACTATAACGCCACTCCCGTCCCAGTGCAACATCTTGACGAGCCTGATGGGAGTAGCTTCTCGGCAGGCGCATCCTCTACCATCTCACGCATATTATCCCCAAGTCCGCCAACGGTGGGCCAGTTAGCACCAGAACCATTTGCCTCATTCGACGCCGTCACACAGTCCACTAGTAGTGCGGACGAGACACAACCGATCACCGCATATGCCATTACTATCGCTGGTGTCTATTCTGTCCCCATCTGTAGTACTACTTCTGCTACTACTACTACTACTACTACTACTATTACTACTACTACTACCACCACCATCAACATCACCCACCCTACCAGTGCTCAATTTATCCCAATGACAACCAGCGCTACTATTACTAATCCTACTGTTACTACTACGACTTCTTTTTTCGCTACTGTGGCTTCGTCTTCTACCGTCACGACCACTACCACTACCACTACTACTACCACTGACACCACCGTCTGTTCTGCCGTTGTTGTCCCATGCGTTCCATCTGTGGCTGACATACGTAACTTCTTCTCGACTTGCTCTTCCCATACCCAAACCACCAACACAACCAACGTCCCCGGTTCGCCGACCGTGCCGTCGCTGGGCTGTGGCGTCTCGAATGGTTCGAAAAAATCTCACTCTCCCGCCAAACTGTTGGTCAAATCGTACACCATAGATGGCGGCAGCGGAGGTACTAGCTACAGCGCGATGATGATGAATACGCCCGACGCCACAATGACCGCAACGACGGCAGCGACGACGGCGACGGCTGCCCGTGCAGAGGAGGTAACAACAGCAGCAGCCGGAGGTTCCACCGATGCCTGCATCGATGCGATCACTACCACCATCTCCACCGTCCTCACCACCACCGCCACCACCGGCAGTACCGGCAGTACCGGCAGTGGGAGCTGCTTGTACTGCTGCGGTGGTAGCAGTGGCTCCGGTGGTGCGGTTGCGAAGATGCCGGGAGGTCCGGGAGCTGCAGCAACCCACTGTGGGTCTGGCTCGCCATCCTCCTGTTGTTGTTGCTGCTGCTGCTGCTACTGTTGCTCGTCGCCCTCGTCGTCGTCTGCGGGCGGGCTCGCCGGGACCGGTGTTGGGGGGACCGCGGGGACAGCGAACGCTACGACCGTCCGACGCCAGCGGCACAGCATTGCCGGCCAGATGAGCTACTTTAAAATGTTAGGTACCTTCAGCAAAAAGATGGCGACCAGCACGAACAGTCTGTTCAGTACCGCGGTGATTAGTGGCAGCTCATCCGCACCAAACTTGCGCGACATGATCCCGAGTACAGCATCGCCGTCAGGTAAGACCACTCCTTCGGCAGCTGAGAATGCTTCGGCAGCTACCGTACATGGCCAGTGTAAGTTGGAATTGAGCCATAACTCTAGCTTGATTTTAGTTTTAAGCGCAATACATACTGCAACACATACTCGATCAATTGGCGGTAGTATTAAGAAATTGGGCACAAGTTTAACACAAACGCGAGCAATGGAAAATACGTTATAAGATGTCTGCTGAGTGACAAAACAAATCTACATGTTTCACAAATTCCATTCATGTAAGCTTCCTTGCATTTCATCATGCTTATATATTTAAGTAAATGTTGTGGTTTTTACACGCTCGTAACAAAACTATTGTCGGGTTGTACTATTCTGGATTCCATGCTAATCGACTGCGCGTCGATTGACGATCGTGAACGTAGTAAGTCAGTTTTTTTTTTCTTCCACACATAAACATCTGTTCTGCACATGTTTTTAAACATTGAGTTGTTTTCACACTTATACTATTCCCTCATTAATTCCTCGTTTGAAAACCGTATGCTCCCGAGATATGTGGCTACTGTATTTCGAAGGCATCAGAGAAAATAAAATCAAATTCTTCAAGTTGTAACCTCAAATAAGTATAAGTTGATGTGGTATGGTCAAAATTGTTTTTTAACGTTAAATTCCATGTTAACACGGACAGTTTAAATTCCATGTATCTCGGGATCTAACTATACTTATAAGCTAATACTGCTTAGCTTGCGCATCTCTGAAACGGGCACTGGCACCAATCATCGACTGGGATGGTCTGTGGAGTCTGAAAATGCGTGATATCTTCACGCCAGAAAAATGGTCTGCTTAGGATGACTATCCCTCAACGGATAGAGCCAGATCAGTTCGAACTTCAAAGAGGCGGCATGGTGGTGAATGCATAAAGGCGCAGATCGCTAGGATCGGTACTAAATTTACACTAAACTATCTTCCCATCGGCAAACAATGGTTATTGGACTGCTGAATCATTATCAATAAGTTTAATGCAGGCTATGATAGTATAAATAAGTGTAGTATGCTATATGGATGGCTAGTTTGGTTTCATAGGACAAAAATATTATGCAGATAAGATCTTAAATCACAAAGTATGATGAATTGTTTCATATATCGTATAATCGAACGCATTGTTCTAAAATCTTTAAAATCCATAGATACTTGTTACATCCAGTTTCTATCTAATCTACCTCAAACTTTCGTCTCTGGCGATTGCGTGAAGTAAAATTAAAAAAAAATACACCCCAAAAAAACGAGATGCGTAGTATATGTGTTGCAACCTTAACTCCACAAAATCCCCGACTTTCGTATACAATTAAAGATCGATTATGCGGGAGCTAATTAATCCTTTATGAATCGCTATGTGCAACCTACGTGACGAAACTTCTAAGTTTTAATTTGTCTTGCGTCACTTTGATTTTGATTGAAATATATCAAGTTTCTGGACATTTTTATAAACGACAATTACAAGTAGCATAATGATTCATTTATGATCCTGTGCTTCCAATTTTACGTACAACACAAACATCAAAACCTGTCCAGCACTCATGCTTCCGAATAATCGATGCTTTTGGATATTTCAACTATATCTCAACAATATTTCTGGGGAGTGTTCTTATCAGCAAAAGAATCATTTATATTATTTCAGCTACTATGGTTCAATTCCAAGTTCCACGCGACTAATGTTGGCTCAAGTGACACGCAAACCCAACACTGTAAAGTAGAATAGTAATGCGAAATGGCTTATTTGAAATGAACTAGCCGCCTTTCAGAAACTGTTTAGGAAGTAATTTAATACAGCCAGTTAAGAATTTCTGTCTGCTTGTAAGAAATGCAGACAGAACATGTTGCAGAGTATGTTACATTCCAATACCACAAATTTTAAAACAGCGAACTACTAATCACGCTCACTCAGTCGCTGAGGAGTACTGGGTATGTCATTATGACAACACACAAAAGATTAATTTGCGATATAAATTTATCTTGATTTTGTTTTCTTATAGCATTGAACCAACAATGGTATCTTCACAAATCAATCTAGCTATTAATAAATGAATTGGAAGTATCAATAGTTATTAAAATCGAAACAAGAATAGGTTGGGCAATATAAACAACACTTAGTTTTTAGCGTTGGGTTTTTGTATATGTGTAGTGCTGGGCTACCGATATTGGTACTTAACTCACTCGCCGGAGTACATGTCGATTGGTAGCTCTCACACTCATCACTAGAACCAACATGTATCAATGCTGGTACGGCCTTCTCCTAAAGGTCCAGCTGAAAGATGAAGTAAAACGTACTCAAATAGCCTAGGAGTAACAGCCAGGAGTCAGGATCTCGCTAGCGTTCAAGAACAGAAGACGGCAACTGCGTACACTTTACGAATACATTGCGCTAATGTTGGACTTTTTCATTCCCGGTTCGCTTCCTTGAACCCTATGCCACACACACCGTCTAAAGGATTCGGCGGTGTCCCACCGATACGTCCACTCGAAACGCTCCACAATGCGCTGTCGCTTAAGCAGCTGGACGCGTTTTTGGAGCGCATGACGGTGGCACCACTCTTCAAGACGCCCGCCTCCTCACCACCACCGAAGCATCCGCTCATCGGTGCTGCGGCCCCAGCCGATACTACCGCAGCGTCCGCTGGTGCCTCCAAGGGTGGGGCAGGAGCGCTACCAACGCTGAGCCTCGTTGGCGGTGAGTTGCCGGGATCGCTCAGTACATCACTCCAGCCAACTGGTACGGCAACACTGGATGATAAATGTACAGCGCAGCAGCGTGCAATCGGCGGTCGTGACTTTGTACCGGTAGCGGCACCTGGCCAACAGACAACTATCGGTGGAGCACCGGGCACCGGAGCTGCTACTACTAATGCGAACGGTGTTGCCTGCAGCGTCGCCGGAGCACAGCAGAGTAAGTGCGACGTCGTAGCCGGTAAAGAACAAGTCTCACAATGGCGTTGATAAGGATGAACATCGGGCGGGTTTTGCTGTAGCAGACGACGCCATGTTGTCTACGCGGCTCACTTGTATATTCACATACACTTTGTTTTTTTTATATATACTTTGTTTTGCTGCTGTCAAGCGCATCAAAACAACTTTGTGTGCGAAGCGAAAGAAGCACGGTCTCGTTTGCAGCCGTGTTGGATATGCGGGAGAAAAACAGTGTAAAATAACTAATGCTCTATTGTGCCAAATGTATGCGTTACAATAAACAAAACAAATGTTGCAATATCTTATTTCTAATGCACAGTCTCATTTGCGATTTCAATCGCTCAATCGTAAATGAGGTTCAAACAGTAATACTATAGATCTGATACTCGTTGAGCGTGCTCTGACGCTGGCTTGCTGCGTCTAGCTTCTTGATCATCACAACGCTGATCATGATTGCTGTTGCAAGAAAAGCATTTATTTTGTCTTTTCTTGAACAAAAAGAAACGACGACGAAATTATTTTCGAGTGAAAATAGCGTCCAGGTCTCGTGTATGTAGCACGCAAACGTAAGTGTTTCGTATCATTTTTATTTCGGTTTTTCCTTGTTTAATGTTAATGTGTACCTAAATTTTATCAACCAGTAATATGTGATCTACCCTGGAAGTACTTCATAAGACTAGTTTAGTTTCATTTTTTAACTAATCTATTGTAATTGTTGTTTATGTGTGTGTGTTTTTTATTTTGATTTCAATTTCTGCTAGTACGTTCATAATTTGATTCTGTATTTTATTCATCCATTATTTTAAACCATTTTATTAAGTATTATGTATTGGACCGGAGCCGATTTCACTTACTGTTTAACATAATAAAAGGCTCGCTCATAATCATTGAAATTTGTTGTCTACGGTAATGAACACAACGCATCGAATTAATTTGATTTCGACTATCAAACATCGACGCTTTCTCGATTCATTTCTCAATTCGATGACTTGTAACAAAAACAATCACCGTGTGCAGCGTGATCCTAGAGAACGAAACCATTAGTGAACTAATACGAATCTTTATGAGTAGCCTTATACTAACCGGTACTGATTTTTTTTACAAACAATTTTCATTCTCATTGTCTGTTTTACGCTCTGTGCATCTTTTCCTATTCCTCGTGTTCATTCACACCGTAACATACACACACGCACATGCAGGTTGGAGCGATCATTCGAGCAGTATGACCAGCAGCATTAGCGCACTGTCGAGCGGTGGCCCATCGTCGCCCAATTATTCGGAAGTGTATTCTCGTGGCTGTCCCAGCAGTGACATGTCCGCCAGCATTACCAGCAGTACCGATGGGTTGGTAAAAGCCACTCTAGAGCTGTCTATAGTACTTGGCAGTAGTCGTCTGTTTAACACCTGTCCCCATAACTATTTGTCTTCAAGCAGCAGTTTGGCGGCAATCGTTGGAGGAACCGAACAGCAGCTAGTGGCATTGCCCAATCTTTTCAGTCACACGCAGCCACAGATGTCACCTAAACATCCGCAGACAGAACAAGGGGCCGTTGGCGTGGCAACAAGCACAGAACTCGGACCACAGGAAGATCCAACAAATCTGGCAGGTAGTGATGGCGGTGTCGACCCGTGCCTAAGGCGTAGCTCCACGCTAGACATTAGCGGCGAGCTCACACCGGTCAGTGCCTGCTCCGATTGGGATAGTAACACAAACGAAGCTACCAAGGGCTCGACGACCAACTACGATTTGGTAGGTCTGCTTAGGTCTCGAACAGTACGTGCCAACTACTGTTGTGACTGATGTTAAAATGCCTTTCTCTTGCATTTTTTTTGTAGACCACCGCGACAACCAACACCATGGAGGAGGACGATGAGGATGCGACCATCTCCACCGATACTTGCCTGAGCGTTGGAGATCAGCAGCAGCAGCAGCAAACCACTGTCGAAGCAACTGCCACCGCTGGCAGCAGCAGTAACAGCGTCGTAGGGAAGCTGCCACTCTTCCGTGGCGCTTTTCCGTTTGATGAGCAGCCCCACGCCGACGGACCCTTTGCTGGTGACGCAGCCGGTTCCAAGGTGGACAACCGCGTGCGGGGCAGTCGCATCCAGCGGCAGATCAGCCTGTACGAGAAGGACACACGTACGGAGTCGAAGAATCTGCACCAGCAGGGCGATGCGAACGAATGGTGTGCTGTTGGCTTCAAGTTCGAACCGTCCGGGCATCGGTCTCGCGTTGATCCCCACCAACCGCTGCCCCGTATGCACATGTCGTTCGACGAGCTGCACAAGGAGCTTCCGTACAACGAGCGGAACCTTCTCAGCCAGCAGGATCCATCGGCAGGAGTTCAGCAACTACGCGGCGGTCCCGTTCGCACCCACCAGGAACAGGCGGATAAAAGTTTCCTGAAAAGTTTGGCCCAGCTGACCATTGCACAGAAGCCGACGGTACCGCTGGACGTGACGGGGGGAGCAACAGGGCCGCCATCGCCTCACACACCCGGTGCGCTGGTCATACGGGAGGGTTTTATCGAACCGCCGAGGTTGACGCGGGTCACCAAAAGCTTCCACGGCAAGACGGACCACCAGAAGCTGAACATCGACCAGCAGCAGCAGCTGGAACCGAGCCGTTCCGTTGGGGAGCCGTGTGGGTTACGCCGGGCAAGCGACAGCCCGATCGCGGCACCGACACGGTACAACAAAAATGCGCTGCGTTCGCAACAGCAGCAGGCTGGTAGCAGTCGTTTCACGACCTCCCTCGTACAGGAATCACCACCGGAGCAGCAACCAGGGCGGCCAGAGAGCGAAGGAGGCGCCCATGCAGACGAGCCACCGATGCCTACCAAGTAAACTAATGATGTTGATTATTCACAGTGAAGAAGTAGCGGATAAAGCCGTCGTAGATACTGTTTCGCAGACAATAGAAATAATATCGATTCGTTCGTTTATTTTACGTAAATACTGCTAAATACTGCTACTTTTAATCATCCGAACGCACAGGCCAAACTAGCCTGGAGCCGTAAGTTTGAAGAAATTTAAACAATCATTTCAGCATCTATAGATAATCTGCTTTCTTCATTTGAAACCACTGCGTATGTGTGCAAATGAAATGGTAGAACAAAACATGAGAATGAGAAGCAAAATTAAATTTAAAACTGTAAAAGTCTATAAAATATAATCATGTATACTAATTATCAAACACTATACGATTATCAAAATCAAAACACAAATAGGATAAAGTTTAAATTTCCAGTCTTAAGTCAATCAAACACTATCTTTTTATATTTCTATCATCGTAGATTATCCCTGCTCATTGGAGAAACACTTTTACCAACTATTGTGGTTATGGTAATGTTTTCCAAATGTGAATGGAATTTCATTAGCATACCAATAAAACATCTTTAAGAAATATCTTAGAGAGAGAGAGCGAAAGAAAAATCATATGGATACAGTAGTAAACGCGGTCGGTTTGTTTTATTTTCGTAAGATAATTTATTAATCAAGTTTCCATTGTTCTATCACATGGATGTAATGGTGAAATAATTATGATAAATTAAATTATCTGATAAGCACCAAATGCGCTTCTTGTGGGCTTTGTAAATGCCGGCTAGTGGCTGTCTTCGTTTTTCTCTGCCGATTCTACACCTATGCCAAAGCGAAGATAATATCGCTGCCATGCCCATCACACCTTTGTTTGCAGCAGCCACCACACAGGCAACCTTAATTTTGGAAGCAAATTCCAAGTGGCGATGGATTGTGTGGCTGGCACGTGAAACAGGTGCTCCAGCAATTTTTAGCGTCTTTCTCAACTCGCGGTATTTGTGCCCTGTCTTCGTCTACTCATCTCGCAAGTCTCTAATCAATCCTATTTAAATTACTTCTTCCTGCCTCGATTACGACCGATCTTTTCCTTCATACAGGAAAAGTAATACATCTTTTCTTCTCATTGTAGGTAAATAAGGAATCAATTGTTCCTAAATAAGTAATTCGAACGCGGCTTTCCTTGTCTATTTCCTCCCGCTATACATCTATATGTATCTATCTCCCCGCTCTATGCTTTTCCTCCGGCGGAGTGTTTCACAATGAACTAAAATTATTATTACAATAAAGAAACAAACAATCTAATAGAAAATATTTCTCCCATACAGTACTACAGCCTGATGAACATCGCCGTGATGATGGACGATGACAGCAGAATGTTATATCTTTTAATGTATGGAGAAATATTTTCTCCTAACCTTGTGCCCTCACGCCGAGCAAATAAGCATTGCTCCTCTAAATTATCGTATTAGTTAAACTGGCAATAAACAAAAAAAAACAAAACAATGTAATGAGAAATTGTTCTTCCCAAAACCGACCCTCGAGAGGTAGGTTAGTAGCAGTGATAGAAATGATGCCATGGCGTATCACGCTCGATCCTTTTTTTTGGCTAATCGCTCTAACCGATTGAACGTCAATCGTCGCATTTTTGCTGGCCTGGTTGTGGCCGCTTCATTGTTAATATATGTTGATACATATAGGTCTTCCATTCCGCGTTTTTTTTTGTTATATTCAATGCTCCCTCCGCTAAAGTTCGGTTCGAAAGCCTAGGCCTTTGTCGGTTTGTACGATTGGCGCGGATTCACCAGTAGACACTTCATCGGCTGGCCATCGAGGTAGCGGTTGTGGTATGTCTCGACGGCTTGTTCCGCATCCGGCTGGCTACCATAAATAACTTCCGCGACCCCGGGACGAACCAAGCGCGCCTCTATCATATTATTGACTTCTTCGAACAACTCCTGTCGATGTGAAAGAGCAAAGAAAACGAATTAGATTAATATAAAACGTTTTGGTGCGTTGAAACGTGAATCCGAGTGTGTAGGAATGCATAAGCGCCTTACTTGAATATCCTGCTGAGTGACGTTTACATGCAGGTTGCTCACAATGATGCGATAGCTCGATGAGGGCGGTGAGGGAGGACGGAATGTTCCCGTGTAACCATCCGGAGGCATTTTCGCAAAGATGCCCATCGACTCGTTCGGATTGGGTGCATGCTCGAGCCGGTTGCGCATGCTCTGGGACAAGTGTGCATTAGATGTTCGCACTTCCTCGACGGATCGCGACGAGGTAACGGTGGCTGGTTTGGAAGCCTGGGATGTACGCAGAATACCACGCAGCGGGCGGGTTTCGTTGATAGGAGTCGGAACGTACGTAGGAGTGATCGTTGTCGACGGACGCGTCATCATATGGTAATGATCGAACGGATCCGGCTCGTTGTTCACGGCCGACGAGAAGGATGGCGGCGGCAACGGGTTTTTCGGCGCGGTGACTGACACCAACCAATCCAACGGTGACAGCGTCCTAAATTCATCATCGAGAGCATCAATGTCGCTCTGCATGCTGTCGTCGCCATCTTCATCCACATCCATGCTATTTACCGTTGGGCGATAGGTTGGTTTCGGGTAGGCTTCTTGGTAATGTTTGGTACTTTGCGGAACATACTTGGGAACGTCCTTATTGTACCAGGAGCGTTGTACCGGGTTTACACTGTACGCGGGAACTGTCGTGCGCGGGTCGTACTCGAGGTCATCAAGATCCGGATCGCTCATCTCGTGGCTATTATACGGTAGGTCCGCCAGTGGGTACTTGTACCGGTCGTACGGTTTGGAAACGTAACCACGGTTACGCTGGTGGTATGATTGTTCCCGGTGGCTGCGAGACTGGCGCATACGCTCTCGAATGTCCTGATCCTGGCTGCGAAAAATCTCGCCCAGCTTATCACGCGCATCCACCGTTTTTGTTCGCTTGATGGCCGCAATCGTGTTACGCGCATCGTACTTGTACGCTAACGCATGATAGTTTTCTCCCCGGCCTCTCCCTCTGGAAAATCTTCCTCGATCGCCACCGCGAAAACCACCGCCACGAAAAGCACCACCACGATAAACATTTCGTCCCGGTCCAGTCAGAGGTACCTTTATGTTTTTCTTTTTAATTATCTCATCCAGAGATAGATTTATGTCCCCAGCATCCATGATGGCTTGGGACAAGTTTCTTTGTACCTTGTAGCAAAATCCAAATTAACAGGAGCTGCTTCCAGTGCCAGTGCTAAACTGGAAGAAAAGAAAGAACAACAGAGTTTAAAATAATTGTCTCTTCGGATACAATACACGCCGCCGCAACCTAGCACCTATCGAACGCACATTTTGGACCGAGAACCTATCGATAATGTGCCATTTTTTCCTGTAACATTCACATCAGAAAGCCGGATTTCTTCGGCCCAACGTCAAATGTTTTTCGGCAAAATTGTACCCGCACTAATCGCAATAATTTCAGATTTACGTTCGCATTCGCATGCCTAACTTCTGCAAGAACAAAACAAAATTTCTGACTGGTCGGTTTGAATATGAGGATGTGTGAATTTGATTGCCTGTTGCCTTTGATTGTTGCCTTTGGTTGGGGTTCGTTTTCAATGCCTACTCGATAAATATTTAGTAAATTTCTCAAACCGCTTTTGATTCGCCTTTATAGAATGTTGATTGAAGAAGACAATTCGCGGAACTCTGGTTTCGCTTGCCCACTAGAAACAGTTTAAAATAAACGATGCCGGTAGAGGTTTTTTGACAAATAGTTTCGGCGCGACGATCCGTTTGAACAAGCAGCACACCTACACACATTCACATCTGACGCTCGCGTGCCTTTCGTTGTGTATAGACGAGAAATAAAAACGCGCGCACACACACACACATATACGCATACTTTCGCGTTCGATGAAGCCATGGAATGGACTTTATCTTTGCCTTTGCTTGCTTTTAGCAGTAAACAAATTGATCAAACTAAAGAATTTATTCAATATAAGCATGATATGCACCTAATCTAAGGATACTTTCATTACTTTTGCAAACGAAGGGGAGTTCACGTACAAACTTACTGAACAAAATTTAGAATGCTAAAACACACGAACTACACACAACAGTGATTCAAAACAAGAACCATTTCAAGAGAGCAAACTAGCAAACGCAAATATTTAGGAATCACCCGAGCACTTGTTAACATTTATAGTTAAATAACTAATTTGGCACTCAACAGTTTTTACTTACCTGTATCTTAGCTTTCCGCAGTATCAACCAACGCTGTCAGTGTTTTAGGGAGAAATGACGGAAAATCGGAAAAAAGTGACGGTTGTGCGATGAAATAGGCCATCCGAGGGTTTAAAAATATGATGTCACTGGGCACTGAACGGATACAACATACCGGCTTGTCGAGTTGAGGGGGTGGCTGATACGGGTTTCAGCGACGTGTTCCAGCGTCGGTCGCTAGAGGGCGCTGAGCGGATGGATGGCGTACGCCTTGCTAAAGATGGCTGCCGTAAACAGGTACACAAATACGAGCGTTTCGCTGTACGCGCTATATGTGTGTGTTGTCAACAAAAGGATTCAATGCAATTCTTACCATACTACCACCATGTTGAATCGCACGTGCAGTGATTTTAACAGAAGAGACATTTGCAAAAAAAATACAAAAAAATACATATTGCGATAACCAGATTCCCCATGACCGATTCCCCAGATTCCCCATGACCGTTACCGAATTTGAACTGAAATATTTTTTTCCATTTTTAGCCTCTTTTTCCATAGATATTTAATTTGCAAAAATAACCACTGGAAACAATAAAGGAACACGAAAAATTACCATACTAACTTACGGCGTTGTTTGAAATAGCAATCAGAACGTTTACTCTCTTCTTTCGTTAATCCTGCTATTGCTTTACTTTTATCCTTTTTTGAAGGATTTCATTTAATCCTTATTTCACAAGATTGTCCGCTTTTCTTTAGAGCTTTAGAGCATAATAAAATTTTAAGAGTTTGTAGCTGACATATTCGTAAAATATAACTGAATAAAGATAAAATAAAAACGATTAATTTAATGTCGATCGACGTTTATTTTTATCCACGTTGGAATTATCCTACACGGTGTTACCAACCGTAACAAATCCGCTCATGTGTGCATGTGCCATAAAACGTTAAACTAGTCCGAGCACTGCGTGGGGTCGTTTTCATATTGTATTGGTAGCCCAGAGCGTCCCTCCTGCACACGGGCCGGTGCATCTTGGCCAAGGTTCTGCTCCAAGCCCTGCCATGAGCGACTTGCGAAGTGATCAGCCGAACTTATTTGAGCAACCTCATTCTTTCCTTTCACTGCCACCTCCATGCCGCTCCCGTCTGGTTCTAACCGTTTTAATGCGTTCCGCGTTCGCGTGCCGTCCCTTGCACGGCCCGTCACCAAGCTAACATCTGGCGCTACCACATTTTCCCCGTTTTCCATAGCTGCTACCACCTGCTCAACATCCGAGTAAAGCCGACCGTCCGGCAGCAGGTCGGCGAAATTGGTTGTGTAGCCAGCCGTGCAGAGTCGCTCGGCCCAGGCCGGATTCAATGCCATCTCGGCTTCGTACACGGATAGCAGCGGGCGGAAAAAATCACGCGAAGTGAAAATGTCATTTTCCGGACAGCCGACCAGCACGAAGCAGTCGATGTCGATGAAGTTGGCCAGCTTCTCCGGGTTGACCTTACCGATGGAGATGATATACGTCCGGACGCCGCGTGCCTTCCCCAGCTGCTGCATCCGAGATACAATCGATAGGTAGCCGCTGGTGGACAGTGTGGCCACAACGATACCGATAGAACCGGCATCCTTGCAGCGTTCGATGGCATAGTATCGCCGGCGCAACCACTGTGCCCCGGCGGCGTTGGTGCGTTCAAGGCGCGCTTCGCCCTCGTTGGTCGGATCGAATCGGAGCCACTCGGTCGCCGCGATAGCTACTGCGGTGTTGAAGAAGCTTAAATTGTCCCTACCGATGTACAGTGACGGATGGTGCGGTGCGTGCGGTTTTTCATTAAACTTCCAACACAACGTGTCCGGTTGCTGATCGGGTTCGGCTAGGCTGGCAATAACCATACGGGGATACCGTGCGCGCAACGTCTCACTCATCCTAGCAACGGCATTGGCATATCCGACCTCATAGAAACAGGACAGCTCAAGCTCGTCCGTACCGTCAGTGCCGTATTCGCTGGCAAGGGCAGTGAGCAGCCGCGTCTCGTCGAGTGCGTGCTGGAAAAACACGTACAGCACCGGCACACGAGCCACCTTGCTCAAACAGGCGTGACCGAAATGTACAATACCGTCCGCATTCGCGTGGGACGCTGCTACTTCATCTACACAGCAGCTTCCGTACGATGTATCACCCAGCACGAACAACTGCACGGCAGCATCTTCCCCCGCAGATAAGGCATCCCGCAGCTCATTCACGATGTGCACACTGTGCGGTAAAACGCTGTCCGGAAACTGTAACGCAACCTACAACAGAATATCGAGGAAAAGAAACTTAGCATCCAGCACCTTTTCATCACGGCTTTCGGTGTTTGTTTACTCGTTTGAGTGCACGTTGCTCTATCCAGTGTACGCAGCGCGTCAGTTGCACGTCGTTCCAAACGTCGGTTAACGCCACCTGCTCGACGTTACTTTGATCTATGATTTGATTTTGCGCGATTGTATCGCTGGAACTAAAGACGGAACTCATGATTGCCGGTGGACGTTACACATTTCACTTTGTTTTCGATACGGAGCTTGTTCGTTTTCTGGCTCTGTGCACGAGGCGGTTGCGGCGCACAACTTTTGACAGCTGATGGACGGAATTTGTTTACGTTTGGATCCACATAAATGCCTTTCGTTGGGTTATTGGTTTATTGTTGGGTTGAATATTGAGTTGAACTGTGTTTTTGGAGGCTTTCGAAACATGAGTATTTGATCTAATAATATATCAGTAGATACTTAAAATAACGGTTGATTATGGCTTGCAGCAAACGCATTGTTTAGGTCTTTGGATATAGTGAAATCATGAAATCGGTTGTCGACGTTGTAATAGATCTCTGCAATATTATTTAGACACTACATCTGGATGTACTCTAATAATAATATATGATAGCTTTATAATGCATCTGTACATATTTATGACTTAAAAATGTTCTTTATCAGTAAACTATCGCACGTATCGTTGCTCTCATTGCTCT
Organism: Anopheles farauti; assembly: GCA_000473445.2. NCBI lineage: Eukaryota > Metazoa > Arthropoda > Insecta > Diptera > Culicidae > Anopheles > Anopheles farauti. The sequence goes on along the minus strand of KI915056.1, from coordinate 368,618 downwards.
CCTCTGTCCGTAACAGCCGTTTGAAATTGTGTTTTAGCACTTCGGGCGTCACGGGGACCGTAAATTTTTTCAAATTTCTCGATTTTGGAGGTGTTGAAGTAACATAAATCGGGTTGGCTTTAAATTTACGCTGCTCGTCCTCAGCGGCCTTCAGTTTCTCTTTCTGCACGGACAGCTTTTGCTTGTAAATACGTGCGTATTGATAGTTACGCTCGAAAACATTGTTTGGCTGGTGATGGTACACAATAGTTTCCGATGGATGGTTTTCCTTTTCGGTGCTGTTAGTCGCTGAACTATTAACGGTGTTTGTTGATGCATCTGATTGTGTTTCGGAAGATGGTGTATCTGGAACGTTGAATATTTATTTTGACTAAATTCAAAACACGCACCAAATATGTACATATTATAAATTAATTACCTTCTGTAGTGTTACTCTGCAAACGAGAGCTGCGTGTTACACGAATATTGAACATTTTCACGGTTTTATTAACTTTTGCAAGTGTCGTTGAACGCGTCAGTTTGATTTAAAAACAAAATGACGCACAGTAGGTAGCTTACACAAGCATTCATCTTTTCTAAGCATTGTTTTTAAATGCTCAGAAAACAACGATCAAAATATTGCGTTCCATTTGGACAAATTCGAGGGTTCTTTATAACGTCATATGCTGTTATTAGACGAGGGAAAATACTGTCAGATGGTTTTGGATATTTTTGCTGTTATTAGACGAGGGAAAATAATGTCAGATGGTTTTGGATATTTTCTGTCAAACTGGGCTCCGGCGCGGCGTTTGGCATAAAATATCCA